>JAIWWG010000001.1:600000-1046752 GCA_025435555.1 Chytriomyces cf. hyalinus JEL632 | reverse complement strand
ATGGACAGCGTCACGTCATCAATGATCCTGGGAGCGTCAGCGCCGAACGAGAAGGAGAAGTTTTGCATTTCCACGGCGGCGTCTGTGGGCATCATTTGGGCCATGTGTGCTTGCACTTTCTGCGTCTCAGAGGGTCCAGTTGCTTGCATGTTGTGGATAGTCATGGTTTTGTTTTGTTGTTGGGGAGTTGTTGTTGGGAGTTTTTGTTTATGTTTAGTATTTCCAGCTTGACAGCTTTTCCTTTTGTACGCAGATTTTTGTAAAATTTGATTTGTGGTATCGGCGATCTTCATACAACCCACATCGACGGGATTGTCACATCGCTTTTGGGGGACGACAAGTGGCGGAGCGCATATTCCAGTGCCAAGTTCACCAGAACCGAGCTTCACAACCAGCGGCGACGTGTACAGCGTCCCTCATATTCCACATAAACTGCAACAACTCAAATCTGAATTCACATTCCATTTACTTTTAAACCGAACGCAATGTTGAAGGCACCAAAAGTCACAAGGAAGAAGGGTGGGTATATTACAAAACAAAAATAACGAACTATAACAAAACCAAATCCTGAAATCGATACCAAAGAGATCAGTCACAAAAGAAATCGATGCGCCAAAACTTGCGCAACACTCATTCGCATCGCTGGCTCCACCTCGGTCATACCTTTCAGAAGATGCACTGCGTCTCTGTCAAACTTGGACATATCTCCCAAAGGAAACAGTCCCCCATTTGACAGCATCAATGTCTTGTATCCAACCGAATGATCTTGAATGCGCGCCATAATTTCAGGTGGCTTGCCTGTTTCCTGCAACAGTGTATAGAGCACCAACCCGAGAGCAAACACGTCGGCATCACGGCCATCCAGTTCAGACGCACTAAAGGGGGAGTCAAATAAGAGTTCTGGTGGTGTCGCTTCCACAGTACCGTACTGGTAAAGGCCAGTGGAAATGTGTTTGCAGTTTCCAAGGTCGGCTATCTTGACGCCAGGGCGGCTACTTTGCGCCAAGAGAATGTTTTCAGCCTTGACATCGCCGTGGTAGTATCCATGGTTGTGTGCGTACTGAAGTCCGAGCGCAGTTTGTTTGATGATTTCCTTGATTTGGAACAAGGGGACAGTGCATTCACCGCACGTGCTCGTAAGGTGATCCCGGTATGCCCAGAGGTCGCTAGACCCCGCATAGAAATCTAGTGTCCGAGTATGAACGGTATCGTTTTGCCTTGTGAATGTAATGGTCAAAGGTTGAAGCTGCTGCCTCAAAGACCCACGCGCCGCCCAGTTGAAGCCATACAACTCCGTGACAAGGTAAATGTGATGGCTGTCTTGCCAGTCATCAAGCAACTGCAGCAAATGCTTTGAATAGTCACAGCCGGCAAGATGTTTGTACGCTTCCCCAATTCTGGGTGCGGCAAACTCGTGGTGGACACCCTGGATTTGTAGATAATCTTGATTGCTACTGGTCTACTGCTATCAGTTAGATCTTGCGCCGCAAGAACGACACCGTTGGCGCCGATTCCAACTATCCGGTGCACAGCGTAAACGTCGGAGAAGGTAGTGGCATGTGTGGTGAGAGCAAATTTTACGGCTCTTCGAGCCTTTTCTTCTGAACCAAGTCCGGCGTAGAGTGCGGGACTTCTTTTCAGGTATGCCGCCGTGGTTGAGAAAAGGTCGGATGGCGGTATTGATGCACGAAGATTCTTGACGTGCATTTCTTGCTGGGCGAAGGGGGGGGGTCCTTTTTTTGTTTTGTTCTATGGGATGAAGTGTCGGGTGGGAAGGGAACCCGGCTCCGACATTTTCCGGGCAATGACTTAGTAAAATGGAAAAATTCACTCATGGCAAAAAGGGAACTTTTATGTTCAGTTCAACTTGAGCAAAAACTGAATATTGAAGAGTCCATATGCACAAGAGCTGCTTCGTTGTTACCTCTGTTGGCAAACAGCGGCGCATGAAAAGTTGACGTTGCGTTCACTCGGCGCATTGTTTTCAAATTGGAAAAGTTTACGAAAAATCTAGTTCATAAATTGATTGAAAATGACTTTAATAAATAAACTGGGCTCGCAAACACACAAATGCTTCTCCTTCAGTAAAATAAAAACAACGTAAAATACAGACAATACCATGCAGTTACATCCCCAAAAAACAGAAATAATGATACCAAGCAAACTGTCGCGCCCATCATCACACTCCAAAATACGTAAATGCAAAGTCGAGCGCAAAATGAAACGCTGCCGCAAACCCAATCATCATCCAAGCACCTCCGAGCCCCTTCATGGCATGGCTATCATAGTATCCCAGCGTAGACGCGTTCGTTGTCGAGTTTTTGTTCTTTGATCGGGATAATAATCGGGATGGGAATGGGAATCACAATGGCGCCGTCGCTCGAGTTTGTGGTGGTGGTAGTTGCTGTGAGTGTGATGGGAGGGATTACCCATGTCGTTGTTTCCGTCTTTGGCGCACATTTATCTCTTGTTGTTGTTGTAGTTTCTGTTTTCGGAATGCATTTATCTCTTGTTGCTGTTGTTACTGAGTAGGGTGTAGTGACTTGCGTCGGGGTTACAGTGCCCCACATTGTGTCGGTGTAGATGTGAACTGTTTCGCTGTCATTTGAGGTAATGTCCTCCGCACAATCTGAAGTCGTCTTTTCAATGCACTCATCAACTGTAGTTTCCTTGTCCGTGCATTCTTCCGACGTAGTTTCCTTGTCCGTGCACTCCTCCGATGTGGTCGATTTATCCGTGCATTCTTCCGATGTTGTTGCTTTATCAGTGCATTCCTCCGATGTAGTCGTCTTGTCCGTGCATTCTTCCGATGGACTCCCCTTGTCCGTGCAAGACTCCGCCACACTGTAGACCCACTCGCTAGTTGTTTTATCCTCGCAAACAGTGCTCGTCGACCCGTCGACCCATCCTCCAAATGTCTGTCCATCGCAGTATGCTACAAACCCTGGCGCAACATCGCAATAAGGCCTTCCACACTGGATGGAACACCCGCTTACACACATCCCCAATTGCTCCACATAGATTCCATCGTGTTTACACACCAATGCAGTTGTACCTTCCAGATTGCATGTATACGTCCCTGGCGAGCATGAACCGCCAACTTCTCCCCGGCTTCACGCCCCCGTGGTTGTATTTGTTGTCGTTATTACGGCGTGGATGCTGCTGCTCAGAAACCGGCTGCTGCAAGGTCGAAAGCGCCAAACAGTCTGGCGATGGAGTCCCGTCTTGCAAGACACTAATGCTGCACACTCTGCTTTGACCGCAAGAACCAAGGTACTGGTACGTCCCGATATCTGCATCGACCAATGTCGGGATACACTCCAGGATGGTTGAGAAGTCGTCGGATGCGCACGCGTAGTTGTTGAATGCGTTGACTACGCATGGAGAATTGGTTGATATCGACATGGTTCAAGTTTGGAGTGGGCAGATGGGAACAGTTCGAACAAATCAAAAACAGATTCCCTTTTCCGCACGCAGCAATGTTTGTGGATGTTAGAGAGAGAGCATGCACCACCCTTGATGCCAGGGTAACCAACCCCGCCAAAAAGTGCAATTCAAGCAGGGGCACACGAAAATTTGTCAAAACAAAGAAATTATCTTATGGTGCCTCGCTGCTCTCAGTTTGGGTATTTCTCTGAACGTGCAC
Organism: Chytriomyces cf. hyalinus JEL632; assembly: GCA_025435555.1. NCBI lineage: Eukaryota > Fungi > Chytridiomycota > Chytridiomycetes > Chytridiales > Chytriomycetaceae > Chytriomyces > Chytriomyces cf. hyalinus JEL632. The sequence continues at coordinate 1,043,106 of JAIWWG010000001.1, read as the reverse complement.
AAACACCGCCTTCACATAGTCTCCACCTTCCTACTGCAAAGGTAAAATAAAAATGACTCCGTGACTTGAGAAAAGATGACCCCTACGTGATTTGAACACGCAACCTTTCGCTTTGGAGACGAACGCGCTACCGTTGCGCCAAGGAGTCGATACTTCTCACTATTTGTGTTTAATATTAAACCTATTTTGTATCTAAGCTAAATTAAAGGGATACCTAACTTGTCGTTGCTCGAGGCTGCAGGTCTGACAAACCCCGAAGCAGACGGAATAAAGGGAGAGATGGAAGAATCCACATAGCATTGCCACACTCGGCCTTTTTTTTGTTTTGTTTTGTTTCGCCCAACAAAGCATTCTCTAAAAAAAAAAAAACCGCGCTGAAAACAGAGAAGAAATAAAAGGGCACCCTCAAACAGGCAACCCACTATCCCTCCTCTTCTTTTTAGCGCCGGCATCCAATGCATCCAAGAACGAAACCTCCTCAGCTGTATGCCCATCAGGACCTTCCATCCTCACCTCCATCTTTGCCTGATCATACATATACAGCCCTAAAAACGTCAACACAAGCCCCACTCCTTGCACAACGCCAACACCCCGGGCTTCCCCGAAATATACCAAACTCGCCACAATCACAACAATCCGTTTAAACAGGCTTGCAATTGAAAAAGTGACGGGAGAGCTGACTTGTGCGAGGACTGTGAAGCTGAAGGCTGCTTGAGCAAAATGGGTAACGCCATTGAGGAGAAAGAGGCGGGTAATGTGTGATGCGGAGGCGGTGATGCGGGGGTCGCCGGTGATGATCATGTGTGTGTGGTTGTCGGTGTGGTTGCGCGGATAAATCGGCATTGTGGAAACGGAATCTGTCCAGTTGAATGAGGGTTGATTCAAGTCCGCAGTTGCAGTTGCAAGTGGGTTTGACGACTGATTTGCGATTTCAAACGGTGCAAGAGGTCCCATTGCAGGAGAAGCCGTGGACCCCCAACTAACCATGGCCAGCCCATCTGCAAACCACCAAATCGGCGCCATGACAAAAAACGACGTAATGCTGGAGTAAAATAGAAGATTAAACTTGTCCATGCGTTTGCTGTGTTTGCGCGTGGCTTGCTTGTTGAAGATGGTTTTCGATACAATGTTTTGCACAACGAAAATGAGGGTCGATATTAAGGCGCAGAGAAAGCCGAGGAGATGGAACGAGAGTTTGTTTGTGCAGACGAGCATGACGCCGAGGGTCAACGGGACTAAGGCCACGTATACTTTTGCGGCGTAGTTGACTTTGAAAACGAGCTTGTAAATCAGAATAGTAAAGAGCGGAGAGAGCGCCTGTGCAGTGCATAACAGTATAACAGTACACCAATATAGCAGTATAACAATGGGGGTGTTAGTTTTTGTGGCAGGCCTTGTGGGTGCTGCGATAAAGGGTGAAACACATGCCTTGATTGTGTGAGCAAATGAAACGGGCACTCTTGAGATGGCCATGGATGAAAACGCATGCCCCGAGATTAAGAACAAAGTCAGCGGCGCCGTTGTCCGAAAAGCCTCCGGCGTAGGCCACCGTACGCCGGTGTTTGGAATGCGGAGGATGTAGCACTGCACAGCCCCAACCAGCAGGCACCCCACAGCGACAAAAGCAAACTGGATCCACGACAGCGTTAATGGGTATCTGAACACAGTCAGCAGCTCCTTTGCCACGTTGGACGTCACTGACGAAGCCAGGTACCAAAGCAGACACACCACAATGAAGGGAGCATTGTCCCGCAGGGACTGTTCGAGGAGTTTAGAATCTCTTTGAAGACGTATTGATGAAAGGGTGGGTGCTGGCGACTGCGAGTAATGCTGGGTGTAGGGCGGGGGAGTTCCGACAGACACGCCCGATATCGTCCGACGCAGAGGAGAGGATCCCTTCTCGATGTCGAACACATTCGGCGAGAGCAGAGGCAGCCGGTCTGCGCTGCTGCTGTTGCTGGGGTCTTTGGGTGTGTCCATCTCTTCCAATATGTGTTATTGGGTTTTTGATTGGCGCAGAGTTTGACGTCAAACAATTTTCTGTTTGCACCTTAATTACTTTCTGCGAACCCAGTCATTCATTTTCCTTATCGAAACCACAAAGTCCACGCGCAATTTCAAAGCAAGCATCACGCTGGCGACGACGCCTCAACGATCCCAACACAAACGAGCGGAAACACCCCCTTCTTTCCCGTCCGCTCCAGCACTCCCTCACCCCACCCAATCTGTTTGTACTGCTGCAGTATCACCACATCTCCAACAACAAGGCTCAGTTCATCCGGCTGCCCCGCGGTATACGCTAGCACAACACTCTGTCTGCCCAGAATCTTGGGTCTTGGTTTGGGCGCAAACTCCTTCGCGACCACCGCTTCCGCAAGAGGACTATAATCCGAAGGAACACCTCCCCGATTATCATACGACGCAAGAGTAGAAAGCGGCTCGCGTCCAGGAATCATTTGCTCCGTCTCCAGTTTTTTGGGTGCCTTCTTTTTAGTCAGTGCGGTGAGACAGAAAATGAGCGCAACAACAGCAACGAGCGATGCAGTTGCAATGGCTACAATGACGCCCGTGCCCAGTCCGCCCGTTGAAGCTGCTTTGGCACTTCCAGCGTCACCCGGCGCAGCATCCAAGTTCATGTTTTTTTGTTCCAGAAAGTGTTCAATCGGTGAATTTGGATTGCTCTCGTCGAAAACCGCCTTTTTGAGAAAGTTTGAGAATTTGGGCCTTGTGCTTGCGCCGTGGTTTTGTTCTTTTACGTTATTCCCTTTGAGGGGGTTCGAAAAGCCGTCTCGTTGCTGGCGGAGCAGGTGTTGACCCTCGGAAGATGGAATAGAGCATGAATTATCGGTACATGGCCAAAAGCGCGCGACCAAGTCTTTGCAAGAGTCAGTCATTTGCGCGAGTTTGATGCGATTATTGATTTGCGTGTCCGACAGAGACTCTTTCGGACACAGACGCCGATTGCTCACAACGGCATTGAACGACTGCAAGCGTGGACAGAGGGACGGACAGGCGGTGGCTGAATAAGTTTGGTGTTTGAGTTTGGAATAAAATTCAAGCCGGAAGGGTTCGACTACTCACACTGAGAATCCCGCACACAAGACACGCTGCTCACGCGTGCTTCGAGACACAGTTGCTCGACAACGACGCTCGCATCCAAATGTAAATGTGCCTGCGAGACGCATCCAAACTCTGAGCGCAGGTGCGTGTTGAGTGCAGTGGCTGAGCGGAGGAGATTGTCGAGTCGTGCACTCCACTGCGATGCAGTGCTGATTGGATGTGTTTCAGTCGAGAGAAGATGGAGGGACACTGAAGTAAGGTTGACGTTGTCCAGGCCGAACAGAGTACACGGCGAGGGAAGAGGGACTGGGACGCAGTCTGATGCTAATGGCGACGCCGATGCTGTGAATGAGTTGGCAGAGAAGGCAGCTGTGCAGCCTGTTATGGCTATGGCTGCTGCGACCACCGTTTCAGCTCGCATCAAGAATTGGAATGTTTGGATTGATGTTCAACTTTTATTGACATTTGAACCACAGTTGAAAAACCACCACAACTGAAGCACAACTGAAGCACCGGTCGTCCTGGACCACGTCTACTCTGATCGCACGGTCCCTGCCTCCTGTTCCCGCATCTGAGCAGTTTAAAGGCCAGCTCCATAAATACGAAAACCAGAGACCTTGGCATTCACGGCATCCCCCGCCAGGCATCCGAAGCATCCGTAGGAGCACCAACAGAACACCCTAAACACCTACCTCTCTTTAAAGTACATAAATCCAAAAAAATGGATGTCGGGGAAAAGCAGACTTTGACTCCAATTTTTTCAACCTCGGAGACGAACAATATAAAAAAACTTCCCATCAGCTTTCATTCCCCACCACAGCACTTGCATCCATGTCAACCTCGCTGTGGCACCGCGTTCGAACGAAAGCGGCATCCCTCGTAGCCATCATCATCTCCACTGTCGGTCCAGGCAGCTTTGTTGCCGTCGGCTACATGGACCCGGGAAATTGGTAAGATATGTCTGCCCGGTGATATATACTCCTTAATTGATAGCCTGTGATCCCAGGGCAACCGATCTTGCTGGTGACGACTCTTATCTCCTTCCAACTTTCGTCACCTGTGCACTAACGAACTTAACATGGACTACACCAACTGCTCTTCAGCCGGTGCCAACTTTGAACACAAACTGTTGTCTGTCGTGCTCCTGTCAGGAATCATTGCAATCTCGCTACAATCACTCACGATCCGCTTGGGGCTTGTTACCGGCCGCGATTTGCCTCAAATGTGCCGCCAAGAGTTTCATCCCACCGCAAACTTTGTGTTGTGGATATTAGCAGAGTTGGCCATCATTGCCACGGATCTTGCCGAAGTTCTTGGAGCTGCGATTGCGTTGCACATGTTATTTGGACTGCGCATTCCTTATGGCGTGTTGATCATGGGATTGGACGTGTTTGTTGTCCTTGCCGGGTGAGAGGTTTTACTTGATGTCACAGGTTTCCCTTTCTGAAAAACGATTGGTTCCGCGTTTTATTTTGTGCAGATTCAGCGACAAACATCTCCGATACTTTGAAATGTTTATTTTCTTTCTCATCTTCAGTATCGGTCTATGCTTCACGGTCCTACTCTCGCGTCTCCCTGTGAGCTGGGGAACTGCGCTGCAAGGATACGTTCCGTCTTCACTCCTCGTCACAGACCCACAAGCATTGTACATGTCCCTTGGAATTCTTGGTGCTACTGTGATGCCGCATAACTTGTATCTTCATGGTGCGCTAGTGCAGTTTCGGTCGCCTGCTTACAGAGAGCGGCAACAGGGCTTGCTCAATAAAACTGGCAATGGCGCTATCGCGCCTACCGGTACCGCGCATACAAACACCGGCGAAGGAGGACACGAAATGGTGGAACATGTTTCTGCGCAAGACACTCCCCCTTCTTCAAATACATTACAAGACAATCGTCAAAATTCGTCCAAAACAATCGTAATGGATCCTCCACGGCTGCGTATGCGCAATTCGAATCACGCCTCGGGGGTAAAGGGAGGTGGACCCACGCATCAATCCTCAGTACTCACGTTAAACCCGCTACCGAATCCAGCAGAACACCCTCAACATCAAGATGTATCAGCAATCTCAATCATCGACCATCAAGACCATCCACAGCCAACCCTCCATCCACAGCAACTACTGCAACAACCTCAAGTACCAACACACTCTCTCGCGCAATCCATTCAATACGCATTCACAAAACCACCACCCCAACAACGCACAATGCCCGCCCGCCATCAACCCATCCTCAAGCAAACCCTCCACCACTTGAACGTGGACAGCATGTGTAGCCTGCTCTACGCAACGATCGTAAACAGTTTCATCCTCATGACTGCGGCGGCAGCGTTTTATGGAACCCCACAGGCGGATGAAATGGGTGGAATTGAAGATGCGTATGGGCTGTTGCAGCAAATGCTTGGGAAGGCTGTTGCAGCGCTGTTTGCTTTGGGGTTGCTTTTTAGTGGGCAGTGTAGTACGATTACTGGCACACTGGCAAGCCAGATTGTGATGGAAGGGTTTTTGGGAGGGATGGGTGGGTTGATGGATGGTGTGGATGATGATGTTGGGGTTGTGAGTGGTGATGGAAGAGGATCAAGTGACGGGTTCCTTGTTGCAGGAACGAACGGTACTGACGAAAAAAAAGACGCGCAAAACGCGGCATTCAAAAGAAACAAGGCACGTCTGTCCGACTGCGCCTCGTCCATGGTCTTCTTTTTCAGAAAGCGGCAATGGGCGCGACGCTTAATCACACGCAGTATCGCTATAGTTCCTTCTTTGATTGTAACGCTGGTGTTTGGCGATTCAGCCGTGGACCGACTGTTGGTGATTTCGCAAGTGTGTTTAAGCGCGTTGCTACCGTTTGCTGTGTGGCCGCTTGTGTATTTTACAAACTCGCGCAGGATTATGACTGTGGAGTTTGTGTCTCCTGTGGAGGATGTGAGTATTGATGATGTGGGTGTGCTGGGGGATCAGCGACGACAAGCGGGTGAGACGGTAGTATGCTATGCGAATTCGTGGTGGTTTGGGAGTTTGATGGTTCTTGTCGCAGTTTTCATCACTGTATTGAACGTGTTTTTATTGACGCAAGTGTCAGCGATGGGTTGAATGCTCAACTATTTGAATAATAATATCATTAAAAAAACAGCTCATTTTATGATCCCCTGTCGTCAACAACGCCAAGGATAAATGTTACTGTTTTATTTTTATTCAAAACTGTTTATAAGCTGCACACACACTCTCTTTCTTTTCATACCCCAATACACGCAGCCGGAAACATTCCCACACTGCCTGAATTTAGAGCAGTCCCTTTCACCCATCCATCATCAAATAGTTCCACGACTTGCACCATATCGCCAATTTTCAACGTCAGCTCATCCCCTTGCACGGCGGTATATTCCAGAATCACTGGCCGTGCGGGACTATTGCTCTTCAACTGCTGCGCGGCAAAGATTGAACTTGCATTGATGGATTGCGAAGGTTTACCGGCAGCAGGTGAGGGTGTGGTACTTGAAGCAGGTGGATTCGATTCATCGTCTTGGATTTTGGAGTACTTGTTGTTGGTTATATTCGTGGCGACGGGGGATACAACAATGCGTCCGACTGAATATGGATTGGTTTGTCTGGAAGTGTTGTTGTTGCTGCTGTTGTTGAAATAACCTTGCGAAGGTCTACGAGTGGAGCGACGTTTTTGAATTCGGTAATCCACACGGTTCCTGTAAAAGTAAAATCCGCCAGCCGCGAGACCCAGTAAAAAGAGCACAGACAAAACAATTCCAACAATTGAGATTGCACTGAGGCCGGAAGTGGATTGGACAGATGTAGACGCGTCATTGTTGGACGCTGCTGCTGGTGTCGATGCACCTTCGGCTTTCATGTCTTTGGACGCTTTGATGAATTTGCTGACAATGTTGAGTGGGGATTTGGTGTTGGCTGTGCGTTGCTCATTCTTCAAGTGAAGGCAGCAAGGAGGTGGGTTGTCAGAGTATTGGGCGCAGTAAGAATGCGCTGCATCCAAGTTGCTAGCGAAACCTGGCGCGGATGATGAGACAGTTTAAGTATTCAGCGACGCAAGTCATACGGAATTATGTACCGCATGATTTCAAGTCAGTCTCAACAGCCTCCACACACGAGGTTGTTTCCTTGCTACAAAAGTCGGATCGAAGAGCTTCCGCGCGCAAATCGAAAAGAGGGTTCGATCTGGCGACTGGAGCACATGCGCGCGCATTTCCAAACAACACGGGACCGAGAGCATCGCTGAATCGGGTACAGGTGCTTACGCACACAGAAGACGACGCGGCTATCGTTTTTTGTCCAAGCAAAACCCTAACTTGTTTAATCCCGGGGCGTGCCAAGTCCGCCAAACTCCCTCCAAAAAAAAACTGAGCTCACCCGCAGTAACGCCGCTCTTTACGTTGCATCCCGCCGATAGCGCAGACAGATCCCGTGCGCACGAGTGTGTGAGATGGAAGGGCACGGGCGAGTCGTCCATTCCCCCGCACCCAAACACTCTCTCAAAGAAAGCGCTGCCTGCTGTGCTGCCGCTTGTTGATGCAAGAAGCGCAGTCTCCCAGTCCGCTGCATTAGCGATTGGTGTTCCGTAGAAAGCGGATACGGCCGTTGCATTGATAAAGCTGCCTACGCCCAGCGGATTGCAGATTGACGCAGCGAGGACTGGAACGCATTCCTGGTGCTGGGGGTTCGATAAGCAATCCTGGAGTGGGACATATCAAGGGATGGAAGTAAGATGCTGAGCCCCACCTCAATTTGAACATGGGTATTGACGGCTGATTTGTGCACGTTCCGGTGCACACCTCCAGCACGGCGCTCTCGCAACAATGCCTGCACTTCTTGCGGGATGGCCATGCTGGTGGCCGTGGATAGAGCCAGAGCAACAAGGACCGCAAAGGACATTTTTTTTGAGTGCTGGTTTTTCAATTGGTCCAGTCCTTCAACTGAAAAACCAACCACAAGCTGAGTTAAGATTCAGAATACACACATTACTACATCCTATTATTTTCGCACCAACAAACAACACTACCACAAACGTATACATCCCCCCTGTTCCTCATCAGCCTCACTGCAGCGTAAACGAGGTGGCCTCCCCCGTCAAACAATGCATGGGTATACTCCCAGTCTCGCCATTCCGCACCCGCCTCACAAGACACCACCCTTCATCCATCCCTTCATCCTCCTCCAACACCTCCACAGACTCCCCAACAACCACTGTCAATTCATCCCCCATCACAGCCGTATGCGACCGCTTCACTTTCTGGATAACGAGCCCGAATTCGTCGCTGTCTGCGCTGCTGCTTGAGCCGAGACTTTTGTATAGTTGGCGTACACGGATGATGCGTGGGATGGGCTGCTTGAACACGTGGATCCACAGAATTGCGGCAATTAGGCCAACAAGGACGACCGTTAGAAGGATGGATAGAAACAGTGACACTGCGCTGGAGTGGGCCTGGCGTTGCGGTAGCTGCAGCGGTGACTCTGGGGTGTCTGCTGTTGCTGTGATGTTTGCCAGCAGCGGGATAGCGCCTGAGAGCATACTGCTGGACGGCTGCGCAGGGTCCGTATCAGGCAAGTCGACCCTCTGCACACCGTCAATGTTTCGAGCAGGCATTTGAATGAACACGGATAATAATTTTTTATTGTTATTGCAGCTTTCCAACACCAACCACAAAATCACTTCTCTCCAATCACGCTCAGTGGGAAATATCCCTCTCCCTCAGTCCGCTTGACAATCCCTCTACCCCATCCATCGTCATGACGCTCCACCACACGCACCTGGTCCCCAATAAACAATGTCAGCTCGTCATCTCGCATGGGCGTGAAACCCTTCACCACAGAGCGCATCACCAAACTCGAAGTTGGTGTCGTGGCCGTTTTGACTTTGGAGTACCCGCCTTCAATGCCAGTGACGCCGTTGTTGAATCGATTCCGTCTTTGTAAACCAAACACGCCGCCGACTACGGCCACGACAGCAACACACCCGCCGATGGCAATACCAGCGACAGCACCGCCGCTGAGACCATTAGCGGGTGGTGCTGGGGCCGTGGATGCGTTTGATGGATTCGATTCGGTGGGTGGCTGGATGGCAGCCATTTTCGCGCTGAGATTGGAGAGAGCTCTGATGGGCTGGAGAGATGACTTTCGTTCGGCCATGTTGACGATGGTGGCGTGGACGGACGCTGCCAGCAGGATGGCTGTCAGGAAGGCTGTGCTGAACTGCATTTGGAGATGGGTGCACTGTCTTTTTTTGGCTGTGAAATGTGTGATGGGTGTTGAACCCAACAAGAAAGAGTTCAAACTTGTGGTGTCGTTTATACATTATTCTTCTTCTTCTTCTTCTTCTTCTTCTTCGTCTTCTTCTGCGTCTGCGGCGTCTTCTCTTCTTATTCGTCTTTCTTCTTCTTCTCTTCTTCTTCTTCTTCTTCTTCTTCTTCTTCTTTCTTCTTATTATTATTGCTGTTATTATATTATTGCACATTTATTCCCTTCTTTAAATCAGGTGCGCGAAGATACGCTCTGCGCGAGAATGAACAGATCCGTCTCGATGCTTCCTCACACATTTCTCGATCCTCCTCACACACACAATCCCCTTCACACCGTCTCAACACATATCCTCGGAAACACACCCTCCTGCCCAGTCCGCAACAACACACCCCTCACAAAATTATCATCGACAACATCCGTGAACATCCACCAAATCCCCAATCTCCACACTCAATTCATTCGAATTTGCTGCTGCAGTATACTGAATACTACTTTTTTGGCTCGAAGTCTTTTTAAAGGGTTCACGAGAGGTTTGTAAGGTATTTCTTGGTATGGTTTGTGCGTGTCGGCGGCGCCGGCGATGGTGTGAATGGATCTCCGGTTTTCTAGTTCAGAAAAGGAACGCGGGAATAGCGTGTGACGGAAACAAATGAGTGCGAGTGTGATGCCGAGGAATGCGAGGCATGCAATCACGATGGATACAATAATGATGGGGTTTGCTAACGGGTTGTCGGAAGTAGATGGTGCTGATACCGTTGCGGTTTGTGTGAGGGAGGAGGCCATATTTTGATCCGGTGAGCTGTTGCTGGTTTTAAGGGATTCGGTTATTGACGCTGCAGAGCTTGTTGAGGAAGGGCTGGGTGCATTTGAAGAGATTGAGGATCCAAGCGTTGAGGATCCAAGTTGTGAGGATACAAGTATTGAGGAAGTTGTCGTTTTGAAGAAATCAAACAGCCCTTGACGGCGCTCGAAGTTGCCTTTGATCGGTGCCAAAGTTGCGGGAGCGGGGGAGGTCATCGCGGCGGCGGCGGGGTCCACCAACGTATCAACCGGAGGCAAGTCATCGCCAGGAACACGGTCCGCCCTTGCTTGGATGCTTGCGAGACAGAGACTGAAAAAGAGCGGAGCTGCAATGACTCTCATTTTTTTAAGTTGAGTTTGTGTTTAATTTCTCGATTTTAAATGCTGATTATTTTCTGCCACCGATGCACATACGTCATGTTTGAACATCCTTTGCTCAACCCCGACGTTCAACGGACGCGACATTGGACTGGCACTGTTGTACCGTTACAGCAGTGTCCCTGATAATGCGATGGTAGAGTGCGTAATAGTGGCATGTGCATTGCAAATCAATTTATGAAACGCCAACTCCGCAAGAACCTCGCGTTGTATCAGCTAGATACGAGGTAGAAGAGCAAGAAAACACGGACACCAATGATAACAAAGCACTTTTGATAACCTTTCAAAAAAGAAAGCTGTATTCTGGAAAGGGGATACAGGCGCAGAAGAAAAAAACAAGAGCAACTCCAACAACAAATTTTAAACATCAAACAATCAACGCTCCATCATTGCCTGTCGGAGAAGGCACGTACCCCAAGCATGCAGCCGGGAACAGCCCCGTCTCCCCCGTCCGCACATTCACTCCCTTCATCCACCCATCGTCAAAGCTTTCAAGTACATTGACCAAATCTCCAACGGCAATCTCCAACTCGTCCGATATTGCTGGAGTGTAGCCAATGACAACCTTTTCCCCGCCAGTGCGTCCTGTGGGGCTCTGTCGACCACCAGAGATGGAATTCACGGGTTGGGCTTTGATGCTCATGTAAGGGCCGGCGTCTTTGGATGTGCTTGGAAGGTATGACATTGTGCTGGTACGTTTAGTGTTTGACTTTTTGGAGCGTAGAATGCGCATGATCAGATATGCAATCACGGCAACGAGGACAGCGGAGCCGACTGCGATTCCGATGATGGCGGGTGTGCTTAGTGCATTGGAGGATGATGAAACTGAAGATGAAGAAGAAGTCGCCGATTCGGGGCTGGTTGACGGGGAAGCGGCGGCGGCGGCGGCGGCGGCGCCATCGACCGCAGCCATGGGTCCCCCAACATTGGTCCTTTGTGAGGAGAGAAAGTTTTTGAACGAGTCTACGACGACATGTTTGCTGTTGCTGATTGGACTAGTTGGGCCGTTGCGGTGCACTCCTGCAAGGTGATGGACTGGCTGCGGACTAGATGGAGAAAATGGAACTGGGTTGCTGTTGGCGATCGCTGCGAGGAACTGGCCCGGTTCTGCGAGTGCGTATGTGGGAAGGAAGGAGAGCGCCGTGCTGGCGATGATCAGACTGAGATGCATTTGGTTGTAAAGTTTGGGGCTGTGTTTTGGTGACTGTTATTTCAATTCTTTTGAGAAACCTGAAGGGAGTTGAACTTGATAAGGTTCAACTGACGAGGTCAAAGCTGAACATACCGCAGCCATCACCCGCACCAACACTCTCAACTACTCTTGGCTACCACGACTACAACGCTATTTTCGTGCATATATTGATATTTATTGAGAACAGAGACACCTCCAACTCAGACACGCTGATAAAATAAAAAACCATGTCTGGCCCCAGTGATATGAAGAAGAGGGGTAAACCGCACAGCTTATGGATTACCGTATCCAACACAAGCACCTGGGAAGGTTCCCTCGTGGCCAGTCTTCACGCGGCGACCTTTAACCCATCCATCATCGAATCTCTCGACAACCTGCACAAGCTCGCCAACTTCGACAGTCAGCTCATCCGGCAAAGTCGCCAAGTATGGGATGATGACTTTCTCAGTGGCATTGGAACGAAGTGGCTTCGCAGCAGCAGGTGCATCGGAATCCTCGGTACGTGCGTAACCCATGGCCGACTTTGCGGTGGAGTTGACACGGCGCACGCGCATCGTTTGCACAGTCGAGACTCTTTTGAAGGAGGAAGAGCGGCGTGTGCGCACAAAGTATACAACGCCCGCCAGCAGGAATACAAGCACAAGCGCACCAACGACGATGCCTGCGATAGCAGCGCCCGACATTCCCCGAGGAGCCTCTGCTGGGCCTGAGAGGGAGGCGGAGGCAGGTGCTCCTACTGCTGCGTCTGCGGCGCGGTGGTTCGTGGAGGCAAGAAGACTGCGGAGGTGGGTCCATGCCTGGATGTTCTTGTTGTTGCTGTTGATGTTGCTGATGCCATTGTCGGTGCCAGGCACAACTCGTGCTACATGCTGCAAGGCGTATGCAGTCGTCGAGGCCAGCAGCAGGAGCAGCAAAGGATGGACGAGCGTCTGAAGCATCAAGTGTGTGTTTGTCGAACCCTTTTTATGGCAGTGTTCAACTTGACTTGAACTTTGGGAAAATGCGAAATATTTTTTACTTTGCTTCATTTTATTTACTTCGTGTGATCCTGGTCAACTGCCCACATGCCTCTTGGAAAAGCAAATGCCGTCACCCTGTCAATCATCCAGGCTAGTCTATCTCAGAACCAGCGGGAGCCCTTCTTGCAACTGAAATACCTCGTGAAAGTTTGGAACCTGAGAGCCCTTGGAATCCCCGAGCTGCCGTCCCGTGAAATAAGTAGCTTGCAGCAGTTGAAATATTTGTATTCGACGATTGGAAATCGGTTCTCCGAGGGTGAAATACTGGACATGCGCGGGAGTAAATTTGGTCACGATGTGTGTGGATCCAGACCTTCAAGTATATCACTTGGTGTGGCAAGATGGCAAGTATTGCAGCAGCCAACATGAGGTGCATCCTCTCGTTGGTGCATTCGGACTTGCTCTCAAGCAAGAGCCGATTAAAAAGAGCCAGTCGCCGTTAAAAACATCGGTATAAATATATGAATGAAACGCCGGCGAACTCAACAGACCTCAGAGAGCGGCGCACAAGGAGCGACTCCAAACGCAGCTTCAGAAGCACCGTCCATGCCTTCCAGGGACTCAGATGCCACTACTCTATCAATCATCCCCCGCGCTCTCGACAACATCCAAGCAGCAGTATCCGCAGTACATAATGAAGTCGCCGACATAAAAGAGACCCAGCGTCATCTGTTGAACGAAGTTAGTGGCCTGCAAAATGAAAAGAAAAATACCCGCCTTGAGGACATCCCTGTCGAAGTCATTGTCCAGATCTTTTCGTGGATTCCCAGGCGGCTTCCAAAACGATCAATCAGTGCTTGTTGGCCACGCAATTTGCGATTCTCAATGTGCAGAAAGGATGTAAGAACAGAATGGATTTGGCTTGGATCCATCTTCCTGAGCGTTATCAGATCGTGCTGTCCATCGCCGCTGCCGCAATTGAACACGAAACCACCCTGGAATACGAAATATGTGTCGCTCAAACAATCACACAAACTGGAATCTTCACTGTTATTCCACCTTAATTGATCGATCCATGTTTTTCAAACTTGTGTACAAACAGCTTCATTTGCCGCGAATCTGTGATTTCAGCACATTCATCCATTTCAATTTTCTCGTCGCCGCAAACGCGTCACTTCCTTTGTTCGTGACGCGTTTCACGCAAGCGCTTTAATTCCGAAGCAGCTATGTATAAAGGCAATCAGGAATCTGAGTGTTGTTTACTGTCCACAAATCAACAGAGAGTGAGTGCGGTAAACAAATTGATGAAAAAACGGCAGAGAACTGAACAAACCTCAGAGAGCGATGCACAAGGAACGACTCCTGATACTGCTTCAGAAGCGCTGTTCAAGTCTCCTGCGGACGAGAATACCGCAACCCACTCAGTGATCCTACGCACCTCGAAACGATGCAATCAACTATGGCTGCAATGCAGAATACACTGCATAAGGAAGTCGCCGACCTGAAAGAGGCTCACTTGTCTATCATCAGCAGTCAGCTTCATCTGTTGAACGAAGTTCATGGCCTGCAAAACCACAGGAAAAAGTCCTATACCCGCCTTCGTGACATCCCTATCAAAGACATTGCCCAGAACTTTTCGTGGAAACCGTGCTCCATTACAGGCGGCTGTAAAGACCATCGAAGAACCATTAGACCGCAGTTGAGAACATTTGCCTACGGTCCTGCAACCAGCCATCGGAAACTCCTCAGAGACTGACTCTGCATAGACCGGCGATATTGCGACTTCACCTTCATCTCGATTTATGTGTGTTGGAGGTGTCGATATTCATTCCAGTGACGATAGTTGATGGTCAAAATAAGGGCACTATCGAACATTGCTCACAGGTATTTATATCCCCGATTATTTATTACAACAGCAACACAAACAACAGCGCTTAAAATCATGATCGCTCTCCTCGCAGACGACGGGCCAGCTGAATGTCCTTTGGCTGGATCGTGACACGCTTGGCGTGAATGGCTGCCAAGTTGGTATCCTCAAACAGTCCCACCAAGTACGCCTCAGATGCTTCCTGAAGAGCTCCAATCGCTGAAGATTGGAAACGCAGGTCCGTCTTAAAGTCCTGTGCAATCTCACGCACAAGACGCTGGAACGGCAGCTTGCGAATCAACAGCTCAGTCGACTTTTGGTAACGACGAATCTCACGCAAAGCAACGGTTCCTGGTCTGTATCTGTGTGGCTTCTTGACTCCTCCAGTGGCTGGGGCGGATTTGCGGGCAGCCTTGGTGGCCAGTTGCTTTCTTGGTGCCTTTCCTCCCGTGGACTTTCTTGCTGTTTGCTTTGTTCTGGCCATGGTTGGTTCTGAAGAGAGTTTTGGATTTCTGGTCTGGACAAGAGTGGGGCGCTGTCTCCTTTTTGTACTTTTTGACCGTCAAGTCAAAAATTTTGCATTTTTGATGTCCGAAGTCCGAAACTGGCGATTTTTTGCAGCGTCAAGAAGAAAATCTTGACGCTTTGAAAAAAGGTATAAATAGGGAGACGCCTTCCGAGAAAACAACCAACAAAAACAAACAAACAAATGTCAGGCAGAGGAAAGGGCGGAAAAGGACTCGGAAAGGGCGGAGCCAAGCGTCACCGCAAGATTCTCCGCGACAACATCCAGGGTATCACCAAGCCAGCCATCCGTCGTCTCGCCCGTCGTGGCGGAGTCAAGCGTATCTCTGGACTCATTTATGAAGAGACACGAGGAGTGCTGAAGGTGTTTCTCGAGAACGTGATCAGGGATGCTGTGACGTACACGGAGCACGCCAAGAGAAAGACGGTCACGTCGCTGGATGTTGTGTACGCACTCAAGAGGCAGGGACGCACCATTTACGGATTTGGTGGATAAACGCTGGAATGTTCTTTAGCGAAAAATCGACTTGCATATACCAAACAAACGTTGCGAATAAAACTGCTGTAACTGTCTGAACAATTCCCTGATAAATGCAGACTCAATGTTCACTGCCTGAAACGTTACTTGCTTTAAAACTGTTGCTCGCATCTCAGTATCGTGCGTTTAAATTGAAGTGAAGACCACCGTCCGTCGTGTTCCTTCTCCTGTATCAGACACAAGTGCTTGATTGCATTGGGGCTGATGCGAAAGGAAAATTAATGTTGAGCCAATGCATGCGGTACGGAAACTGTTGAGAGCCATCATGCATCGCAAAGGAACAAAGGAGTGAACGGAATGGCAGCTAATCTGGAAAAGAACAAAACTGAGCAGAGTGGGATTCGAACCCACGCCTATTACTAGATCACGGCCTTAACGTGACGCCTTAGACCAACTCGGCCATCTGCCCATGATAATTGTGACGGAATGAGCTCATATTATTAGCAAGTTTTTGAATATTCCGAGGATAAGATGTTCTTTATTGTAGATCAGAGGAAGGTCTTTTATACCCGTATTCTTGGAATGTCGAAGAAAGAGATCGAAAGGTGATTAAAAGAAATGACAGGTTAGAATTTGGAAGTCAGGGTTTCGAAGACTCTGGAAGTCAGGGTTATTTACGTTACAATGATTAGGTTCAAAATAGGCTCTTCTCAATTTACCCTGATAATTTCCTAGTGTTCTTTTTATTTCCATCTATTTCTCTTATGGTTCAAATTCCCTTACCGCTAAAGCTTCCAGAACCTTCCCTTGAAAACAAACTGTAAAAACTCCACCTTCTCAATAAAGAATCAACAGAATCTTCCACATCCTGAATAACTGAGCCCAATTCCGTATCATTTGGTAGCATCGGAAATATCCCCAATCCAAGTCCTCTGCTTCCTCAAGCTGAGCAAGCTGCCATCTCAACACAACACTGATTTCAACATGGCCACTCACATTGCTATTCCAAGACCTCCTGTAACCATGGACCAACTCCCTCAACTGACTGCTGCTGTCACGCAACTCATGGAACACCAGTGGTTCCTACAGAATGAAATCGCCAAACTTTGCCATCAACTCTTTCAGCTGCAACCTGCTGCCTTGGTACCACCTCAAAACAGCACACTGCTGCCTCAACGTTCAACTCCAGACACTACACCAACCACACCTCCACCACTTTTCAAGATGCCATCAATCAAACCAATTCCATTCAATGGTGAAGAATAAGCCTCTGACTTCAAACCCCTTTTTGATGACTACCGCAAATGCTCTTTGGAAATCTGCCACCTGCACAATTTTGCTCTATCTCTATCTATGGTTACACACACTGGACAACCTACCTACATTCAGTTCACTTCCTTAGGACTCATGAAGCATGCTTGCATGATCTGGAGACAACTGCCTGAATCTGATCGATACACTATGACCTGGGATGAATACTGAAAATGGATTCAAAATTTGTTTGGATATATCGTGACCATGACCCAAGCCCTTGAAACCACTGAAGCCCAATGCCAAGCCCAAATTTCCCCTCAATGCTCCTCCCAGTCCCACAACATCCAGTCTAAGTCACCTGCCAGAAAGAACTCCAAGTTTTCCAGCAAACCCACCAGTCAAGCAGCTCCCCATGAAGCCAATGACCACTCTACTGTTAAATCAAGCACTCTCAACCAGTAATCACGTTTGTTGCGGATCCTGGTCAAGGTGGACCAGCGGTCTCCTCATGTACTCAACATAAAGGAGAGCTCAAAATCTCTGGAATGCATGAAGATGTGGGAAACAGGTGTTTGAGCACCTGCAGACCCCATACGTAACAAAGACGTGAAATACACACGACTTCGTGTAAATATAGACAAGCCACGGGGACGGTAACACACCGTCGATCACACACACAGGTCTCTGGCACATCTGCCAAGTCCTACAAGCACCCACGTGCCATCCACGGCTATTTATGGTCACTGGATGAGAAGTTGTGAGGCATACTGCCAAGACCCCAATAAAGCTTTATTTACACAAAGTTGGGACCTTAAACGATCCACCACGATAACACACCATCACATGACACCCTCACCAAGTCGTCATAAGGTGTCAGACTCTATCACTCTAGAGAATACCAACAGTACTAAGCCAAACTACCTGCAACACCAAGCATTCGGCAGAAACACACCAGTACATAGCTTGTGTAGTTGAAACGAAGGTTTGAGCCTGGATAGGCGGCACTTGAGGACCTAGATCTTGCATAAGCAAAGTTCAAAGTTAGTACACCACAGTCAAACTGACACGCTGAAACGTACATGGACAGCAGGCAGCGCTGCTTACCTGTACACCGTCACTTGGACCCATGGCTCCCTGCCCAGGTGGGAGAGTCCCCGTCAGAGGTCCAAGGATACAGTCATATGCACTTTGGACGTTGGTTGGATAGTTTCTTATTCAAATCGTAACTTTTTGGATTGGTAAAGGCCCAACAGTCTTTGGGGACGTTCGGGGGATTTCCATCTCGGTTCTTTATAATTTCTACCGTGAAAAAATAGAAAACCATGGAGATACCCACGATTTTCCACCCATAAGTGATTCTTTCATGTTCTATTCCAAAGGGTATAAATGGTAGAGCTTCCACAAGGCAAATAAACATCTTCTTAGACCAAAATCATCGTTGTAGCACCTAGTCCTCAAGTCACAAACCCTCGTACTGCGTGCCACCACCATTTGTACCGACATCTCTGATCTGGCTGTGCACACAACTAACAGTTGCTGTGTTAAAGTTTGGTAGAAAGGCCTCATAGAAATTCAAACAGATGCTCCCATGTCTCATCACCTCTCCTCCATAACAAACCATCTCTTAAGAAATACCTCATGCTTCTTCTGCTAATGGCCCTCAACTCCTCAACTATGTATGTACAGGATCCCCAATCCTCAACCCCTTGATTTGTTCCTGGCTCTTTTGCCCATCCAAGCTCTTTTCCCTGTCCAAGCTCTTTTCCTCATTCAACCTTTTTCCCCATTATTTTCCATCTCTTCTCCTTCTTGATGTTGATTTAGTTTTATAGAAATGGCATCCAGATGTCCATCCAGAAAGGTCATGACTTCCCACATCTTCTGATTGTCCACATACTACGTCAAATCTGCCACAAACACTCTCGAGACTTCCATACGACCCACATACAAACCCCACAAATGCTCAGCTTCAACAACCCCGACTTCACCAGTGTCACTTGCCAAAACCAGGCCCAGCATAGCTTCGATCACATTTTCCACCTCAACACTGTCATACAAAAAGACGGATTGTTGGGGCAAAGGTGGCGACAAGGAAGGCCAAGGACCAAAGCAAAAAGAAAAGCATAGTGATGAGAAGAAAGCAAACCAAGTGAACAAATCAAGAAACTATGTTCTCACCGCAGCAAAAATCAAATCAGCAGATGGCGACTGGATACTGGATTCTGGTGCAAGCAACCACATGACAGGCGACAAGGAAATCATCAAGAATCTAACAGTCAAGGACAACCTCAGGAAAATCACGGCAGCAAGCGGTGACCGGTTCAAAATCATGGGAGTAAGAGCTGTTGACTTAATTCGTGAGGATGGAACAATCACAATCACAGGGGTTCTCTACGTACCTGAACTATCAGTGAACCTCCTGTCAATCTCTGCGCTCTGCATGAAAGGTGCAACTGTGAACTTCAACAAAAAGGGCACTTCAGTCTCGATAGACAGGAAGATCATCCTCCATGCCACTGATATCCATGAAGGACTCTACACCTTGAAGGAAAACGCAGTTGGATTAACATCACAGTCATCAATGAACAGGGAACTCACAATGAAGGAAGCTCACCATCTCATGGGCCACTTGAATGCGGGAGACCTACGGAAATTATGCGAACAAGCTGACGGGATAACACTGGGGGACAATGAGCTCGGAGACTGCAGCACATGCATGGAATCAAAAGCCACTAGGAAAATCGGAAAGGAGAAATCAGAGAAAGTTGAAATACCTGGAGAAGAATTGAACCTAGATCTTACCTTTGTGAAGGGAACGCCAGTCCTCATGGTATCAGACACCAGAAGTGGATGCACGTTCGCGAAGATCCTAGGAAAGAAAAGTGACGCACTTCAAGGAATCCTTGACATCATCAAATTGATCAAAACTCAGTATAACCACAAATTGAAGTCAATTGTGTCCGACAGAGGAGGCGAATTCATCAACAGCAAGTTCATGAGGTGGTGCAAAGCAAATGGAATTAAACACAATGTATCAACACCGTACACACCAGAACAAAATGGGATCGCAGAAAGAAAGAACCGTACCGTGGTAGAAATGTGCAGGACATTGTTAGCAGATGCAAAGATGGACAAAGAGAACTACTGGATATACGCACTTGCGATGGCAGTCTTCATCAGGAACAGATGCCCAACACGATCAACAACCAGCAGCAAAACTCCAATCGAAGCCATGACGGGAAAGAAGCCAAACTTGAAATACATGAGGCGATTCGGGGAAAAATGTGTGGCGTACGTCAATGGACATAAGCGCGGAAAGCTAGACAGCAAGGGAGTTCAGTGTAGGGTCCTAGGAATCAAGGGGAAAGGGTAATTACTGGAAGAAACCAGCAACGGCAGAATTTTCGAATCCATCCATGTCAAGTTCTCCAAGCAAGATCAAGATTCCGACGCAGAGACACCACGTGATGAGCTACCTGAGTTACTCTCAGACTCCGAAGACAAGAAAGACGAACAAGCTGAACCGGCAAGACAACCAACAGCAAGAAACCCTCCACCAGAACAACGAGAAGCAACCTAACCACAGAGGCAACACACGCCGGAACCAGTAAACCGAGACTCAGACGAGGAAGCAGAACCCCGCAGCCCATCACCAATCAAAATCCTAAGACAGCTATCACAAGTCCAAGCACCAAGATCAAAGACAGCCATACCAGACCAAACGCAACAAGTGATCGAACCAAGAAACAAGATTGCTGCAAAAGACATTAATTCATCAGTCGATCAGTCAAACATCATTGAAAGTGGAAGACAGTGAAAAGCGACTTACACATTTTCAGCAATAACAGAAGAACCAAGATCGATTGCAGAGGCTCTGGAAAGGGACGATGCTGCGAAATGGAAGGCCGCAATCCTGGATGAGCTAAACTCATTAGTCGAAAATGGGACAT
Source organism: Chytriomyces cf. hyalinus JEL632 (assembly GCA_025435555.1). Classification (NCBI taxonomy): domain Eukaryota; kingdom Fungi; phylum Chytridiomycota; class Chytridiomycetes; order Chytridiales; family Chytriomycetaceae; genus Chytriomyces; species Chytriomyces cf. hyalinus JEL632. Next base: position 1,022,385 of record JAIWWG010000001.1, on the reverse strand, counting down.
GGGAAGTGATTGACCTGAGGAAGGAACCTACTGAAAATATTGCAGACACTAAGTGGGTGCACAAGCAGAAGAAGAATGCAGCAGGAGTATTTGAGAAATACAAATCTTGACTTGTGGTTCAAGGATTCACCCAGGTGGAAAGAGTGGACTACAATGAGACATTCGCACCTGTGGTAAGATCTACGACAATCAAAGTATTAAGTGTTTTGTTAGCAAAGGTGTACCACATCACACAAATGGATGTCGTAACAGCTTACCTTAACTCGAAGATGGACTTCAATGTCGTAATCTGGATCCCAGATGGCTACGAACTCTTGGACCCACAAATTGATCGAAAGCGACACGTGCTAAGGCTCTTGCAAGGGCTTTATGGAACGAAGCAAGGAGGCTACCTGTGGAACGAGGAATTTAAGGGAACATTGGTTATCATTGGATTCAAACAGTCGGTGTCAGATCCAGGATTATTCAGAATTCAAAGAAACGGGAGCAAGTTGCTGATTACCTTATACGTGGATGATATCTTAGTCGCCACGAACAACGAAGAACTACGAAAATGGGTGGAAGGACACTTAGTCGACAAGTACAAAGTCAAGTTTATGGGGGAGATACATACCTTACTTGGATTGGTTATCAAGTACGACTGGAAGGGCAGCAAGGCGAGCTTTCAACAAAAGAGCTACATCCAATTGATTGGACAACGATACAAGCTGGAAAACACAAAGTACCGGACGCCACTGGAAACCGGAATCAAACTACCAGATGAAACAGCAGAATCAACAATGGAACAATACAGGAGCCTGTTGGGTGCAGTAATGTATGCGTCAGTATCTACAAGACCTGACATAACATACGCAACAGCTTACCTGGGGCGATTCGCATCAAAAGCAACAGAACTGCATTGGACAGCGTTGAAACGATTAACCGGGTACTTGGTGAACACAAAAGGACTGGAACTAACGTACAGGACTGGAAAGGAGAACTCAATCGAGGCGTGGGTCGATGCTAGCTATCTCAGCGAGGGAGCATACAGAGTGAGTGGACATGCAGTATTCATCGGAGGGAACCTAGTCAGCTGGAGATCCCGGAAACAGAAGTTGGTAGCACTATCATCAATGGAAGCAGAAGTAAATGCGTTAGTAGATGTCATCAAGGAGGTGATGTGGCTAAGAGAGTTACTTACCGATTTGGGTGTCTTGGGTATCAAGACCATCATCTATGAGGATAACCAGGCGGCCATAGCTTCGAGCAGAAACACCATCATCAACGACCATACAAGACACATGGTTGGGAAGACCACATTTGTGAGAGAAGCCATCAAGGAACATAACATCGAGTTAGTGTTCATACCTACCAAAGATCAGAAGGCAGATGGACTTACCAAGTCGAAAGGACCAAGCGAGTTCGAGAGGTTCCGAGCCACGATGGGTTGGAGACTAGCGTCGCCGGGTAGGGGGAGTGTTGGAATCCCCAGCGTCAGTGTCCCGCTCATGAGATTGTCGGGCAGCACTTGGGTGGTTCATGAGATTGTTTGTTGTCATTCATTCGCCACTGATTTTTATTATTACATTTTCATCGGACTTTACTTTAAGTATTTAACACGGCATATTCGGACGAATAAACACTGCTCTCTTCAAAACAAAACTCAACAACAAGTGCCTTTTTGAGACAATTATTTTTGCTGGTAATGATCTCCAGAATGGTCCCTGTCTGTGAAATGCAAACTTGAATCAGCATGTGTACTGCTTTGACATTTTGAATGTTGTTTCTGTTGTCTGATTCTCCAGTTGGCCCAGCAGCTCCAGGGTTTCTACCTGCTGACACTCCTGTCAAAGAACTTATTGCTGGAAACTTCATATGGTTCGTTTTGCATCAGTGTTCTTATCTTGTAACTGCTTTTCAATGGGAGAAAGACAGAGTTTTAGGCAAGAATATGAGTGTGGGAATGCAATGTTAGGGTGGAATGGACCCTAAAGTGCAGTAACAGGAACTGAAATGATAAAAAACAATATTTCAACCAACTCAACTGACATACAAACCTTATTGTCCTTGAAAAAATAGGAACTCATTACCACTGAAAAAAAAAGTCGGAACCTCATAACGCAAGAATGGCTTATACACATCTTGCTTTAGCAGTGTCACCATCCACAGAGCATCTTGGTTGGACACTGAGTCTTTGCAAAGACATGTCAACGCGTAATTTTATAAAAATGACAATGGAAGACTGTCTCCATATTCTGTCATGTTCCGATGAGCAGATTCAGCCCCATATTAGCAGTCTCCCCCCAAAAATTTGTTGTGATCCTGATCTCATCCACCATAACACATGCGATCCCTTGACAACCTACTATCCAAATGTGGTAAGTGCAGCTCAGCAATACGTTCAGAATATTTCCTCACAATGATTGACCACTTTTGAGTTTATTTAAAGCTAGCTGAGAATACTGTTCACTTAATTTTCTCGCTTCGGCCGAGACGGAAAAGCCCCTGCCGCTTGTCAGAAGCGACCCACTCCCCAACCAACTCATCATTAACCACCCCACCCTGGTAATACACTGTTATCTCTTGCCCAGTAGACTCCTTTGCCATTTCTGTAAAGTAAAAATGGGATTGCGCGTCTTGGACTTGTCCTACAATTGCCAAGTCATCGACCATGTTTTTACCAGTAACACGACTGCCCTCAAACTGAACCAAGAACCGCATCCGGTAACGCGCAATGCAAACTACTTCCTTCTTCTGACCATTTGCAGTACGCTCCAGCTGTGTGACACCCGCCGACAACTTCAAGAACAAAGCATGGACGCCAAAGTCTTGTTTCGAGTGGTCATCGTCAGAGTCTGTCCCTTGAACCGCCACAATTTCCAGTTCCTCGGCAAAGCCAGTCCATTCGCCGCTGTACGTAGGGCTGATGGTTTGTAAGCTCGCTGACGTGACTGACGGCTTTGAAAGATACTTTTGAGCCATTTCTGTGGCCTTGGAGACACCAAAGGCTGTCACAGAAGTTGCCATTTCTTTCAAGGCAGCAAGGGACGTTGCGGACCGTGATGGTTTCAAAGTTCCTGGGTGGCCGCCATTGGCGTCGGGTGCGGTGACTTCTGATGAAGCTGAATGGGCTGAAGTTGGTCGCGTTGATGCGGGTCTAGAACTTAAATGAGAATTGCTCGAGTTTGCAGAGTTTGCAGAGTTGGGGCGTTGTGTGGCCGGTTGTCCAGCAGTGGTGGTGGCTTGGTTGGCGGAATTTGGGCGCAAGTGCGCTTTTGCGAATAGATTGCTGAATATACTTTCGGAAGCTTCTTCGGCAATGTGTTCTGTGAGCTAATGAGATTGGCGTTGTTTACTTTTGGTGTTGAAAGAGGGTGTTATGACAAGTCGTACCTTCTCTGACATCTTTTCAACGGCAGCACCGCCAAAGCGCGTTATCAGAGGCTCCACGTACGAATTTGCCATGTTTTCACCGAGCTTGTGCCCAATAAAAACGGCGAGAAGCTGCCCCGCAACCATGACATAAATGCTTTCTTGTGGCTCTGCTTCCAAAGGTTTAAGCCCCCGAAGTTTGATTTCATCCAAGATTTCATCATGATCCATGTACGTCTGATGAGCCTTGAAGCCAGTTTTGGCGATTCCAAAGACAGCGATGGGTGATTTGAAGAGAATTTTGGCCGCTGCACCCACCGCTTTGGCGACAGACATTTTATGCTTCTTGCGAGATTCTTGCTCCATTCGGAGGAGAGTGTAGTCGTCGAAGCGCTTGTAGTCACCCTTGGACGCGGGTTTCATGGACCCCCTCATGCTGAGAGATTTTCCTGCAAATCTGTCCACCCACTTTTCCTTCTTGAACTGTATTTCACCATACTTTATTTACACATGCTTCAAGCGATAAAGCCCACTCCGTCCGTCCGAGGAAACCCACTCGCCAATCATTAACCCCCCACTAATCTTGCCCACGTACGAAACAACCACCTCCTGGCCATCCGGGGCAATCACCATCTCTGCAAAATCGACATTCGTTCCCTGATCATCGATAACCCCGTTGACAGACAAGTTGTCGACCATATTTTCGCCTGAAAACTCGTGCGCTCTAAACTGGAAGGAGAATTTCATGCGGTACCGAGCAACGACTTGCGCTACTTTCGTGTGCCCCGCGTCGTCCATTTCGGGCATGGCAGCCAACTTGTTCTTGAGCACACGAATGTCGTTTTCATCCAAAAAGTTGTCTTCAACAGCGATTTCGAGTTCCTCTCCTATACCAACCCATTGACCCGAGAAATGCTGGGATTGAACCGAGTTTACGATGTGGAGCGGGTTAGAGCTGCCGGAGCTGCTGCTGCTGCCAGTTTCAGCGGCAGCAGATTTTTTAAACACGGTATTCGAGACACCAACGATCGTCTTTCTTCCCATTAACATTGCTGCATTTGCAACCGACACAGCGGTTGTTAGGGAAATACTTGATCGCGAAGATCCCGCAGCCGGTGTCGAAGCTGCAGATCCCGCAGTTGCACCACCAGCGGCAGAGGCGGTCGCAGAGCTTGAAGGAGTAGCAGAGAAAGGGTCAACAGGTCTATGCGCGTTGATTGCGGCAGAGCTCAAAACGTTTTCCGCGACTTGTTCCACTACTTGCTCGGTAAACTTTTGCGTCATTCGTTCCACAGCGATTCCGCCGAATCGGGTGATGATTGGTTCGACAACACCGTGCGCAATCTTTTCTCCCATTTTGTGCCCAACTGCGACAGCGACTGAGTGAGGGAAGGGCATGCATGTTTTTGTAAATTTAAGTACCCCCACTGAGACACAAAAGCAAAGAGATGAATGTTTTTTTACCAAGTTGTCCTGCCACCATGACGTACAGATTCTCGCTGGATAGCTGCTCGAGCGGAGTCAGGCCGCGCCGCTTAACTTCCTTCAAGATCTCGTCATGCTCAACAAATGTTTTTGAGGTGGCGAGGCCAGATCGAGCAATGGATGCCACCGCAATGGGTGACTTTGACAAGACTCGTCCCGCAGATCCAACGGTTTGCGCAATGTTTTGCTTGTGTCTTGTCCGGCATTCCCGTTCGAGCTCCAGCAGTGTCTGTTGTTTAAAGCAAATCAGATGCGTGCGGTCCACATGAAGGAATGGGAGAGAGAGGCTGATCACCTTATCGTCGATGGAAGCAAGTGTCTGCGCTGTTGGTTTGGACAGCGGCTTCGGAGTCGGTTGCTTCTTGCTCCAAAACACCATTTTTTGTAACACAATTTGGCGCACTCGGATTACATAATTAAAGGGGGTTCATGCCCAGGTTGTCTCATCCCTCTCGAACCTGTTGAATCAGGAGCGGTGGTGGTGGTGTGAGAGGAAGCAGGATGGGTGCGTTCGGCGCAGACAGCTGGGTAGCTGGCAAAGCGTCGCTGACTGTCTCCGATGTGCGTGCACTCGAGGTGGAGAAACGCTTGCTCTTCTGTTACCTTACCTCGCATGGAAACTTTCCCTCACATGGAGTAAAAAGGTCTTCCAGAGGACCAACGCGGTCAAAGTGAAACAAGTTATTTTTCCGGAGGCCCAGCCCTTTCATTTTTTTTTTTTTTTTCAAAAAATTTGTACTCCGCCAATGACAGCTCTGCCTATCGAACTGTGGGTGTCCATCACAATCCACAGCGTCTCCAGCACTGCGTCGCTGTCTCAGTTTGCCCAAGTCACCTCCCTATTCAAGGCCCTGCGTCAGGAGACTTGGTCCTCACCCGCCGTGCACGCACAAATCATCAAGGCTGCGTTTGGCAGCGACCTGGCCATGATTGCCCTGCTCAAGGAACCAGTCATTCCAGGCTTCCCCGTTCGACACATGCTTGCTATGGACATTGACGATGAAGACTGTGCTGAGGACGATGATGAGGACGATGACTATGACGGCGGCTCGGACAATGATGAAGCTGCTGCTGCTGCCGCCGCCGCCGTCAAGATGCTCGTAAAACCACAGAAAACATGGCTACAGTTCTACAGCTACTTTGAAATGGACTGTTCAAGTTTATTCAAATCACTCATCCGCTGTGGAGCGTCTTTTGATGCGTTGGAATCAAGTGCACTGCGTCTTGCTTGCAAACGTGAGGATGGAGAGTGCATCGTGCTGGCTCTTTTGGATGCAGGCGCTTCTAGTTTGGAAGCGAGGAGGAAGCTGATTGGCGTTCGTGAAGACGAAGCGTTTCGTGAAGCTTGTAGGTTAAAGAATATTGGCACGATGCAGTTGCTGATGCATGCAGGCGCCAACGTACATGCACGAGCGGATGAGGCATTGAGGTTCGTTAAGCTTAACGTTGGTTAGGGCAACAAAACGTGTCTAATCAAAATTTTGAAACATCCAATTTTTTTTTTTTTTTTTTTTTTTTTTTTTTTTATGCAACAGATTCGCCGCAAGTCTTGGGAACTCAGAAGTTGTCGCATTTCTTATCGAGAACGGCGCTTCAGTGTCAGCATTGAATAACGCGCCATTGTTTGGAGCAATTGAAATGTGCAATGACTCCGTTTGCCTGCAGCTACTTGCAGCTGGAGCCTCGCCGAATATACCAATGCATGGTGTCCCAAGTGGGAAATCACCGCTCCAGGCGGCAGCTTGTGTTGGCAGTACTGCGGTTGTGGAAGCCCTGATTTCGTACGGCGCGGACGTTCACTACGAAAACTCGATCGCCAAAAGAGAGGCCATTCGGCGGAATGAGTGGAACATTGTCAAAATCTTAGAACAAGCAGAACACTAGAAAATTGCACGGTTGCAAAAAACAACAAACATTGATGCGCCTTTTAAATATTGTATTTTCTAGTTTTGTTTTTTGTTTTTTTAGCCTCACCCCTTCCTCACACTTCATGAATCTTGAAGATGGCGTCCTCTCCCACCGCATATTTGCTTGAAAGCAATAAAATATCACTTGATTTTGTGTATCCAGTGGTCGACGTCTCTGCGGCAGATGCATTGAACTTGTATTGCTTGCCAATCTCAATCACAGCTAAATCGCCAATCGCAGCCGCCACAAATGCATTTTTATCGAGCCATTCTTCGGATGTCGTTCTGATTCGTTCAGCAATGATTGCAATCAAGTCGCGAATGAATGGATTTTTCGGTGATGCCGCAATAACAGAATCGCCGAGTTTCCCGTTCATCTATGGGGAACGAAAAAGAGAGCCGGAGTTAAGGGTACGTATTTCAAGAAAATAAGCGATGGTGAACACCAAACCTCCACGCTCAAAACAAGACTTGTCCTGTCGTCCACCCCATCCCATTCACTAAACGGCCGCAAACATTCAACCGAGTCCCGTGTTGATACTCCCCCAAATATATACAACATTAAATATCGACCAAACAGGGGCCTCAACTCCCTTTTCAACTTGAAATACGCTGCCCCAATCTTTTTTGAAAAAGCTCCTTTCACAAATCGATCCAAATCGCGTTCGCCAAACAGGAGCTGTAAATGCGTTGGATTCTCGTGTTCCCAAGAGTTGAACCAGTGCCATTGGGAAGGAGTCAACATGGTTTTCAGCTGCCTGCGACTGCTTGATCGCATCGGGCGCAAGATTCGATGGGGTATGGTGCGGTTCAGTTTGATGGAGGCTGGCGGTGAATCTTTTGTCTCTTCCGTGGATATATCGGCAGGTGAAACGAGCAGCTTTTCTTGCTTCTTTTTCCATCCGTCCTTGAATTCGCCCGAAAATCGATGCATTGAAAAGATGAAGGGTACTTGAAAATGAACTCGTCCCAGAAGCACCAAATCTCCAATGAGCTTGTACGCGCGATGCATTCCGATAACCGCTTTCGGATCAAACTCCTTTTTTCGCAGGTAATCGTAAAAGACATCGGTCCACAGTCCAGGACCCGTGATGGGAACCACATTATCCACGTGTGTGAGAAACTCGCGTGTATTCGTGTGAACTCTATGTGATAGTTCACGAATTACATCGTCTAGAAATTCATGCTTTGGTGCCATTGCCATGGTCCACTGCACAATTTGATCCAGTCCATCGTTCGTGGTTCCAGGCATTTCGACACCAACAATCGCTCGCACCATTTGATGTCCATACGTCCATTGATCAATTGGAGTGAAGCATTCCGTATCCATGTCCGTGTATACTCCACCAAATTCGTAGAGCATCAGATACCGCGTCATGTCGGCTCTCTGTACGATCCTGGGTAGCTTATAAAAAGCTTTGACAACATACGGATCAAATGTTCCTTTGATGAATCTATCCGCATCATCGTCGTTGAATATAATTTGAACGTGATTCGGGTTGTGCCCTTCCCAGGTTTTAAACCTGATGTAAATGAAAACAATAAATGAACGTGATGGTATATAATATCTCTCTCGACTTGCGCGCACCAGGTCATTCGCTCTCTGGCGCTGTCTGATCCGTTCATAGCGGCGTTTTCAATGTCAAGCCTGTCGGCGGACTTGAACGTGCGTAGAATGAAGGCGGGGATCGGCGTGCGCAGTGTTCCGTCGCTGTTTGTTCCGACGTGCGCGACAGCGCTACTTGCGCGCGTGCCCTCGCGGTTTGTCCAGTAGTGCAGCGTGGTGCGCAGGAGGAGGTCCGGGCAGTCGAGCACCGCTGCGAGTACCAGCACGGTAAACACGCATGCTAGCACAGTGACGGGCAGGCGCCGGGTGTGGCCTGAGAGTAGTCGTCGCAGAGTCGCCAGAGCCCGTTTTACTAACATTTCTATTTTTATATTTCGTAAATGTTTTTAACTTAAAATAAGTCCAGTAAATATATATTGCGAAGCATTTAATCACACGACACTGACTGGATTTATTACCCAACTGCGCACGCATTGCACGAATGGAATCAGCAGTATTAAGAAAAAGACTAACAGCATACATAGGTTAAGTAAAACATAGGAGAATAAAAAATAAAACAAGACCCAGTCTGTCGACAGAGGCCTTCACTTGATGGGTGTTGTGTTGGCCAGGTATCACTGCTTTTGTTTCCGTGCTTACGACTGCTCGTCAGCTTGGACTCCCTGGTCAAAGTTGCGGAAGAATGGAATGAGGGATGCAACAGTTCCGACGATGGAGACTGGCAGGAAAGCCCACAGAGCCTTTCCACGTCCCATGATTTCGTTGACGTAGTTGGGGTTGATGACAACATCAGCAGTGGTCTCAGCCGGGGCGGCGGCAGCAGAGGTGGCAGCAGCCTTGGTTGCGGCAGCGGTGGCAGCGACAGTGCCGGTGGCCTCAATGGAGGAGTCCTGTGCAAGGACGGTAGCGGCAGCGACGAGGAGGGCGACGGCGTTGAATCTCATGTGATTTGGAGTGTGTTTGATTTGTTTTTGTTTTTTTCTTCTTCTTCTTTGCCGGAGATTTGCCAACATATCTGTCCGACGCCACCTCTTAAAAAATGGCAAGCGGCCGGTATCTTTGTGCTTTTTTTTAATCGCTCCGGTCTTTTTCCAATTGGCATCCATCTCTCTCCTTGCTACGCCCCTTTGAAAGAGCAACACATCAACTGGCTCTCGCAGTAGCCAGTGAGTGATGGGGATGCCAACCAATGACAGGATATGTCAGCCTTCCTTCGACATGGACAGCTGACGAGAAAGCATTCATGAAATTTTATGCGCACTGCTCCCAAATGAGCCAAGGATGGATGGATGGATGGATGGATGCAATAATGCAATTTGACCCACAACCGGAATTACTAACTTGTCATATGGCTCCCGTGTTCCGATTGCCGTAAGCACGGATCCATCTGCATTCTCAACTACAAAACACAGCAGGAGTCTCAAGGTAAAATGGTGATAGTGGTGGTGTATTGATTCTACTCTATACAACCATAGTTGCTGTTGTTTATTCCCTTTGCACGAATCGCTGCAAAAAGAACAGGCACACTTTCACCGAACCTTAGATTATGAAACAGAAAACGAAGAACTAATGAAGGAAATCAAATAAGCGCAGTTGCAGACCAGCTGTGGGTGGCCAGACCAAAACAATCTATCTTTGATCAGCCGTCTAGGAAGTTCTACATTTATGACTGCTCGTCAGCCTGGACTCCCTGGTCAAAGTTGCGGAAGAATGGAATGAGGGATGCAACGGTTCCGACAATGGAGACTGGCAGGAAAGCCCACAGAGCCTTTCCACGTCCCATGATCTCGTTGACGTAGTTGGGGTTGATGACGACGTCGGAGGTGGTCTCGGCAGCGGCGGCAGCGGCAGAGGTGGCAGCAGCCTTGGTAGCGGCAGCGGTGGCAGCGACAGTGCCGGTGGCCTCAATGGAGGAGTCCTGTGCAAGGACGGCAGCGGCAGCAACAAGAAGGGCAACGGCGTTGAATCTCATGGTTTGGGTAGTTGTTGTGAGGAGGTTTGTGCTATCTTATTTTGTGGAGGGAGAAAGGCGCTGTATTTATCTCTTTGCCTCGTGAGAATTTAAATTTTTTTGCCACTCTGCGATTATTAGGGTTTTGACTACAACGCCACCTGCACTTTGAAAGACGGCAGCGACTGGAGCTCGACACGTTGGTACGGCGTGTACGGGTCCATGGATGCTGCTTGCAGAGGGCGTGTTTGCTGCTGGCTGCTGGGCCCGTGCAGTCCCCTCTGCCGTCCCTCAATGGCAGATGCACTCTCGCTGATGGGCTTGATTGGGGAAAATGCGCAAATTGGTTTCACTTGGTTTTCCCATTTCCAACCGCCTCATCGTCAGTATTTCTATGAGAGCAAATTCCACAATTGTGCTGCGTATATTTTAGTCATGCAATGATCCATCTGTGCTGTGCAGTCGCTTTGAATCCTGCTTGTTGTTTACGCGGCGCAGCTGAATCAAAACAGAGCAAGACACACGATTCTGGACAGCTGAATCACAGCATCCACTACTCCCACCCATCATAGTCTTCCTGCGCACGTGTTTCTGCATGATGGGGAGCGAGTGACTGACGATGGATGGACGGATGCAGTTGTCCGAACCCAAGCATATTAAAACATTAACACGCTCACAAATGCGCGCGGCACTGACCCTTGTACCTGACTATGCTGCAATGTGCCTTGTCTCAGTTGGCACGTGCAAGAGCTTGGGTAAAATGATGATTTGCAATCACACGGATATTTACGTAAATATTTGAGTATTTAAATCAATAAAAACTCATCATAAAAATGTTCCATCGCAGCCCCACAAACTCGGTCCCTGTCGTGACTCTGGACGACGCTACACTTCTTCTCGCTGAAAAAGCTACTCGTACAGCACATGCACGCGCAAACAGCGCCGTCATTGGCGGTACCGCATCCTTGCTGCTGCTGTGAGTTCCTTTCATTCGTCTCGCGATCTCGCTTATCATAATCTGCGACCACAGCTCGCCCATGGCTGTTTTTGGAATTGCTCGCAGTGCGCAACGCTCACGGCGCAGTGTTTGGAGCCACGACGAACTAATTGCAGAAGTGCGGCGGAGAGGTCTCACCGTCTTGGAAAAGGTGATTATTCATCCTCATTGCAGTGAATGGCGAATTCGATTTGTGTGACTTATTACTCCCGTTTTCAGACTCAGGATGAGTCTGCAGTTGTCTTGGTTGGTGCCCAGCTGGCCGCCGTCGTTCTGGGCAATGCTGTCGCGGGACAGGTCGAGCATCTCGTCCAGCCAAGTAGGGCGTCACTGGGAACCCATGAGTCATTGATCTAATCTGTCTCTTTTTTTTCAGTCGCTGATATCACCGCTGGTGCCCTAGCCTCATCCACGCGTTTGGTTGCTGGAAAGGCAACTGACGTTGTTGTCTCAAATTCAGTGATAGCTGGAGTAGACAAAGTGTCTGCGGGTGTTGCTTCCAAGCAGTCTGCTGCTCTCGATACCGCAGCAGGCACGCAGTCTCAACCTGTGTACTCTCTCCCTCCATCCCCACCAGCTTCGGACAAGAAAAAGATGAATCCTTTTGCATTCACCCTTGCCTTGTTCAGTCCGAAACCTGAAGTGATTGCCGCAACAGCCCATCTGTCGGGCGAATGGACGGGAACTGCCATCTCCATCTTGTACGATCCTATTGATACCACCAGTACTTCTCCTGAAGCCGCGAACCCTGAGCAACCGGAGGAAGCAAGACCACTCCCCGCCGTCCCCACTGGATTGCCTCCCCCTTTAACAGAACCAATCACTCCTGCAAAAGCATCCATTTCCTCATCTCTCGATTCTCTGAAAAACGCCATCGCAACTGTTCAGGCTTCAACAAACACGGCCCTAGCTCAAACACGAACTTCAATCACTTCGGCGGCCAACGCTTTCAAAGCAGCTGCATCAGAAAGCGGGAAAAATGTGACTGCGCGTCTTTGTAATACCGCCAATGCGGTTATAACAGTTGTCAAAGGCGCTGGAACCCCCGATGAAACAAAACAAGAAGTCATTGTGCCTGTACAATATCGCATGAAATTCAACATCCATGTTCAAGGTGTGACTGTATCTGGAAAAAACTTGGTGGATGATTTGGCCATTTCGGGGCGGTGTCATGAATCTGGAACTCGAATTGAGTTTATGGAGACTTTGTCTGAAACTGCCGAAGTTGGGGCACCCGTCAATGTCATGTATCGAGCCAAAGTGTCAGGTGGATACATGAATGGTACTTGGGAAACTTCGGATGGACGGACGGGAACATTTACTTTGTCACACGTGTAGTGACCGGTTCTTTGGACAATAACAACCACTTTAAAAAAATGCATATTTCCCACTTTGTGCCGTGAGCACATTTTAGTTGTGTGCCATTTTCTTCATCGCTCAAAAAATCCAAAACAATGTTTTTTTTTGGAGGTGAAGATGTTCTGAAGACCCTGACCAAGGTGGATGAGGTAGCCATGCCCTTTCTGTAAAACTGCCCAAATGGATAGCTCCAGAGTTGATCGACTCAAATGCAGTCAACAGTGGTGCGGAATACCTGATGAAATAATTGCTCAAGGATCCGCCGTGTGCATTTTTATGACGTCTCTCAGAGGTTAATGCCGTGTGGTGACTTTTTATTTTTTTTGCCTGGAAATTTTGACCACACAGTGTGGTTGTCTTGAACTATGGGGATTTCGTCGAGGCAAAATACCATGCTGTGGATTACATACAGTTCCAAAGTAAGTTATATTTTTGGCTACGTCATCAGCCTGCATTATGAAAGGAAAAGAAAAAAAAAAAAAAAAAAGCCGCGCCAATATAAATCTAAAAAAAACACGTTACGTCCCTAATCTTGTGAATCATCCGAATCTCCCATTTCGTCAAATGAATCTGAGTCATTGTCATTGTCATCTTCATCGTCGTCGTCGTCGTCTTCTGCTTCTTCAGCTGCCTCCCGCGCGAGTCGCTGACTTTCCACGCGGTTCCACCATTCCTCAAAGTTGAATTCCAAATAATCAACTCTCTGGAATTCACAAGAAAACAACTCGGTTGCGGTTGGTCTGTCTTCAGGTTCACTGTGTGAATTTCAAAAACAAAACAACTGATGAGCAAAAAAAAAAAAAAAAAAAAAAAAAAAAAAAAAGTTGAAATACGATTCAAAGTTCTTCGGCTTACATGACAAAACACCGCTCCAAAAACTCTTTTGCATCATCACGCAAGGAAGCAGGAACCGGAGGAGTTGCATGCTCCATCCCGACTTTCCACATGATTTGCATTTCGTTCAAATCCTTCCACGGCGCATGACCTTGCAACATCTCGTACACGACACAGCCCAAACTCCAAATATCGACTTTGGCACTGTATCCACCCTTGTTGGCCATGACTTCAGGTGCCATCCAGTATACGGTACCTTGCATGGACATGCGAGAATTGGTTTGGTATTTGTATTCGTTTTTCTTTGAGATTCCAAAGTCGGCGATTTTGGCGACTCCAAGTCGGTTGACAAGGACTGTGGAAGTTTTTTTTTTTTTCAGCCGCTTTGAAAAAAAATTCATATGAGGTGTGTGGACAAAACACTCACTGTTGGCGCCTTTAATATCGCGGTGAATGATGCAGCGGTCGTGGAGATACTCCAATCCAGACAGAACTTGGTGTGTGACAGACTGCGCCAAGGCATAGTCGAATCGTCCGTAACGAGAAATCATGGTTGCCAATGAGCCACCATCAACATACTCCAGAAATACACTGACAACGTTTTCAACCACATCAAACCCTAAAAACACAAGTTTATCAGTCAATTGTTTTGGAACAAGAGTGGCCATCACTTAAAAACTTACCGAGATATCGCACAACGTTGTCATGACTCAACTCACGCAGCAACGAAATCTCAACACTCAGTGCATCCACCATTTTGTTTACCCTGCTTGGCGGTAAAGGTGCATATGGTTTCCCTCCTCCACCCCGCGTCTTTTTTAAAGGCACGAGAGCAACTTGCTTAACGGCAATTAATTCGCTGGTGGCAATATTGACACCAAAGTAAACCGCCCCAAAAGACCCTTGACCAATCATTTTGCCTTTCCAAAATTTAATGTGAGACGGTTCGGCGCTGGATGCAGCTTTAAGCTCGTCAATGGTGCTTCTTGGATGTGGTTCATGGTGGTGGTCAATGACATCCACTTCGGCGGCAGGCGGCACAATGGCAATGTTATCGAAGGAAGACTCCATGAGTTCATCTTGTACAGGTGACGATGTCTGTTGTCGTGGAAGATTATCTTCGCCGTTGTATGGTACCAATTGCTCGTCATCTGGAACTCCCGGCTGAGGCACGAATCCCTTCCAAGTGTGCCGTTTTGTGCGACGAGAAATAAGTGGTGGAAGCAACTCGTCATGAAGAGGTTCTTGCTTCTCCTCGCTTGGAGATATCCCATCTGTATCTTGTGAAGTGTCTGATTCGAACGACTTTGTGGGGGAGATGCCCTCACTCGTCGGAGAAAGGCCCTCGCTTGGCTTTTGAATCGCTTTGGCATCGAGAGACAGGAACAGTCCTCCTGAACCCAGTCCCGCGACTTTTTCTTTCCACACGTCCGTCACATTTCGTTTGATTGCGATTTCATCCGCTCGAGTGCGCCAAAGCGACAGGACACTGGACGTTGGGACTCGATCTAACCCACCCTCAGGTCGATCCACTGTTGCATACGCTGATCGATCGAGTGTGGTGTTTTGCAAGTAGTCAAAGCTGAAAGTGGGCGATCCCACCTCCAAAGCATGTGTATCCCGAAGACTTCCTGGAACGACGACGCTGGTAACCTCTTCTTTAAACTCCTCCCCGTCCGCACTGTCCGCACTCATTAGACCCAATTTGCTTGGCCCTGCAAGTCGCCCTAAACTACTTGTTGCACTCGCCACACTGCGTTCGCTATTTTCCCGCATGATGCGAACAGTGTCTTTGGACACAAGAAGGCTACCATCCCGAATTTTGATCCCAGACAAAGAATTCGCAGCAGAGGTAGCACCGCCTACTCGGGATAATGAGTTTTCTCCGCTGCTTGTGCTGCTTCTGCTAATTGAGAATTCCGCCGCTTCTTTCTCGTCCACAACAATGGATGGGAAAAAGTTGTTCAAGTTTTGAACAATTGTTGGCGCACTTGGACGATCACCGAATTCAAGGACGCCCTGCCTTAGATCGTCATATGCGTTACTGTGACGAAGAATGTGTCGACTTGAAACTGCAACTGGGATAAAGTCTTTTGAGGATGATGTAATTGCAGTGGTATTGGGGGGAAGAGGCAGCAGGCTGCGCGGCATTGTTGCTGCGACAGGTGCAAGGGCAGGTGGATTCGTGTTTCGGTTTGTGCGGGGCATGGAAACTCCTCCTGATCGAAAGTCTTTTTGATATAAGTTTGATGACGAGACATCTTTTTGAATTACGATTCCGTTTGCGATGGGAGCTTGTTTGGAGAGCCGAGATTTGGCAACTGTGCCGATTCGTTTCGGTCGTCGAGCCATGATAGGAGAAGTGCCGAGAGAGTCTGCGGATTTGAGATCATCCTCCAAAAATTTGACTTGAGATGATGAGCTATTTGCACGCGGGCGAGGATCGCCTCCAACTAATGCACTGGGTGATGCTGTCATTGGCGTTTCAACCATGACACGTTTCACGGGCGGATTATGGGATGTTTCGGATATATTGACAGGATTGGACGCTACTGATGTGGAAATATGGAGTGACGGTTTTGGTTTTTTCGATACAACCGGCTGCTGCGGCGGAGAAAGCGGCAACGGCGGTGTGTTTTCATGTTCAGCAGCAGTCGACCTGGCGGCATCCTGCGCTTTGCCTTCTTCGTTTGTTGCTTTGGTAGGTTGAGGAATTTTTGGGTAAGTTTCGCTCTGTCTTCCAGTGGTGGGAATCAGAATCAAATCGGGTATATGTGTTTGACGGCAAAGCTGAAACAAGTCGTCGTCACTCAAATCTGAATTATCTGCATGGTGGGAGTGGGTTCAGATTTCAGTTTCTTGAACGGGTAATGATTGTCTGAGTAACACTCACTCGAGTGGAACTCTTTCGAGTTGTACATGGAGAAGCAACCGGACATTTGCGAGGCTGGTATCTGAAACGCCTTGTATATTTCGAAACGGACCATGAATCCATCGTCCGATTCGGATATTTTGACGTGCTTTGTGTCATTGAACGAATGGACAGTGACGGTCTGCGAGAATCAATCTGATTAGTTTGTGATTGGCACTGCGAAAACCCAGGCGTCTCCCCCGACAAAAAATAAAAAAGCGTCTTACGTATACTTTAAATCCAGTGTCAGCCGAGGCAGGGACATCATCTTTCGGACGAACCATACTCGGAAACATGACGGCAAAGTCGTTATTCGACGGTGAAATCAGTTTCTTTGTGCTCGTCCTCGCATCCACTGCCTTCACGTGTTGGAACCGGACATTGTCGATTGAAGGAATAGAGCCCTTGCTTGATAAAGATGTCTCCCTGGGGTGATCTCTGACTCTATCCTTCTCTCTGCCTCTGTCCCTCTCTCTTGATTTGCTTCTGGAGCTGAACAGCCTCGATAAGAAACCGCCCGTCTTCTCCTTCAGACTCCTTCCTGTTGAAGATGAGCGACCTACTGAAATAGATGGTGATTGCGGTGTTGCGGAGGACAGTTTCGCATAAGGATTTGAGCTGATGGACCGCGGAGAGACGAGATCGGAGTCTTGCAAAGTGGACGAAAGTGCGGAGGGTATGGTAGGTGATTCGTACGAGTTGGCGGATGAAGCGACAGCGGGTGATAGCGGGAGACGACGCAGAAAGGCGGAGGTTGGTGTAGCAGAGATGGGAGAGTCACCTTGGGAGGGAGCGACAGAGGAGTCACGTATGCGCCTGGGCATGGGGCTCAGCCTGGGACTCTCTGTCATTTGGTGGGGGTGGAAAGGGAGGGGGGGTGGATGTAGCTCTTGAGGGAGCCAGTTGCTGGTTGGGTTCTTTGTTTTCTTTTCTGGCACAGTAAATATTAATAAATTATTCTGGTGTCAGGGTTTGTGACTGCGCAGTGCGGTTGATTAAATAGTACAAAATCTCAACGAACGGTTTCATAAAAACGTGAGCTTTGCTTGGAGATAAAAGGCACACTCGTTTCTATACACAAGCATATACAGATACATACAGATACATACAGATGCGATGCTTCTCGGCCCCGTCACTGCACTCGTCTGTGTGGCACTCGTGACTCTTGGATCGAGTTCTTTTTGAGTGGCGGAACCCCCTCTTCAAAATGATGGTCAGTCTTCAGTCCTCCTGTTCAACCTCTCCTCTTCTCTGTTATTACCCATCTCAACCTCTCCTGTCTCTGGTATTCGTATTTGAAGTGGTGTGATTCTAAAAATATATCATCCACTGACAGACCGTCGCAAGAATTCCTTTTCAACTTAGTCATACAGAAGGAACCAAACATGAACCACGTCCGGGACCAAGTTTGGCACTCACCAGATCTTGTCGAGCAGATATTCAGCTGGCTGCCCCCGCGCTCAACTCTTCAGTTTCGGCGCCTCGCAAAACGCTTCAACCAATACCTCACCTCGCCGTACTTTACACGGTTGAATCTCTCTCGCTGCATTGAGCGGCGCTTTGAATCCTTCCACCCGTCAACCGATAACATCCTTTTTTGGCCTGAGGAGGCAAAGTACAGCAGTGCGTTTTCGCAGCTGTTTCTTTTTTCATTGCGAGAACTGAAGGCAACTCTGGAGCCCGTCTCACCCACATGGCGATTACGAATCCCAAAAGCCATACGCAACCTGCACAATTTGATGCATTTGGACCTAAATTCATCGGGTTTGACGGATGAAATCCCTGTCGAACTATGCACACTCATCCAATTGGAGCATCTGAATCTGCACAACAACGAACTCACTGGCCCCATACCCATTGAAATTGGCCAGCTCGTTCAGCTGAAAGTTCTGTATCTCGGGCTCAATGCATTCTCAGGGCCCATTCCGTCATCTGTGGGAAACCTGACACACCTCACGATCCTCAATTTGTTTGACAACCAGCTTGAGGGCATTCTGCCGCCCGAACTTTGCAACCTGTCATCTTTGCAATGCCTCCACTTGCAAAATAACCGGATCCATGGACCCATTCCGTCAGAAATTGGTCAATTGCAAAACCTCCATGTGCTCAACTTGTCAAAAAACAGGTTGTGCGGCGAAATTCCGGCGACGTTGTGGAACTTGACAAATCTAAAGACGCTGAGCTTGGCGGAAAACGAACTCACGGGTCATGTGGGCGGTAACGGGCTGACGCGGTTGTTTCGATTGCGTACGATTGATTTGAAGGGAAATCGGTTTGATTCTGTGTGTGTGCCGGGTGAATTTTTCAACCTGGAGCACTTGAGGTGGTCTCATTTTTGAAAGTTGTGACGCGTATGAACGCGGAGATTATTGTACAGTAAACTAAATAAAGTTAAGAAGATGGAATGTGCACTCATTGCAAGTCGCTTTATTCTAACCAACCAAAATGCGACGCCCCAACAATGATGCCAAGAAAACCTTTAATGAACGCGTTTCCTCAAACAGCAGTCAGCGCCACATTCACAACATTGACAAAAGGAAACTGCAACACGCCCGCTGTTTGCTCGTCGTAAAACACAAGCGCGAAGGGCCCCGTTTTCGCAGGCGCTCTGAACGTGAAACTCACGTCCATGCTTGTGTACGGATACGAGGACTTGTGCACCAGCTTGTGTCCCGGCTCCACGTACACGTACATGTTGCGCGTGCCACTCGAGAGCGCGTTGGAGATCTGGTACTTGGCGTCGATTTTCGAGGACGCAGGGTACTGGGCAAAATGTGAATTTGAAGTGTCAGGCTTGTTTTTTTTTATCTTTGGGCAAGGGGGGGGGTGTGCTATCATTTCACCTCGGCATTTTGCTGTGGAGCCCAGACTTGCATGGCTTGAGTCACGCTCGCGCAAGCGGAGAGAAGAATGGCGTACAGGTGAAGATTCATGGGGCAAGTTTCTTTTCCTTTGCTGTCTGTTTGTTTTTGGGTGTTGTTTTTTTGTTGTTGTTTGCGGCGTCTTGGCGGGTTTGGGATTGCCCGGTATTATGTAATCACAAATTTGTGCGTTATTGTTTTACCACGCGTATATATACCCACCAAAACTCAACTGCAACGAAACATATCCCGGCCACATTTTGAACTGTAAATACGGAAACGGAAACGCGATCGACATCCATTATTTTGCATCTTGAAACACGAATGTAAAAACTGTCTTGGCATCCATCTTGCAACGCGACTGCCATGTTTCAGACCAATGCTGATGCTGATGGTGATGATGCCCTCTTTTTATCCAACTACCAATAGAATACATCCTCCTTCTACAGAAATCAATAATACAAACGATATATCTAAAATAAACTGCGGCAACGGCTACTCAATCTCAATCAAGTGCTCCAGCAGACTCAATTCCATCCACGGCAACGGCCGCTCAAGCCGATTACCCTTCATGACAATAAACTCGCGCAACTCCGCCAGATTCAACACGTTTTGTCCACAAATCACGCCTTCCAGCTCGTTCTCACTTAAATCCAGTTTTCGGAGTAGATTGCATTCAAACAGCGACTGCGGAATGGTGCCGCCGAAGTTATTCCCGCGAAGATACAGCACCCGCAACGAAGCTTTGCAGCCCTTAATTTCCAAAGGTATAAAGCCACGAAAGTTGTTGTGGCTGAGGTCTAGATGGATGAGGGAAGTCAAGTTTGAGATTTCTGGACTGAGGGTGCCTGAGAGACTGTTTACGCGTACAATTAGCGTTTTGATCGCTTTGAGAGCATAGATTGGGTCCAACGGTCCCGTAAAATTGTTGCACGCGAGATTCAGGTGCTCTAAATTGGACAGCTGGGATATTTCTCGGGGTATCGGGCCATGCAGGCAGTTGAGCGCGAGACATAAGGCCTCCAGAAGGGGAAGTCGTGTCAGCTCGATGGGAAACTGGCCCGATATTCCGGCCTCGGACAGATCCAAGTCTTTCAGATTGTGCAAGATGCCCAGCGCTCGTGGAATAGGTTTCATGAGCAGTAGGTCTGAGGAAGGGGCGGCAGCCCAGTCGATGCGGGTGAATTTTTTTAGAATACATTCGGCGTAGACAGACTGAAACAAGGGCGGCCACGAGAAGAAGAGTAGGTCGAATTCTGTCCAGTAGAGCTTAGAGTCCGTGTTGTTGTGGGGAACAAAGCGGAGTATTGTGGCTGCGATACAAGAGCGCGTTGAGATGAGGGCGTTGAACTTGGACGAGAGCACGCGCAGAAGCAGAAGATTCGTGGGATGGATCCATGACAACGTCAGCACGATAATCTCGTGCGGGAGAGCGTCCATTGTTTGGGACTGAAAAATAAATGGATGGTGAGACAGTTGAACAGGTATTTTTTATTGAACCACTTGTCACGTCCATCCCTGCTGCCGCGTCATACAAACTCACGTCATGCCACCTCTTGCCATCGGTGCTGCGCAAGTGGCGCTCAATTGAGATGATCGCATCCTTGAGTTTATTCATTCACATCGTTCCTTCGTTTTCTCGCGTTTCAGGACCCGTCTTATTGTCTGCAGAACTGACACACGGCCAGTACCAGTACATGTTCCAACCCTTGCGCGCACTTAATTCATACGAACGACTGCCTGAATGTCCAGCCAAGAAAAACGATAACAACAGCGGAGATTTTCGAAAACACGGCCTCATCCGCGTCAACGGCACGCAGTGCAGAAAATGACAACTGCTTCTGCCAGCACCATGCCCTGCATGCCGCTGGATATCCGTGTTTTTGCATTCACCATCAGAAAGAGGACCACAAGTGGAACCAACGGAAGTGGCGAAATCATCGACTCTTACGCGTTCCGCTGTGCGCAATTTTGTTTGTGTACTGAAACACGCTGATTGTTTGCGTGTGAAGGTTGTGTACAGGGGGTCGATTCTGGGTCAGCGACGATCTCCATTATTATCCCGGCAGGAACTGACGTAGCCAAAGTATGGATACGCTTGGGCAGACATGGATTGCATCGTTCGCCGAAACCTTCACACAGCTCAATTCGTTTTTACGTTTGTGGAAACAATCTGATAAATAAAACGGGTTGTTCCTTCTTTCGCAGTTTTCCAAATGCGAGTGCTCGAATTGTATTCGGGAGTCGGCGGACACAGAGCGGCCCTGCATCTGCACACAACCACGAAAGATCCACAAGGAACGGACAGCGACCCCTCTCTCTCAGATATCGTGACCGCCTATGACGTCAACGAGCATGCGAACTCCGTTTACGCACTGAACTATGCCCACACACCATCAACCATAGACATCTCCCTGCTGACAGCAGAGCTACATCTTGATTCTTTTGATATGTGGGCAATGTCTCCCCCCTGTCAGCCATACAGTTGAGTAAACGACTTTCTTGCTCCATGTCACGATTCCGTTGCTTCGTATTGAACTCAATTACAATGTATCTAGCCCGCAATGGCCCACGCCTGGAGAGCGCAGATATGCGTGCAAATTCATTCCTGTCGCTGTTGAAGCAAATTCCTTTGTTGAAGCAACCCCCTCCTCGAATTCTGCTCGAAAATGTGCTGGGCTTCGAAAAGTCGGATTCATTTCAACTCTTTCTTGAAGTTCTCGCGAATTGTGGTTACAAGACGCAAGGGTATCTCATCAATTCAAACACTTGCGGGTTCCCAAATTCACGTCCCAGATTCTACCT
Organism: Chytriomyces cf. hyalinus JEL632; assembly: GCA_025435555.1. Classification (NCBI taxonomy): domain Eukaryota; kingdom Fungi; phylum Chytridiomycota; class Chytridiomycetes; order Chytridiales; family Chytriomycetaceae; genus Chytriomyces; species Chytriomyces cf. hyalinus JEL632. Next base: position 1,000,357 of record JAIWWG010000001.1, on the reverse strand, counting down.
CTTGGCGAAACGCGCACCGTACGTCTTTAAACACGCTGAAAACAATGGGAAACATGATCTTGTTTCGTTGGAAGGATTGACAACCAACGCCACACCAAATTCTATTTCAAATTACCTGGAAGTTTCAGCAAACTTGGACGAATCGTTGCGCATCTCTCATCGAGCGTTGTGGAAAGCGGCTGATCAGTACGACATTGTGCGGCCAACACACTCGCGCACATGCTGTTTTACGAAAGGGTATGGGAAATTTGCGCGCGGAACTGGGTCCGTTCTTTGTATGGCTTCTGACGATGAAATTTTGGAGCGGGCCGTGCAGCTGGGCTTCCAAGAAACAAGCCAGACAGCTTCGAAAGACATGAGTCGGACTCAAGAAGCGCACACAACCACAAACGACAACCACAATATCACCGCTGACTCAGCAAAAGCTCGTCGTACGCAAATTGACTGGACGGGTGGAGACACATCTCCTCACATTATCGCCGCTCTTGACTTTCTGTTTGACCTGCACTCAACTCTCCGTGCCAAGCACAAGCCCGTTATCGATGCAGCGCAATCGGAACCACCGAAGATTAACCCGCGGACAGGCGAACCTGTTCGCGAAAAGCGCATTTCTGCTAAACGTAAACGCGCACTCGACATGGAGAGAGGCAGCTGGCCGGACTCTCTCCCTCCATCGCCGCTTTCGGCTTTACGTCTGAGATACTTTAGCGTAAGAGAAGTCGCACGGTTGCAAGGTTTTCCTGAGTGGTTTCAATTTCCAGAGAAGTCTGTGCTGACGAATGAGCAGTGTTGGAAATTGCTGGGCAACAGTATTCATGTCCATGTTGTGAAAGGATTAATGAATTATTTATTGGAGGAAGGGAGTCAAATCGCTCCTTAACTCATGCCATTTCCACTGTGCGCTCCTTGTCGCAGCGAAGCTTTGGCGTTTTAAGAAAAAAAAAGTCCGAATAAAATGCTCAGCCTTCTGCAACGCACTCAAAGCGGAACCTTGAAAGGGAAAGAACTCGATACAAACACAGCCGATGCGCAAGCATTTGCAGCGATTCTAGAAGCGTGTGGAGCAGTAATGGGGGAATCTATATCCCTAGGCAAGTGTCCTGCTCAAGATTCAAGCTGCATCCCGTGACACTGACGAGAAGATACATCAGACTGCTCACCTGCATTGTTCAGACGCCGCCTGGAGCGAAGGCTGAGACAGACCGGGCATGTTCCTGCTGTCGTCAAATCATGGACTGAAGGTCTCAAAGTCTTTCTCTTTCACCACCGCCCCACTTACATTGCCATTGCGCATTCCTTAAGGTTTTATTGCATTCGCCGCGCCTGCTTCCTCATCTGCTGCAGAAGATGCGCGATCCGCTTTTGCGTTCTCCGCGTCGTCAGTCTCCCCATCGCAGCGATTTGCAAACCTTACGTCTCTCTTGACGAGAATGAACATTCCTGAAGATGCCCATGAAAGCAAAACACCCGAATTCAGGTATTTTGGACAGAAATCATGTTGGCTTGTACCTTGATTAACCCAGTGTATGAACAGAATTGCGTCAAATTACTCCGTTGCGAAGGTCTTTCTGTCTATTCCTGCTCTTCAATCAGCCATGATTTCAATTCTGATGGATATGATTCCGGAAGTCATGAACTTACCCATTCCGTACGTCGCATCAATTCACTGCAACTTTTTTTTCGAAAGCAACAACGCGTTTGTTCAATTCAAGTTTCGCATTTTTTTTTGACTTGCCTTTCTTATTCAAGGGAAGACGCAAGTTTAAATGAAAACTTGCCGCTGCTGATATTGCATCAATTGCGCTTCCTCGACTCAATATCGGATTCCAAACTGTTGACTTTGCAGTTGGTGCATCTGCTGAAGAGTACACAGCCGGTTTTGCATGTACATAAGGAAGTTGTTGGATGCATTCCGGAAATTATGCCAGATTCCGGTTTAGAGGTTAGTTTTGTCTTGTTTCGAAAGTTCGCGTTTATCATTAAAACTTTTTTCACAAAAACACAAACGAAAAAGGATGTGGTAAATGCGCTGCAAGAGAGTATGACAAGAAACGTTGATGTGACTGTCTGCGTTTTGGACACTCTTGGAACTATTGGAGTTCCTCCTCATAAGCTTGTAAGCTCGCTTCGCGTTTATTTGGATATGTCCTGACAGATTGCAAAAGCCTGAAATCACAGATTCTGTGATTGAATTAATGGATCAGGCACAAGTGGATAGTTTGGTAAGATACCTCGAAATTCTCAACAACCACACGTGCTGACAAAAATTTCGCCATAAAGCCAGTTATAATTCGCTTCCTGCTTCAAACAGCGCCAGCGGACAAGATCAATGAACTCATCCCGAAAATGAGGGACGCGATGGATTTTGATGCAATTGCTGCAAGTTTGAACAGACCCTCAGCTGCTGGATCGGATGCCACATTGATTTTTGGTTTGCACATGTTTCGACATGAATGTGTGTACGACTCGTTAAAACTTACCATCCTGCTTCTCGCTCATCTCTATGCAGATGCGCTGAAGTCTGGTATTCTGAGGCAAAAGTACCTTCTTGATGCATGGTTGAAGAACATCGACAGAATGACAAAGCAGGTGATTATTCGATAAATGGAACCACAGCAGCTGGAACTTACGCATTTCTTCCCTCACCTTCCAGATCGATTATAAACCCATTGACATTATTGTTCTTCTGCTACTGAGATCCGACGGTCAAGTTCAAAAGCGCGTGGATCTTTTGATCAAAACTAAAATCAAGAAGGGCCTTCTTTCACTGGACGTGTTGCAAACCACCATTGATAGTTTCTTTGGTGGACTTCAGCAATACTTCTCGAGTATTTTATCCCTTTGTGAATCGCTGGTGAGGGAAGACTCGGAATATCGGGATGTTGCATCTGTTCTTTATCGAATTTGCTTTCGCGTGTTTGATATTCACTATCGTCAGGTATGTTAAATGTTATCACTTCTTGATGATGGAGGGCTTATATTTTTGCTCTGTTCAGCAACTCATCGGATGTCTGATTGCGCACATTGGAAGTGGAATCATGCATGAAGTCGACTGCGGGCTGCACATTTTATTGGAGCTCACCAAAGATAACCCTGAGGCTGTTCTGAAATTCAGCATTTTTGTTAAGAGTCTGTTGGACTGTAAGTTTGCATGAGTTGATTGCGCAAATTTACACACTTCGCGATAAGCTGATTTGGTGATTTTAGATCTCGACCAACTGAGTATTCTCCAAATTCGCGTTTTGTACGAAATTTTTGCAATGCTGGCCCTAAGTGTGAGCGATTGGTGCGTTTGCATTAAATATCACTAAACTACGCCCCACTTTCGGCATATAATCAGAGACCAATTGGTGGAGATGAGGACACATCTGAAGACCAAATCACTTTTGAATCGGCACTTTTGAGTGATATGCGCATCACAATCCGCAAGCAACTCGGCAGCGACGACCCGAAATTCAAGCAGATGGGGGTCTTGGGTGCTGTTGCGCTTATTAAAAGACTTGCAGAGGATGATGCGCCAGATTCAGTGTCGTCGTTTTCTGGAGGAAGTGTCGCGACGAATGCAGGTGGATCCAGTCGCCAGGCTGGTGTCAACTATTCGAGAAGCCAGCTTGCTGAAAGGGCGTCTATTTCCTCCAATGCGGCGATCAAATTAATTGGCCAAATTTTCAGCAATTGCGAGCGTGGAAATATTGTGAGTGACTGTTTCATTTCTTCGACAGAAATCTGATTGCTTCCTGTCTCTAGCAATGTTTATCCTTGCTGTTGGACGAACTTTCGTATCTGATAACTCATTGCAAGCTGAAGCCGTGTTTCCTAACTTGGGTCAATGAAAGCTTCGCAAGCATTTTCATTGACAATTTCGTGATTGCGGAGACTGATGCGCATTTCGAAAAAGCGGACGTGATCACAATTGAAAATCAAATTTGGTACGCACTGCACGATCCAAAAACCAATGTCGCGAAATCTTTCGACGAAGTCGTGCCTGAAACTGTCATGAGCGAGGTGGTCGAAGCAACCATCATGGATTACGACACTGGGCTTACAGAAGAAGATTCACCAGACCCTGCATCATGTATTCAGATATTCATCCCAACGGCTTGGGCGTATTCGGGAAAACTTGAGCGCGCATTAAAACCGCAAGATGCTCTTGAAGATTCAGATGACTTGGACGCAACGGACGCTGCGGAGCCGCCCAGTAAAATATATAATGAGAAGCAATTGGTTATGCTTCTTCCAGCAAGTTTCAAGTTCCTGCAGGCAGTTGAAATGGCTACAAATGACAGCTTAAATGACATTGGACAGTTGTTGAATGTGGGACTTATTATGTTTGACCGGGCTGTGTTTGAGGTTGGGTTTTTTGATCCAATCATTGTGTATTGGTTTGCTGCTAACTTGGTTTTCAGGATACGTTATCTGGACAGGCTGTCGATATATGCTGCTCGTCTCTATTTTACGCCATCAATTGGTACGTTTTTCTCTCAAGTGTTTGTGCTGACTGAATGGTAATGTTCATTTAATATTTTCAACAGCCTGATCGAAGTTTTAAATGCCTTCTCGAAAAAGTCTATCCTGGAAAACCGCGAAGAATTGGACGGAAGTGCGATAAAATGCTTGCTCCGGATCAAAAACGTTATCGAACTGACAAAGGGGTTGGAGAAACTGCTGGGTTTGGCTCCTCGGTGGGCACCCGTTGGATTCTTTCGAGATGGAGAGCTATGCGATGACGAAGCTGTGGGCGACATTTACCATGCTATTATATTCATTTTCCTGGACTGATAAATTACTCGTTTTAGTGGGCGGAGCAATCAGACAATGAAAATGCAGATGGAGTGTCGCAGCCTCCTACTGCCACAGCGAGTAAAAAAGGAACTCAAAAATCACGCAAAGGAAAAGGGAAGGCTAAAATTGCCCCGCGATTTTCAAAACTGTCTGACTTGAAGCCAATAATGCGTGAAATTGAGGTTTGTTACGCATTGTGTTCTAAAGAAATCAATCACCGACCATATCGTGCTTTTCCTCTGACATTAGATCGATGTTTTCAATCTACTTACTTGTTCAGATTTGAGTTTACCGACCCCGGACGCGCTGGATCGGTTGGAGACTGATCAGCCGTCAGAGAATGTTATACAGGTATTTTGTCATAATTTGCAAAATATGATCTTCCGAAGTGCACTGCTAACCGGGTTGCTTGCAAAAGTTTCCTGAGCTTCTTTTTCTGCTCAATGAACTCAAGTATAAACTTGAGTTCATGGCGGGACCGAGTCAAAAAGAAAAGGTTGCCCTCTCTCGTGTGGGTTTACTTGGCAGTGGATCTGTTGCCTTCAGCAATTTGCAACGTGTTCAAACGACAACGCTTATGGATCGCTTAGTTGGCATGGTGCCAGCGCTATGCACTGCGCTTGAGTCAGCACACAATTTCCTTCGAAAGGTAGTAAATCCACGCGAGCGGGACGATGCATCTAATCAAAATCAATCGACAGGCGCATGAGCAGTTTGAAAATGATGAGGATTTCATCCCCAAAGACAAACATGTGAGACTTCTGGCGGAAACTTAATCGACTTTAAGCTCACTTGCCAATTCCATATCAGTACGTTCAAGCTGTCACTGATACGTTCGATTCCGTGCTTCAGTGCTTCGCGCTTCTCTTGCAATGGCCGGAAATGAAGAAAAGCAAGAGGCATCAATTGGTAACTAATACTAACTTTTGCTTCACTTTATTCCTCACCGTCCAACTTGTTTTCGCAGATAATCTTGAAAAGTATCGCGTCTCGCACAAACCCAGAACTCGAACTCATTCCAAGCCAAGGAGCGCGAACTGCACTGTCAAAATGTGCCGTTGACTCACACGACTACTTTTACGCATTTAAGGACTTTGTTCCTTCACTGCCATCTTCGGTGCTTCTTCTTAAGCTGTTGCTGGAGTTTCAACAGTTTTGTTTACCTGAAAGCGAAGCATGGGAGCATTTGCGACTGCAAGTGAGCGAATTTGCAAAAAATCAAATGGCCAGTCAGTGGGATGATAAACGCAACAAGGCTGAATGCATTCCGTAAGCTTTTTGGTTGTTTTCGTGTGAGATTGGCTCTTAACGAGCAAAAATTTTGCCGCTACATGCCTGCAGCACACTTTTGCAGGCGCAAATCAAGAATTCGGTGGATTCCTTTGAAGTCGTCCATGAATATGTCACCCGAGCCCTTCGAGCGTTCAATAACAAAGATGAAAATATCTTGTCAAAATATCCTTTGCTCGACAAGACCACTTTTCCTGCGTTTTTCAAGGTTTGCTCTTTCTCTCTCAATACGCACCAAATTCAGACTCTTATGCACATCACATACGCAAAACGCAGATCGTTTTCGTTGAACTCGTGTCCATTGTTGAAAACGCTAGCTGCACCATCGAAATTGAAGAGGTGGTTCGCATCGGAGCAGCATTCAGCACTGCCGTAGACTTCAGCAAGATTTGGAATCATGATCACAAGCTGATTGTAGCTCTGATGAAATACTCCAAGAATTTCCTACAGTCGTATGTCAAGCGGATTATTCCGTTTTTGGATAAAGCTCTTCAAGATTCGCAGGAAAAGGTGACTGCAGCGCTCAGAAATGTTCAAACAGGCACTCGAATCTTGCAAGTGAGTTTTCTGACTAATTTTGGGCGTTGCTTACAGTTTGTTTCAGACTTTATCGAATGAATTTAAAGCCGGAAGAGAATCTCTGATTCTGCCTCATATACCACCTCTTCGCAAGTCCATGGAGGCCTTCATCTTTCAAGTCAAGGTAATCCATAGGGCTCTCTGATTTGCGATCGTTGTACTGATCGAAAATTTTGGGGTCATCTTTTTTAGAGGCTCATGGTCGACAATGAGCGCGGAAACGCGTTTATTATGGGTATTTTTCACCGCCTTTTTTTTTTGTTTCAATTGTTTGACTTCTCGTTTGTTCATCAGCCAATCTGAAGCACAAAAACTTGCGAGGCGAGCAAATTTCATCTCAAATTGCCGACTCTGACGAAGAAAACGACGATGAAGTTGTCGACACTGAAAATGAGGAACCTGTCGAACCGGAGGCAAAAGTGCGAAATCGACCGCAAAATACCAAAGCAAAGCCATCGAAAAAGGAGCGGAAAGAAGAGTCTGCAACTGAAGAACAAACTCGTGGTGGAGAGTCAAGCTCTGAAGACGAGGGTGAAGACGAATTAGCAGCCGATGGCAATGGGGGATACTCTGTCGCGCAAGAAGCTATGGATGATGATGATCGCGACGACGAAGAGGAAAATGAGAGTGAGAGCGAGGAGGAGGATGTGAAGGTATTCGACAGCCGCAATCTTGAAACTGCATTTACTAATCTCCACAGCAGCCCTTGGTAAGAAACCTTGCACAGAAGCGAAAGCAAGAAGCTGAGCCAAATGATTCAGAAGAAGAAGAGGAGGAAAATTCCCCTGTAATTGTTCGTTATTTGACTTCTTTGGAACCATCAAGCCTTAATGATTTCACTTGCCAGGCTCCTCCTGTAAAGCAGCCAAAAATTCAAGAGCATCCGTCTTTTGAAGAAGCACATCAGGTCGCTCGCCCTGGACCCTCTCAAATCCTGGGAGGCGGTGGCCTTTCAAAACATCTGACTGGTGGACGTCGAGTTGGGCTCACGAAAAAGGTTTCTGGGGGTTTGACTCTGACTCAACAAGGTTTCCGTGATGGTAGCAAACCATCATTTCAAAGCGCAGAGACGGTTGAAGAGGAAGATGAATAAAGGGTTGTTTCAGTCACCGCTAATCGATTGATGATATGGCCTGCTGTCCGGTACTAAATCCCAGAAACCAAAAAACGCGAGCATTTTGCAAGGACTTTGTACACAGAGCTTTATTTCGTCGCAAATGATTTTCTTTACAAGTACAATGATTCATGCCAGTCACAGATCATGACTTTGTCACTTCTCTTTCGACGCTGCCTCTGCCTCATCAGTTGCATCAGTATCGGTCTTAGGCACATCTGTTTTCGGACGGCCGCTTTCCTTGATCATGCCATCGATAACTTTGTCAACTTTTTCCACCCTCTTTTTTTGAATGGGTTTCGCGAGGCCAGCATAGTTTCGATTCGAGTTTTCGGAGTGGGTTTGATCTCCGTCATCCTCCAAAAATGCAACCACAATGTACGCAACCAAGACCAAATTCGCAGCCACCACTGCGCAGATTGCTGAGTAGAGAGATTCACCTTTTATAGCCGTGTCAGCAAGGTCAAAAACAGCAACAAAAAATGAGGGAGAAACGCACCAGCAAACAAGCGATCAATTGTGGCGTAGTATACTCCGATGGGGAGAGTGAACATAAGGACAGTGAAAAAGGCGACTTTCGCGAGAACAGAACTTTGAAATACTTTTTAAGAACATGGGTTCGACCGACCATTTGCTCACTCACGCGGGGATTACTGGGCTTGCATTCGATGTAAGCTTGCGGGAAGCAGGGAGAACAGGCTGCTTGGTTTCCTGCGCGGGGGCGGTGGAGGAGGTGACTGTGTTTCGCTTTCTGAGTGTGGACATTTTACGAATGAAGAAAAAATAAATATTTATTTTACGCACGCAGAATAAGCACGATGAGCGACATTGGCGAATCCGACGAGGAGCAGAGCATCAGCATGAGCATGAGCATGAGCTACGAATACGCGGAAGACGACGACGACCAGTTCGACGACGACCATGCCAATGCCAACGGCGACGAAGAGTCCTTATTCGAGCCCGTGGTGACGGAGAGACACACTCGAAAGGGCCATGAGGTACTTGCTGTGCTCTTTCTTTGTTGGTCCTATTTTGTGCTCTGTTGACTGTGTTTCCTTCGCTGTCCTGCCCACGCGCTTTTACTGCGCTTATGCGACAGATTCCGCACGCGGTGCTGTCTGTCGCGGATATTACGCAGAGACAGGCTGCGGCGGTAGATCACGTCAGTGGCATTATCGGCTGCTTGCCCTCAACCGCCGCGACTCTGCTGAGACACTTCAAGTGGAACAAGGACAGGTATGACTCATCCAGCTGCATTCGTAATTTTTATTTCTCACGAAACACTTGCGACAGACTTATCGACCGCTTCTACGCGGATGGCGACTCGCGCGCTGTTTGCGCATCGGCGGGCGTGATTGTGGATGCGGGCAAACAACCACGGCTGATGCAGACGCGGCCGTTCGAGTGTCCGGTCTGCTATGACGACGAGCCCGAATCAACGCTTGCGCTCGAGTGCGGTCACAGACACTGCCAGCCGTGCTACTCCAGGTACCTCACCATCAAGATTGCTGAGGAAGGCGAGTCACGCCGCATCCAGTGTCTCAACGCTGCTTGCTCCCTCATTGTGGACGAAAAGACTGTGCAGTTGCTGGTGGAAGCGCCCGTATTTGAAAAGTACATGTTTCGTTTTCAAGTATGGTGGGTGATGCGCTAATCCGGCTACAGGTACCAGACTCTCTTGCTTAGAACCTATGTAGATGACAACAAGTTCTTGAAATGGTGTCCCTACCCAAACTGGTTAGTCCATTGAAGATAAAGTGGGGTGTTGGTTCATTTATTTACCAATATAACAATGTGTCCACAGCGAATACGCCGTTGAATGTCGCGTATTACAGTCGCAGCTGGACGAAATTGTTCCCTCAGTTGCATGCGGCGACGGTCACCGCTTCTGTTTTGGCTGCTCCTTGTCTGACCATCAACCTTGTCCGTGCAGTCTCGTCAAATTGTGGCTTAAAAAATGCGCCGATGACAGCGAAACCGCCAACTGGATATCCGCAAATACTGTTGAGTATTCTACTTCTCTCCTTCACTGCCGCGAAATTACAACTGAATCGTCTTGTCCACAGAAAGAGTGTGAAAAATGCCAATCAACCATTGAAAAGAATGGAGGCTGCAATCATATGACATGTCGCAAATGCAAATACGAGTTTGTTATACCCCCTTCATTTCCAGCTGGTTGATTTTTTTTAAAAAATCGGCAATCTTTTACATACTGCCAGATTCTGCTGGGTGTGCATGGGACCTTGGACGGATCACGGTACACAATGGTACAACTGCAATCGATTCGACGAAAAAGCAGGAATAGATGCGAGGGACAACCAGGCAAAATCGCGGGCGCTTCTTGAACGATACCTACATGTACGCAGACCTCCCTATCTCTCCCTAAAGTAACAAAATATTTATCGGTCTTGCAGTACTTCAACCGATACGCCAACCACGAACTGAGCGCCAAACTCGATAAGGATCTGAGCGAAAAAATCGAATTAAAAATGCAGGAAATGCAGAAAACGAGCGACATGTCCTGGATCCAGGTTCAATTCATGAAGTCTGCCAAAGAAACGCTTCTTGAAGCGCGCAACACGCTCAAATGGACCTATTCATTTGCATATTATCTGACACGGAGTAACACGACACTTTTGTTTGAAGACAATCAACGTGACCTCGAGATGGCTGTAGAGCAGCTTTCAGGGTTGCTTGAAAGTCAGTTTGAGCCGGCAAAGTTGAGCGAGTTGAAGCAGCAAGTTATCGATAAAAGTGTGTACGTTGCTGGCAGGAGGGACGTGTTATTAAGTGCTACCAGCAAAGACTTGGCGGATGGAAAAATGACGTGGAATGTGGATGATATTGGCAACACTTTTTCACTTCAAAGTGGAGACATTAAGAAGTGAGGGAGTCTTGATGGTTGATTTTCGTTTGTATTAAGTTAACGTGGTGGAGCAGCCTCTGAGGGTTGTTGTAGTTCGAAAGGTTGGCAAGTGAAGGAAGGGGGTTTCGCCATTGGAAGGGAGGGAGGGATGAGCATGTATCTGACAACTGAAAGTTAAACTGGGTGATTTTTACTTTGAATCTTGCTGTTGGGGTTGCAGTCGGATGTAGCCCTTGTTTTTGCCTTGTTTTTTTTTCATAGTTTGTTTTTGATTTCTCGTTATTCCATAGCTCTCTCATTGATTCCTTCGTTACACCTCCAAAAAGAATGCACAATTTGTTGACAATTTCGTTATGCTGCAGCACAGCAAAGTTTGAGGAAGTACGCGCACTTTATTTCCGAAAGACCACTATTGACAAGCAGAGCATATCTTGAAAGCTGGACGCTCTTTCCCCACCCCTTTCGCATCAGTCTGCCGCAATCATAACAAAAAAAAAAAAAAAAAACTGGGACAAATGGAAAGACCAGTGCAGTAATGACGAAAGAGAAAAGGCATCTAAATGCCCGGCGCCACATACAAACTTTTATCAATCACAGGTGGGATTGGTGCAATCTCTGTTCCAAGTTCTTGCTCAATACGGTACAGGTTGAATCTGTCCTCATACGTGATCAAGTTGATTGCCAAACCCAGATGCCCGAATCTCCCAGACCGACCGATTCGGTGCAAGTACGTTTCGGCGTTTTTCGGAAAGTCAAAGTTGATAACCACATTCACTGCCTGGATATCGATACCTCGAGTCAAAAGATCTGCCGGGTGCCAAATTCAAAGCAAACGCAAAAGGGCATTAAGAATAAACTCTGCTTTGAGTCCCAAGATAAGCGAAACAAAATCTTACCAGAGCAAACTAAATGGCGCGTGCGACCGCTACGAAAGTCATGAAAAACTCGGTTACGATGCGCTTGCAGCATTTTGGCGTGAATGTAGAAGCAAGAGTAGCCGAGTTCGGTAATCTTTTTGGCCAGAAGCTCAACGCGGCTCGTTGAATTACAAAAGATAATGGATTGGTTTACTTGAAGCTGATTCCAAGAGAAAAATGGCGGATTAATGAGAACATCTCAGCAAAGGCGGATTTTACCTTGGAAAAAAGGGTATTCAAACAGTGGACTTTTTGCTTTTCCTCCATAAAAGCGTAAAACTGTGTGACTCCTTTAAGCGTCAGCTCGTCCATAAGGTTAATTTCATACGGTTTCGCCAAAAACTTGTCCTTGAAAGCTTTGACAACAATAGGGAAGGTTGCAGAGAAGAGGAGAATTTGGCGTTCTTTCGGGTGGAAGCCGATAATTTGTTCAATGACCGGCTGTGTAAAAAAGTAAATTGTCCGGACCAGGGATTCGGGAAGAAAGCTCAAAATAAAGAACCTGAAATTCGGGGGACAGGAGTTTGTCAGCCTCATCCATAATCATCATAGTACATTTGCTCAAATCGCAAATGCCTTTTCCAGCAAGGTCCAACACTCTTCCAGGTGTCGCAACTAGAATATGAACTGGCAGGCCCAAACAGAACAAGGTAAGCATAACAGAATAATCATCTTTGCCTCGTCAATCACTGACCATTTTGCCCCAATCGTAAAATATCATCTTTCAAAGTGGTTCCTCCAGTCGTAACCATCACTTCCAAACCGCAATGCTTTCCAATGGTTTTGCAAACTTGAGAAGTCTGCAGGGCAAGCTCTCGAGTAGGGACAAGAATGAGCGCTTTGGAAGATAGGGACCAAGCGTTGCAAAAGAAGACAGTCAGCTGTTGAAACAACTTTCCAAGAGAGAGAAAAAAACCCAATAGAATGCGAACCTTGAATGTAGTTCTTCGTAGGATCCGACTTTTCCAATACAGGGATGATAAACGAGGCTGTCTTTCCTGTGCCATTTCTGGAATGGAGAACGAATGAGTCAGTACACGACATGTGTTCTCGCGAAAAACGGCCCATACTTCGCACGGGCCAAGATATCGCGACCCGTCATTGCAATGGGGATGGACTCCTCCTGGATAGGCGTTGGCCGCTCGAAGCCAGCCTCGTAGAGCCCCATCAGCAGCTCGCGCTTAAGGAAATAGTCTGCAAACTCATGTCCTTTCGTGGCCGTCACGTCAGAAGTCTGTGGCCGTGCGTCTTTTGGAGGGGCCGTTGCATTCTTTTTCCAGTCGTCAGCACTACAGTAAAGACGTTTTAACAATTGCCGAGCGGCGATTAAACTGGCCGTGGACATCTGAGAACTCACGCTAATTGCGTATTCTGAAGCTGCGTGGTAAGGGCTGCGACGCCGTTGTTCATTATTCTGGTGGTCTTGAGAAAGATTCGCTTGGTCTTATATTTTCGTTTATTTTCTTAACTATTTATTAAAAACGATCTGTCATTTCTTCTGAGTGCCGCCAGTGCCTTGCCGTTTCGGTTGAAGAACTTTCTCGGCCGTCAGAGCAAATTCAAGATCACTCAGCGTGGTCCTCAGCTCGTCTTCCAAGACTTTTGCTTGTGTGGCTTCAGAATTATCTTCAACGGTGACTCGTCCGGTTGGTCGCAATGCCGCTGCTGCTGCTGCAGAATTGGCAAGCTTTGTAACCATCAGTGGGTTCAGTTCTGAATACATGTGACCGTCTTCCTCCGCGTCAAACGCGGTACCGTTCGCGTTTAGACTCAAGGAGGCTTTGCTATTGCTCATGGCTACTCTCCTTTGGCCTGAGAAGGACAGTATGAGAGATAATTAGATTAGCTGTGGCATTTTGTGGCATCGGTTTGTTGTACCCTTCTTCATGTAGGCATTCCAGATGCGCACGGTATTATCCAAGGAGGAAGTGACGTACTATTCGTGAACAAAGCTGTTAGATTGCATGCTACCAACTATGTCGGAAGGCACCTGATTTCTGACTGGGATATGAATGATGGCTCGAATTTCATCCATGTGCCCAACATTTTTTTGAGCAACTTCATCTTTCTTTTCTGGGTCAAAGACCCTGTCAAAGTCGGGGACGGCAGTTAGTCTTTCAAATTACGTGAGACAGACAGCCTACACACCGAACACATTTGTCTTGGGAACCGGCAATTATGCATCCATTTATAGCATCGATGCAGAGAGCTGAAACGGGACTGTCGTTGTTGATCACGTTCAGGAGTGGTAACCCTTCCGCAGCCTTTCATTCGCGTCATTTAGCAAACTTCAAAACCTTTTCAACTTGAAGACTTACCCAGATTCGTATGGTCCTATCTTCAGATCCCGTCACCCATTGTTGATGCTTGCGATTCCATTTAATTTTGGTAACTTCAGCTTCATGTCCAATCAGCACTGCCTGCAAGAGCATTTCATCTCCCTTCGACGAAAACTTTCTGATATATGCGCTTTTATCTGCCGATGCATAGCCAAACTCATTCCTATCGGGGCTATATTCCAAATCGAATATGATTCCATCGGCAGCCAGTTCTTCTTTACCGTATCCTTTTTGCTGATTCCTGAACACATCGTGCAACCGAAGCTGCTTGAGGTCGTAAATGCATATTCTCCGGTCCCATCCTGTACTGATCTTTGGATTTGTACATCAGCTGGTTGTTGCACGAAAGCATTGCCTCTCTTCACCCACCATCCAGTGACGCCCATCACGATGAAAGCATGAGATCCCAGTGACAGAGTCTTTGTGGTCATTGAATGTATGTTTCAGACTCATTCCAGAAACTCGATTCGTGACATTCTCGCTGGACAGTCCAGCTTGGTCCGCGGCTTCCTTCTCACCGTCGTCAGGAGAATACTTGACGGCTTCCTCATTGTAGCCCCAAATACCTTCATACAAACGAAGATTATCACCTGCTGACATGGATTCCAAAATGAGAAAATCACTCACGAATTCTGCTATCCTCATAACCAGACATCAACAAATCCATCTCTTCATAGTAAAACAGTGAGAACACTCCTTGTCGTGAGGTCTTCAGAGCTGCCGACCCAGTTTTAACATCAGTTTCAAATGTCTTTGAAATTTGCAGTTCCGTTTTCAACTTCGTCTGGTTCCGCTTGAACGCTCGTACGGCATCGCTGGACATGAGCTCGATCTGGTTGTCCTGCTTGTTCATGTCTTCTTCCAGCCCGCGCTTCCACCGGTCCAGCTTTTCAACAATCTGCCGGTGCAGCGCCGTTTGACGTTTTCGCCGTTCCTCTGGGTTTTTCGAAAATGAATTGACGGTGATTTCTTCTTCGTGGCGTTCTTCTTTTGGTAGGTGAAGATTCTCTTGGCTGTGCAGTTGTATAGTTTCGGCTTGTCAGCATTTCTGCACCCCGTTTCATCCAATAAGTCTTCTTCACCTGTACATGAAAGTGTTCAGCTGCAGGCGTTCCCATTTTCGAATGAGGCCGTCGCTGCTGCCACTGAATATTAGCAACGGCTCCTTCATGGCTGTATAAGAGATATGAGTGCGCAAATGGACTCTGCTCGCAACTTTCGCGCACTCACTAAATGTCAGACATTCGATCGAATCTGAATGCCCGGATAACACCGTGATGGATGCTGCAGGATTGTATTTCCACACCACAATCGCGCGCCGATTCGTGACTCCGACGACCTCGTTGAGTTCCGGCACAAACGTTATTTGCTTGAAGGAAGAAATGTTTTTCTTTTGGTGGATTTCTTCGCTGCTTGTTCCGATAAAGTCGGACACCTTTTTTTTCGTCTTTCAGATGTCGCGTTATTTTTCCTAGTGTGCATGACTTCTCACATTGATTCCGCTGCGAGGATCGAACACAATCGGCGTTTGTGAGTTGGCCGTGATCCAAAGTGTCTGAGTCGGAAGAACGTAGCAGATAGACGTGATTGTGTCGCTGCAGTTCGGAATGAGACAACGACTGGTACACCCACACGCATCGGAACACGTACCCGAAACCGTCAAAGCGCTGCAACAAGTTCCCGTCCAGAGACCACAGCTTTACAATGCGGTCAAAAGAACCAGTGATCAGCCTGCACGCATTTGAATCAGATGAATTTGTTAACAGCAAAAAGATCTGCATTCAAACCAGCTGTTGTCGGCATCCTTTCCAAAAACCATGCAAGAAATAGCTGCGTCATGCGCATTTGAAATGGTTTTGGAGGCCGTCATTTTTAAGTCGCCATGATGAGGTATGTCGTAAATTACGATTTTACGGTCATATCTGATGACAAGTGCCTTCTGAGAATCCCTTCATGAATGCAGTGATATAAAAACACATACCCTGCAGAAAAGCAACGACCTTCACAAGTAACCAGGCAACTGACAACATCGCTATGTTCGCTGCATGACACAGCTTTTCGTTCAAGCACTTCGCTCGACAAGTGGCTGTCCTCTGGAGATATCATTTGAAAAACGCGAATCCGTTTATTGTATCCAGCAAGTAGTTTCTGCCGACGAGAATTGTATGCCATGCAGTAAATGGGCGATCCGGTCTGGAACATGATAAAAAGTCTGAGAATGCTGAAAGAGAAAGCCCACATTCGCTGGCAAGTTGTTACCGGGATCTTTTGAAGCACTTTTCCGCTCGGACCCCAGGCAATAATAAAACCGTCGATGGAAGCCGAGAAGAGCACTTTCAGCTCCTTGCTAGTGTTTCAAATAGTCCGATGAAGCATTGGATCAGTGCACGCGTTGACCAAGGCACTTTCGCTTTTTTACCAAAACAACAAGTTCGTGACCCATCCAACGTGCTCCGTCAAAACGTTGAGCAGCTTTCCAGATTCAGCTTCCCAAACCCTGATTGTCGCGTCTTATTTCGCGCAACAAATCTCTGACTTCAGCGCATGCTGAAGAAATATCGAGATGCGGGCAACGCTACCTTCGCCGCCAGTGTAGATTTCGCGACGGAATGGGTTAAAGCTGGAGCAAAGTATCGTTTTTGGGTGGGCATCCCCAATGACTTTGGCGAGCTCCATTGCCATTTTTTGGAGAATTGTCGATGCAGAAATATTTGCAGGATGTTATCCTCCCTTCAAACACTTTGGAAGAGAAGTGTTCCGCCTTCTTCCCAACCTTTGCTTTATAAAATAAAACTCCCGGGAAAGGGCATTGGAAAAAATCGGCAAATAGACATGATTTCAGAGATGAAATTAAATGCGTCGGCACCCTTAAAACTCTCCCATGTCATCATCATCCATCTCCGCATCCGCAAGTTCCCCCGCAATCAATCGCTCTTCTTCACGAATGGCGTCCATCCCGCTTGTTTCCTTACGCTGAGAGTAAGGGAATCTCAACGCCTACCAAGGTTAGAAATTCATCGGTTAAATAACGAAACACGTTTTGATTTCTCGAACGAGCTGACCTTGACAGAGTCGTTATGAAGATTGAGGCAGAAGCTGATGCGTTGATGGAACGCATTTTGAGGTTCGTTCGTGGAGTAGATGTCCACGTTTTCCTGATAATTGGAGCGGGTTACAAAAGGAGAAGACTAAGAGGATGCAAAGAGCCAACAACCTTCGATTTCATGTATCCACTTTCGTGATCAATAACAGCATCAATAACTCCGTCGCGAATAGCCTATTCATGCATGACATCGCATCATTTAGTTGGTTCAACTCAACCTGTCGATTTCTTACCTTGCTGACGATGTACTCCGCATCTTCTTCGCTCTCCAATTGCAGTTTCAAGCAAATGTCACGAAGGGAAATCTTCGAATAGGCCAAACTGATCATACGGATACCAGTTTTGATGACATTGTGACGGAGTCTGAGTCGGACGAATGGATAAGAACAAAAATACAGGAAAATTAAAGCCATGCGTGAGAGCAAGAAGGTATTAGTACCTCAAAATCAGAGTGTAAGTTTTGTCTGCGCGGAACGTGGCGATGTTTTTGGCAAGTGTCTCAGTGAACTTTGCCAAATCACCAATGCGAACGGCTGAAGATGCATGCTGTCAGGAAAATTTAGAACAAATGGAAGGCCAAGTTACCTTGCGTAATACTCAAGTATGGAATCAGCGATTTTCTGAGAAATGGTTCCCTGAACAAGCTTCTCTCTGGAATTTCTCCCGTCAAGAGCTGAACAATGATGGCAAGCTTGTGCACCTATATTCACAAAAAGATTCAGAAAGGATAGTTCGTGCAGACCGGAATAAGAATACACACAGCTTGCTGGAAACCGGCAGATTTGGGGTTCTTAGGAGCCTTGCGAATAGCTTGCACCAAGTCGCGATGAGAAGCGGTGTAATCCAGCTGAATTGCCTTGATTCGACCTGATCCAAAGATGTTCATTTCGAAAGCTGGCAGGAGGCGAATAAAAAAAACATACCCAAGTAGTAGAAGTATCTGGCAGACTGGCTATTAACTGCAGTTTCAGGGAAAGCAGTCTTTGAGACCAACTTGTCGGCTTGATCGTAGAGGTTAAAGTGGATGTAGTTGCGAAGAAGAAGATTCAGCAAAACCGCCTGTGGACAATTCAAGAAGTCAGCGAGAAAGTTCAGAATAAGTAAGAGCCTCAATCATCCGTTACTTGGGTTTCATCATCATGTCTGAGGGTTGCAGTTCTTTGGGCAGCAAGAAGTTTTCTAAAACAAGCGAGGACAGAAGTATAAATTCAGAGAAAACTACATGACAAGACACAGCGTTGTGTACGCACGGGCGGATTTCACCCAGGCGATTCGTGATGTCGAAGAATCGTTCATAATAGAAGTAAACTTTCGCCGCAAGCTGGTCCATGCTTCTGCGATTCACCAATTGAATGTAATCCACAAGTTGGGATGAAAGTGTGGCGCCCTAACAACAAGTGTTAAATTGTGTTCGGCTGATGTGAAGTCAAGAAAATTACATTCGCATTCGCAGCCGAGTCATACAAGAACAACAGGGCAAGGTAGCCAACGTATACGTCGACCTCTGGGATCGTGGCCTGTATGTTGGGGCAAGCATTGGTGACACGGGGTTTTCGGAAATTTCTTGTTCACTCACAGCCTTGCTCTCAGCCAGTGGAGCTTTGTCTACTTCCATGGAGTTTTCATCCTTCAAGATGGCGAGAACTTTTTCTCTCACAGGCGAGTCTGAGTGCGTATTTTACGATAAAAATGGAGTGTTAAAAACCACGCGTCCCAGCAATAAACGGGCAAATACCTTTTGAAAGCACGGCGCCCACAACAGCTCTGAGCGTGTTTGCCGAGAGTCTCTTACGCAGCGTTGCTGATGCTCGAAGCGCACGAGTGGCGAATCGCGACTCGTTCGTGGCAACACTGCGCTCAAACAAAGAAATATTCTGTTTGACGTCTGCGTTTGTTGGGTTGGTGCGTCAGCCTTCACAGATGCATTCACTGCAGTTTGTTCTGTACAGTACCGGCAATCAGGTACTTGGCATCGTCCGTCGAGGTCATGTCGACTGTTTATTTATGCTTAATATTTATTTTTGCTTGAGATTATTTAAATCCCTCATCCGTCCATGCTTCACAACAGGTATTATGAGTATTCATAGCCGTTGAGGCGTATTCTCTTGACTATTCAGTCAACTTAAATCATGCCTCCTCCCATCGCAAGATACCGACTGCTGAATGACGCCTCTTGAACCTGTGGCCCACTCCCCCACCGAACAAATCAGTGCTACCAGCTACCCAAAATCTTTTATCGGTAATACTAGAAACGCTAAGATAAATTCAGAGGCACAATACTGACTCAAAGGAAACTAATAACTTTCCAAACCCACTACAAACAAAAAGGAACAATTCAACAACCACTACGAATGGGATACACGCGCAGATAGCTTCCCATCCATTTACTCATCGTCTTCAGGTGCATCACCTTCATCATTGTTGAGAAGGTCAAACACGTTGGCAGGTTTCACTTCCTTTGCTTTGGCAGCAACGGGTGGAGCAGGCTTTGGCTCCTTGACAATATCGTTGATGTTTTTCTTGAATGGTTGCTTGGCCATTGCTGGGCGGGGTCCATCACGTCTCCAGCTTCCGGTCTCCTCGCTCTTTCCTGCAGCAGATGCTCCAGGAGCGACTTTCTTAATTTCGGTTGCTTTTGCTTCTTCTCTTGCCTTTCTGGCTTCAGCTTCAGCAGCCTTTCGTTCGGCATCCTTTTGAGCAAGTTTTTCTTCCACTCTGCGCATGATGGCATCTTCATCACGCGCTTGGGCGCTTCCAAAGGGGTTTGCCTTCGCTTTGACTGGGCTGGTGGTTTCCTGTTCAGCGGAGGTTGGGCTTACGACGGAGGCGTCGACAGTGCGTGGCTTAAGATCGAGTCTCTTGCGTTCAGCAGGAGCTCCGGAAGTTTCTGGACCTGAAAAAAAACGGTTGATCAGGAATTGGAATCGATTCAAAGAGAAGAGCAACGAACGTTCGAAGTTGTTACGGAATGCACCAGGTCCTCCAACGCGCTGGAATCCATCCCGATCAGGACGCGGGCCGTTGTTGAAGTCCCGACGTTCCCCGCCAAATCCTCCTCCAAAGCCGCTGCCTTCTCTGGCCCCACCAAATCCACCACTTGGCTGCCTGGCTGGTGCCCCTCCAAAACTGCGTTCGGGACTGGTGGGACGAATTTCACGACGGGGGGCTGAACGCCAGTCGCTTGGGCTGTCATCAAATCCACCGAATCGGGTGTCACCTCTCTCACGGCGATCTCCTCCAAATCCTCCGCGACCGCCACGGTCACCTCCTTTAGCTGAACAAGGACTGTTAATCAGATAACTTTAATCAAACAAACAGGAAAAGAAGTACCTTCGGAAACATCGATTTTAATGGCCCTGCCTTTCACACTGCTTCCATGAAGTGCAACGGCACCTCTAAGGGAATCTGCATCGTCGAATTCACAGTATCCGAAACCTTTGATGTTGTCATCTGTGTCGCGAAGCAGACGGACAGACTTGACCTGGAGAAAAAAATCTTGAGAATCTCACCAAAACTGCGCCATTCGATGACGACCCAAATGGAAAACGGTGAAAGTTCTGCAGTTGTTCGATTTCGTTCGATGACTAGAGAATGCTGAGGAGATGAATACCTTCAAATCCTTGAAGAGGGATTCAATGTCGTTTTCATTGATTTCGTACGACAAGTTTCCAATGTAGGCATTGTATGGTGGCTGGGTTGGGAAAGCAACGTCTCCTCTAGGGGCTGGAATGGAGGAGAGTCAGTCACGGCAGCAGGCCCGTCCAATTTGTATTGATAGAATGTCGCACCTCCTCTGTCACCAGCCATACTGCTGGAGGCGTATCTGTCACCACCACTTCTTGAAGGACCAGTTGGCACTAGACATGAAAACAGTCGTATAAGAATGGATGCAAATTCTGCGTATTCGAGTTCCAAATGACTCACTTGGTGCGTCGAAGCCTCCAGCTGAATTCGCAGCGCACAAAACAGAATCAGTTAACGGGCATAGACTACATTATTCAGCAATCGAGCAAGACTCACGGGCAGATGGAAGATCGCCAACATCGTCGGCCCAGTCGCCCAAGCTCGAGTCGGCCAAGAATGCACCGAGAGAGACTTTTTGCGCTTTTGCTTTAGGTGGAGCCTGGCGAGTGACGCAGGGGCAAGTTAGGACTTGGGCAATACGGGCGCAGTGGTGTCAACCGACCATGTTTTTGTTGCTTTGACTTTTTGTACAGAAAGAAAAAAAAAAAGAAGAAAATCAATAAATAAAATGTCCCTCCAAAGACTTGGTCTGTGGACGGGGCCCGTCTCGCGCGTGGCCCTGTCCGTTCAACGCCGCAGCATCGCCCGTCTGGTTACTAAGGACAAGGGCCTGTCGTCCTTCGACTACAAGGACAACACTGCCCCTCTGCCTGTCAACCCATTGAACCTGCCCGCCCCTGCGAACAGCGCTGCAGGTGATGAATCACGCCGAGCCCCTTTGAATCAACTGAGGCTAAATTCCACAACCCGATCTTGTCAGAGTTTGTCCTCACCACTATTGATTCCGTCTTCAACTGGACTCGTACCTCCTCAATCTGGCCAATGACATTCGGTCTTGCCTGCTGCGCCGTCGAAATGATGCACATGGCTGCGGCCCGTTACGATCAAGACAGACTTGGAATTGTGTTCCGTGCTTCCCCGAGACAGTCCGATGTCATGATTGTTGCCGGAACGTTGACCAACAAAATGGCGCCTGCCCTGAGAAAAGTGTGAGTGCTCAAACACCGTATCCCATGAGCGAAAGGACGAAATCGAGATCGATACCCGATCCACCTCTATGAAAAGATCACTGGCAGTTGAAACTGATCTTGTCGGAATTGGAATCGTGGCACTCTGGAAATTTAGTTTCTTGTTTGAAGACTCTAACCCGTCCGCCATCCTATGCAGTTATGACCAGATGCCAGAGCCTCGTTGGGTTATCTCCATGGGCAGTTGTACGTAACACAAACCTGATTATCAAAAATATCTTCTAATCTTTTCCGATCGATTACAGGCGCCAATGGAGGTGGTTACTACCACTACTCGTATGCAGTCGTCCGTGGATGTGACCGTATCGTTCCTGTTGACATCTATGTGCCTGGATGTCCTCCTACCGCAGAGGCTCTGCTTTACGGAGTCTTGCAGCTTCAAAAGAAAATCAGACGTGAAAGATCCGTGCAAATGTGGTACAGGTAGGCGAATATCTCCTTCAATCATCTGAAAATGATTTTTATTCAAACGCTCCTTTTTCTCGTCCAGAAAATAATGAGTGGGAGTCTTGTTTTTGTGAAAGCACGTAAAGTTCGAATAAAACCGATTATCTTCACTACTCGGCTTCCATCAGATGTGTCAACACAAGTTCGACATACTCGTTCTCGATGTGCATGATCTCTGTTTTATTCTAGATCTTGTTCAACTATCTTATAAAACTTTCCTTTTGCGCGCCATTTTTTTCGAATGGCGCGGTATCTTCGCCTGGCTCTCTCACTCTCCAGCCACGAGGCGCCATCATCATAGTCGTACTCCTCCTCAAAAGATTCCTCATAGCTTGAATATTCAATCATAGCCCAGCCAACCATTTTGGAGAAAATGGGGATCACCCACACCTCAGCTGCACTTGTGATGAGTAGGTCTATCGCCGCAAACAGCATGACCAGGAGGCGACCTTCCAGCGGTAATGTCGCGAGATCAACAAACAGAAGGGCGTCTTCACTTGCGAACAAAGTGAGGTAAACAGATAAACTCAACAGGAACGTGAGGGTGAGAACGAATCTCTCTAATTTGAGGATGGAACAGAAACAAATATTAATAAAAATAAAGAATTCTGACGAATGGAAGACGGCATTGTTGTTAGTTTAACTCAACTGTTTTGCCAAAAGTCTTCGCGATACGGCGCGCCGTCACAGTAAACAATGGCAGTAAACAGATACTGAAACGTGCTCAGCAGAAACACGCTTGTGGATTCATAGCACCGATACACGCCGTCTGCCACCGACACCTGGGGCGCGGTGTAAAACGGCATTTTGCGCACCGCAAAAAAGACTGCAATCTGCATGCAAGTCTGGATCAAAATCTGGCCAAGGATTGAGAAAATCACTTTTTTTGAACGGAGCGAGGAAGTGGGCCGCTTCATGTCAAGCGTCGCGTGCGGCCCCGACTCGGACATGAAGATGGCAACAGGTACCGTGATCAGAAGATCAACGTATGGAAATTGGTTGTCGGCAAGGTTGGCATAGATTGTGTTCAGCAACAGGACGCTTGTGCATTGGATTAGAGAGTTGACGACCATGTATTTGCAACTGCCAAAGCTCGTCACAAGAGCGCTGCGTCCTTCTCGAATCAGAGTGACGATGCAAGCAATTGAGTTATACTTGGAAGTAAATGGCGCGGCAACTGATAGTTCGACTTCTGACAGGGACACACCGACATCGGCTGCTTGCAAGGCACCCCAGTCTGAGCGGCAGATTGGTTAAAAAAGAAAGTCGCGGGATGCACCAATGCTACCTACCATTTGCACCGTCACCGCAAAAGCCAACGGTATACCCAAGCTCTTGCAGGCTCGTAACCAGCTGCTTCTTTTGCTCGGGTGACATGCGCGCAAAGACTTGCGCTTTGATGAGCATCTGAAAATTGCGCAACAACGAGATAAATGGGCCGAGGACAACAAAACTGCAAAGGCGCAAGCACTCACTCGGAAGAAGGATTTCATTTTGTCCGAGTACTCCAACATCCACGAAAAGACTTCCCCAGAAACTGCAAGTTGATACTCATCTTTGACTTCAACTTCAATGAATCTCTCAGGAGCGAAATACTGCGGTTCGTCAGGATCTTCAATGTCTGTTGTTTTGATGGCGATGACTGGCTGTGGTGAAAAAAAGACGTGTCAGCAGTCAACGAAACAGCGCAGTGTGGGATATGCAGCAAACCTTAAGAGTGACTGGATCAAGTTCAAGCTGCATATTAATATTTGACGTTTTTCTTGCGTCCTGATCGACATCTTCCCACACAATAACGGCATCAGCATCTCGACAATCTCCTTCAAACCTTGGAACAAACACACGGCACCCATCCCCCTCCAGAATACCACTCTCTCGTGCAACAGAAACAGCCGTCAGCACGTTATCCCCTGTGCACATGATTGGCCGAATTTTTGCCGAATTGAGGTGCTTCACAACCGCTTCTGTGGCCGGTTTGATCTTGTTTTCAAACACAAGAAACCCCAGGAACTCCATATTGCTTTCAACTTGCTCGCGACTCATGCGCATGAGCTTCAGCCAGCTCATGTTTCGGATGGATTTCGTTGCGATTGCAATCACATGGTATCCGTGGTGGGCATATCGGCGCAATAAATGAGTGCAGTCCGTGGGAACTGTGAAAAGAAATTCCATCCCAAAAGAGTGTTAGTGACGGCAAGGCAAATTTTGCAGTCGTTTTGATAAAGAGTCAATACCTGTGGCAGGATCACACAAAGAAATGATGACTTCTGGAGCCCCTTTACAGTAAACGTCAAAGTCTTTTGACGGTCTTTGACCCGAAAGGGGAAACTCAAACACCGAGCCAGTTGATGACGATGGCGTTCCGAAATTGAGCCTCCTTGTAATTACAGACATGCGGCGTAAATGGCTTCCAAACTCAAAGGAACGAATCACACCAATTTCAGTGAATGTTTTCGAGTTTCCAGCCGTCGTAGGGGTCAGTGTAGTGGGCGAGCTCACAGGTGTCATTGCAACAATGACCGAGTCACGTAATGCTTCTTTAAAGTCTGAGTTCCCCGATGGCCGAACAACGAGTGACGTAAATCCTTGAACATCAGAACCAGTACTTGAGCTGTCGTCTATCTCCCAGCCTGAGAAAGCAAACATTTTCTTGTCGACTGGATCTCCAATCAGTTCACCATTCAGAATTTTGATGGAATGGCAAGAGGCCATAGCTGCAACAATTTTAGGGATTGTGGAAGGGGAATCCGAAGGTGGGCGATAATCCCCTTCTTGTGTGGAAAATGATACGGAAGCATTGGGATTTCTTGAGGGTGCGTGCCGACCAAGTCTCTGCAGTGGCAGCGCTGTGTCCGAGCTCCTTGGTATATCATAGGCGTCACTTGCAGAACTTAATATAGAGGTGAAGTGGCTCTTGGGATTGTTCAGCGACGATGGAACCACACATCGAAATCCAATCATATCCAGGCCTTCTTGGGTAAGAGTGCCAGTTTTATCAAAGCACATAACCTGTACAATTTTTAGATTGGCGAGTTCCAGGAGAGATCAATGGAGAAATTGAGTTTACCTCCACTTGACCGCAAACGTTCACGCGTGCAGCTGATATGCAAAAAATTCCAAGTTTTTGAAGGCGCAAGATAGAAAATCCGACACCAACGGCTATTGTTGCGGGTAAAGTGATTGGTACTGTAATTGTGATCAAGTCAAATGACCGGAGCAAAGTCACATCGAGTGGGTATCCAGCCGAGGAAAAACGGTACATGGTAGTCAACATGCAGATAAGAGCAACGGCAGTAAGAATAAGTAAGTAGCTGAAGGAGTCGCGAATGTATTTAAATGTTGTTGGTTTTGGGTACAAGATGGATCTGATCAGGGAGCCCTATTCACAACCAAAGCTGAGTTAAATCGATCACATTTCAGATTCATAAGTACTTAAATTACCATCGTTGTGTTTATCCCCGTTCGAACAACCAATGCGAGGACACGCTGTTTGGAAAACGAGTCTTGAAAATTTCCAACCGAGTCTGAACCGCGCACACCAATGACTTTCGTTCCAGAAAAAAGAAACCATCGTGACATGAGTCGAGAATTGGAAGGATCCTCTTCAGAGAAATTCAGATTCGCCAGTTCAAAGTCTGAAATCGGATTCTTTGAAATCGGTGAACTTTCCCCAGTGAGGACATATTCGTTGATGATGCAAGTCCCCTCTAAAAGCACGGCATCACATGGCATGACATTTTGTTGTTCCAAGTTCGAAACTTCGATGATATCACCAGGAACCAGTTCAGTTGACGAAATTTCAATCCAAGCGCCCAATCGCTTGACGTTTACCCTGCCTACGTGGAGACACATCTTCTGAAGCCGCCGAACCTTTTCTCTTGTCTCTGCTATGGAAGTTACCATGGAAATCAGGGAGATGACCAGGATAAAGTTGCCATAGGATGAGTACTCGTCCATGAACCATTGCACCATACATGCAACTTGGAACATGAAGAAAGGATCCAGAATTTCGTCCACAATCATTCCAAGCGGATGCGGTTGATGAATGTTGATTTGGTTCTCTCCAAAAACTGAGGCGCGGTTCGTGACGCGTTCAGATTTTGCGATTCCTTCTTTCACATTGTCAGTGTGGCCCCAGCACGAGTCTTTCCAGTTCAGGATTGTTTCGAAGCGCTTTGTCACCGGGTTCAGAATAAGTTTGATGTCCTTGTAGTTGCAAAAGCGGATCTGTCGAAATGGCGACGGACCAGCTCCGTTTGGACGTCCGCTTCCGTAAACATTGAAGATATCTTCCAGCGCCCCTTCGTCAAGATCGGCCACTTCGACAGGAACCAGGACAGTTTCATTCCATTCGTCAGTCACACAAATAATGTCTGCCTCGTCCACAGTACATCTGGACGCCTTCAAGTAGGCACCCGCTGAAGGAACCCAGCGGCAGAACAGGTACACCGACCCCAGAGACAGAATAAATAGTAGCCTGGACAGAAGAAGCCTTGCGGTGGTGGTTTTGAAGCCCCTCAGTCTCAGGACCTCCAGCTCAATGTCGTCCACATCGACGTCGTGTTCCAATACCGCCTCATAGAAACTGTTCAACATACTGCATAGTAATCGAGTAATGTTTCTCCTTTTCCTTTTTTGGGGGAAGTCTTCTTTGCTTTTATTTTTACTCTCCTTGCGAGTCCTTAATTTTGCGCTCCTTCTTCGCATACAACTCCGAGCGATATCTGTCTCTGACGTCTTCTCCCGTATACTGGGATAGGCATTCGTTCATTGCGTTGAGGAAGGGGCGGCAGATGACGAAGCCGCTGAAAGTTTTGTCGCGCGTGCACTGAGCAAACTCTGGACAAATGGTCAGCGCCACTTCAGACCTGGGGGTTCGCAGTCCTCACCGAACACGTTCCGATCGCACTTCTTCCGGGCTTCTACTTTCATATCGCGGAAGGCGTATTCCTCCTCTTCATTCAAAAGTGTCACCAGCTGGTATGTCATTTTTTATGCTAAGTTTACTGGATCTTGGGGGAATAAAAAATATCCTCATTGCATCACCGACTTGTTTATTGCAAAATCAGAACTGACCAAAACTTAGTCCTCAGCACCAAATTGCTTAATCATCTGCCTCATCATTGTCCTCCTGCCCACCAACAGCGTCACCAGCAGCCTTCTTCTTCTTCTTCTTGTTCTTCTTCTTTTTGGCAGCCGCAGTCTCCCCTCCTTCAGCCGCAGTCGCTGCAACCGTTGAAACTCCCTTCTTGTTGATCACAGTCCAACCATCATCCTCGCCTTCCACTTCAATCGTCGAAGAAACTGGAAGACGGGACTTTGGTGCTGGGGCAGCAACTGTTGGCAATTGCTTCGCGGATACTGGCATGGCTGGCGATGGCGTAGGTGTGGGTGCCGAAGAAACCATGGGTTTGAAAATATCCACGGCGACATTTTTCACCGCCTTGACTTGAGGAGCTGGAGAAGGTGCGCGAGCTGGCACTACCAGTACACTTTCAACCACATCCTCATCGGCTTCATCGCCAATGATCACAGCGTCGGTGCCAGATTCCGCCTTCTTCTTGTTCTTCTTCTTCTTTTTGCTCGGGCCACCTCCTGGGATAGTCGCGGGAGAGTCGGTGGATAAGGTGGAAGTTGACAACTCCTCTTCGCCCTTCTTTCCCTTCTTCTTCACATCTTGCCATGATTCTGAGACGCCAACTGAGTTCAAAGAGCCAAACACGACAGGCGCGGATGATTGCGCCGTTGCAGAGGAGGGTGCAGCAGTCAGTGGAACTGCCGGTTTCTTTCCCTTTTGACCCTTTTGGGACGGGGCGAATCCTGGAATGAAGCTGGGCTCGTAGCTTTCTTGGGCATCATCGTCAATACGAGCAGGGCCCGCCGAAAATGAGGCAGCGTCTTTTTCAGCGTTTGCCTTGACACGGGCCGCATCAGCAGCAATGCGGGAAGATTGATCCTGGATGATTTTCTGAATGGCCTCAGTCGCCAATGCAACGGCATCTGCAGTTCCCCGAATGACAACCACGTCCACAGAGGCATTGCGGGTATTTCCTGGCTTTGACAGCTCGACAAATGCACCAGTCTCGGTTCTAATTTTGATAATGGTGGCACCTCCTTTTCCAATAATGTGTGGGCGCAGGCTTCCATCAACTTGAATTCGGCTGGTCACGTCGTATTTTGTCTGAACACATCTTGAGAATGAGTGGACTTGATCAAGCAAAATGCAAAATAAAGACTTGCTCACCAATTCAAGCAGGCCCTTTTCCAGACTCTTTACAGACAACTCAACGTACTTGGTATCACCACGAACAAGAATAAAGGCATCATCAGATCCTGCCAACGAGGCACCGGAGATTTCAGCAAATGCTGCTCCAGCCGAATCGGCACGAACTTTCTTCATAAGCTCCTGGATGGAGGCTGCTTCAGAGTCATGAACTTCTCCGGCAGTGGCAAGGTTGGCCTTCACTTTGGGTGGCAGATTGACTTTTTTGCTCATGCGGATTTTACCCTATAAATCACAAAGAGATTAGTACGCTCCCCAGAATAAATCAGGAGTCTCAAATACCTTGATATCTTCGGCAGCCTTCTTCAATCCATCCTCATTACCAGAGAGTCCCACGATTTTAACTTCAACAGTCTCGGACTCAGAGCTAGTTTCCGAGAACCAGAAGAGGACTTTAAATCTCCGCATAACCACTTTGACCGACTCTCCTCCTTTGCCAAGGACGCGGGACACATCAGCACGAGGAACGGTAACAGAAGCAGAAATGGTGGCATCAGCAGATTCGTCATAAAGTCTGAGTAC
Source organism: Chytriomyces cf. hyalinus JEL632 (assembly GCA_025435555.1). Taxonomy (NCBI): domain Eukaryota; kingdom Fungi; phylum Chytridiomycota; class Chytridiomycetes; order Chytridiales; family Chytriomycetaceae; genus Chytriomyces; species Chytriomyces cf. hyalinus JEL632. The sequence goes on along the minus strand of JAIWWG010000001.1, from coordinate 971,343 downwards.
GTTGTCATCGGCAGAGTCGCCAGCGAGCACTTCGTCAACAACCTTGGTAACAGCTTCCGTCAACGCATCGATTTGCGAGGCGTGGCCTTTGATGCTGACAACGTTTGATTCCGCGCTTCCAATAGCAGAGTCACCGCGGGGTGGGAATTGAACCTTAACTTTATCCGAACCACCGAATGCGTCAATTACGACCTTGATGCGACTGCCTCCAGGTCCGATGATGTCTTTGTGCAAGTAAGATGGAACGGCAATGGTGCGAGTCTCAACGTTAACCTGTTGTTCATGCAGTTTTAGTAAGAATATTCCACTAATAACATGTGCGCAGATACTAACAACTTCGTCAGTAACTCCGAGAATAGTTTTCTGAACCGCCAAGCAGTTGGCCTTGCTACCCTCGAGAGAAATCTCGATCGATACTTCGCCCTCGCTGTCTTCGACATCCCTCAGTTCGACGCGGACATCATAACGTTCACGCAAAGCCTTGATTTTGGAGCCTTGGGATCCAAGCACGTGTGGAAGAGCCGAGCGGGGAATAACAAAGCTGGTTGCGAAGGAGCGGACAATCTTTCAAAAGGACAAACGTCAGAAAAACTAGATGCAAGTGTGGCGCGCGGTGAATACAAACAAACTTACATCATTTTCAACTGACTTCATAATCTCAACCTTGGCAGCTTCAGTGTCTTTGGGGTTACCCTTGATAATGACGAGTCCATCAACGATAGCTCCTTCGTCAGATTCTTCCTCCACTTCGGCCTCATCGTCGCCTGCAGCCTGGCGCTTCTTTCCGCCTTCTGGGAAGCGAATATCAACGGCGTATTTATCCATCAGTGCCTTCACGAATTTGCCTTCCTTTCCAATCAGTCGGCGAAGAACCTTGTTTTTCAAGTCTGGAATGGCATTCTCTTTCAGGACGGCCTTTGCTTCATTTGAGCAAATGTGGAACACTTTCAACTCCAGAGTCACTTGATTCGCCAAACGGACGGATCGGTCAGAAACAATCTTTCTAGCAATTGCAACAACAGCCTTTGGACCAGTAAATGTGATAACATCGTCTCCGCTGGCGCTGGTGGATTCGGTCACTTCAACCTTGAGCAAGTTGATGAGGTGGTTGTCTTCAGCTGTGATCACATCTTCACCAGCTTTCGCAGTCGGGGGCGAGGCGGCCAAAGCATCTTTGACAAGGCGAATCAGCCAGTAAATGCTGTCCCCACCAAGTCCACGATCATGCACAACGTTGGAGCCGGAACTGATGGGCGCACCAGCTCCTTGAACAAGCTTCTTTCCAGTACCTTTCTTCACCTTGAGCGTGTCGCTGTGTGAAGCCAATGTCTCAATGCGCTTCAGCTCCGCAACAACCTTGACAACTTTTGCCTTGGCGTCAGCAACAAGTTTCTTGGGTCCCTTGATGACAACGGTGTCGGCATCAACAGCTTGGGATTTACGTGGACCATCCTCCTTCTTCTTGTCATCTTTGGCGGGTGGGAAACGGATGCTAACTTCATCACCATAGGTAGAGAGGAGCTCCTTCAAATCCTTTCCTCCTGATCCAATCAAGCGGCCATGGAACTTTCCTGGAACGGGCAAAATCTCGGTAACAAAGTCCGCACTTGCGAGGGAAACACTGAGAATTTCCGCACGCACACGGTCAACAAATGCAAGAACTTCCGCATCGTCATTCGCAGGTGGCGCAGAGACTGGCTTCTTGGCAGCTTTGGCATTCGGAGCACCAGCAAGTCCACGCGAGAGTCTCTTAACGACAAGCAAAACTTCGTCAGAAGCGTCGCTCTCATTCGGGACAACAACGTCAACGAGGCGACCTTCCCAGATGGGTTGGGCCTTCATTTTGGTGATGTTCTGTCCACCTTTTCCAACGACAAACTTGTGCAAACCGTGTGGGATTTCAACATCTCCGAAAAAGAGGACGGCACCCCATTCGCGAATCAGTTGGGCCATTTCAATTCGAGCAGCTTCAGCTTCGCTCTTGGACTTTCCTTGAATTTCAATGATTGGGTCTTCTGGGTTTGCGTCCGGTCCAGACAGTCGGTTGATAGAAACATTGTGGTTGGTCTCGATTTTCTTCACTTCATCGCGTTCTTTGGTGAACAGGTAACGGTTAAACAAAGCGGGACTGGTGGCTTTCGGGATGAAATTGACGACATGGATTTCTTCCAAAGAAACCTGGTTTGCCTGTTGATAGATAAATTGGTCAGAAAATTTTCCGCCTGCCAACGAACTTTAAAAACACATACCCTTTGGAGAACAGCTTGAAGAGCAACGCTGAGCATATTGTCTGGCCCACGCACAGTCACCATATCGCTGGGGTCGCTCGCCAGAGGCAACTCAACCGAGCATCCAGTCTGCTCCAGAATTTCAGTCAGGTTCTTGCCTTTGGATCCGATAATGAATCGATGCTGTCTCTTTTTCACTGGGAATGAAAGAGTACGAGTATTGCGCTCCTATGTTCGTGCGTCAAAAGTAGCCGCGTTAAAAGAGATGTGGTTGTGAATTTTGACACAAATACCAACCAAGTTGTCGTACAAAACACGGATCTGCATCTCCGCAGCTTTGATCGCTTCACGAGAACCAACGACAGAAATTTCGTTGGGGTTCTTTTCTGGTGCACCCTCTTTTTTGTCGGCAGGAACGAGGGGTGGAATGTGGATACGAGCACCAGTCGCAGCTTCGATGGACTCAACAGTCGCATTGTTGGCTCCGGCGATAAATGGATGATAGGATCGGTCGACCACAATGCGGGAGTTGAGGTTCTGCGTCTGTCATTCAAGCAAAAGTAGTTAGAAGGAACCTTGTTAAGAAATGGATGGTTTCGGGGGGCAGAATAAAGAACAAACCCTTTTCAAAACAAGTTCTTCGATCTCCTTTTTGGCTTCACCAACACCAGCAAAGTTTCCTTTTATGGTGATAGGTTGTTCTTCGTCGGCATCGGCGGCATCTGCGTCTTGGGCGGGGTTGGCTTTCGGAACTTGGATGCTGGTTCCAGTGCGGGCGGTCAAATCTTTCAAATTCTTTCCACCAGCTCCAAGGATATGAGGACGAACAGACGAAGGCACATAAATGACTTCGGTGATCTGCAACCAAGACATCAGTTCATTTGTACCGCATGCATGTGAAAGGACGTGCATATTACCGTGGCACCAATGTGACGAGTGAGCTCACGACGAGCAGACTTTACAGAATCGGGTTTTCCTGTGATGACAAAAGTTGTTCTATTGGCAAGCACTTCGATGGTGGTCTGAGTGCGGAGTCCGAGGATCTTTGCCAAATCCAAAGCACTGCCTTTTCCGTTCAAGGGGAGTTTTTGCTTTTAAATTCAGAGAAAGATGGTGAGAATTAGATTGATGCAAGATCAAAAATGTTGCGAACAAACCTGCATGCTGATTGGGATTTCAAACTTGTCAGTCACTTTCTTGCCACCCGCAGATTTGCGTCCGGTATCAGCGGCGGCGGATGCAGCCTCAGATTTCATGGCCATGGCAGGACGCCAGGCCTGGGCAGGTTTTGGGGTTGCTGAAGCTGGAAGGGCTGGGAATAGATCCTCGCTCTGAAAATCGATTCCGTTGCTTTTTCCGTTCGCAGTTAAAACGACGGAATCGGTTGTCGAGTCTCCTTGACCAGCGGGAACGCCGTTGTTCAGATCAGATTCGTGGACCACGCCTTCGAGGTCGTTGATACCACGGCGAAGTTGCGAGAAAATTTCAGATTCAGACATTATGTTTGAACGATTGGATGCTTTTAGCTTGGATTTCCTGCATCGATTTGTATAAATGGTAAACAAGATGCGGACAATAAAAATACACAAAACGGGCACAAAACGCTCACCGATATCAGGAATAAACGTAGGGCACCCAAGTTATTTATATTAGTTGCAGCGGTTGAGAGCAAGAAAAGTCCACGCGGAGTGTTTGGACGGGACTTGGACGGAAACAGCGGCAAAAAGTACAACTGGAACGAGGGGAGTTGACGGGGGGAGATTCAAACGTGAGGCTTTAATGGTCTCTGTGCTGATCTCGCAGGGTTTGGCTACTTGATGTGGAAGTAGTCAGGCTGTGTGGAGGAGATGTGATTAGCCGCCTATTTCTCATTGACTGTCAGCGGCCCATCCGCATCAACCAGCCAGACAGCATCGATCCAGTGCATGAGCCTCTGCATCGTGCTTCTGCTGTTTCGCTCATTGAGTTCGCCCCATTCAGCAGGCGCTCTTCTCACCTTTTTCGTGGAAATTTTTGTTGCCATTCCCGAAATGCCACCAACCAATTTAAATTTAGCTCCTCAACCAGACAACTTCCACGACTTTATTTATGTATACTTTAGCAACTTGGGCCAAGAAAGATTTAGTCCTTCAACTCGATCGCATCTCCAACGGCGTTCGCGCTTCTCTTTTGCCTGCTGTACCAGATTCCAACAGCGACGGCTCCGACAAGGAGAATGACTCCCCCCACGATGCCTCCAATAACAGCCGGGTTCATTCCACCGGCTGCGCCGTCAGATGATCCAGTAGCAACTGATGCACTCGTGTTTGTGGAAGATGTAGGTGCAACGGAGGAGGTAACAACAGCTGCCTTGGAAGAAGTTGGAGCTGGGGCCGATGTGACGGCTCCACCACCACAGGTGGTAAGTACCACAGTGTGTTCTTCAGAGCAAACAGCAGATGCGGTTTGGGCAGGACCAGCAACGCAGACAGAGTCGCCGGCCAGCAAATTGCTGCAGTCGGCCTTCAGGAACGGGTTGAGGGCGAAGAAGGCTTGAATGGAGAGAGCATTTTGGGAAGCAAGAGCAGTGCAGCCTCCCGTGTTTGTAGGAGCGGATACGACCTTTTTAGTGCATTGGGGACCGTTTGCGACACAGATCTTTTGACCGGCAGTGAGCAGACAGGTGGCTGGGACAAGGGCGGGGTTAAGGCCGTAGAACTGGGCGCTGTAGAGACCGCTGCCAGAGATGACTTGGGCGCAGGATTCGGGACAGCGACCGGACATGTTTATGAGTGAGTTTTTTAAGTGTGAATTGGGTGTTCAGCTTCTGAGCATTGCATCGGCAATCAAAAAAGTAAAAATTATGCGTTTAATTGGTTTGAATTTTTGGTGTTCAAATTTATGTATTTGTTGCTTCAAAAAAGAGCTTACGACATTTTGTGTCTGTTTCTCACCAGTGGCTTCGTAACGCATTGGCTGTTGTGTTGGCGCTCTTCTACCCGTGTTCACCGCATGCATGCAGTGCTTTCAATAAATATGTGCAGTTACAATATGAAACATCCAGTTGAATCAACAAGCCCAAGGTGCCATCCAGCCAAGACTTTGGCGTCACAGGCAGAGACAGAGAGAGACAGAGAGAGACAGAGAGAGACAGAGAGAGAAGGTGAGAGGGAGAGAGAGGGATTGATGGATTGAGGGAGTGAGAGGGAGACGGGGGGGAAAGCCAGGTGCAGACAATTAGCCCATCAGGTAAACGTCGGAGCAGTAGTAGATGCGGTGTCCCGTCGGAAGCAGCGGCCGTATGACATCGTGTGTCGCTTCTCTGACTACTGCGTGGCAAAATTGTACCTCCACGACACAAATCAAAACAAAAACTTGAGAAAATAATTATGTCAATGCGCTTGTTTGAAGCGCACGACAGCGCAGCAGTCCTAACCATCAACGAGGCCGTCGATTTCATCCCAGAGCAATGCGAACTTAAAAAGGGCGTGCCGCTTGAGCCCAGGAATGCTTCGACTGAGAGCGAGAGTGTGCAAAGTGGAAACATGCAGCCTGTGAAACCAGCGCAACTCGCGCTGGGCTCATCCCATCTGATACTTCAAGGTCAAAATGCACGCGTCAGCAGCCGACAGGTTGCCGCAGCACAATCGCTGGAAGTCTGTCTCGATGTCAAGTTGACTGACTCCTCGCCATCTTCGTCCGTCGCTCTGCTGTCCAGCCTTGTGGCCGCCTCGCTCTCTCCCCGCACTGAATCTGCCTCTAAACGTGAGAGCGAGCTGAAAACAGAAGCGCGTTTACTTGAATGGATGGCACTCTTCTTTACGTGAGTGGTTTCTCCAAAACGTATCTGTAAATACTTTCCAACCGGCCTTCCGTAGTCTTCCAGATCTGAAGCACATACATTTTCATGGCTCAGTAGACTTCAGTGGTGGTCGTCTTGATCCCGCCGAAATCCAAGGTTTCCTTGAAATGGAGACACGCCTGTGTTCAATGCTGATTTATTCCTCCTCTCTCAGTGTTCCGAACTGCGACATTCCTTGCCATGGGGCCGTCTCCTGCCAGGATCTCATCTGCTGCTATTCCAGTTTTCTACTTCCCCGCGACACTCGATTCATCTTACTCGGCCCCACTTTCAACCCACTGGTCATTGATTGGGCTGCCATCGCACTCTCCCTCCTTGCCAAAAATCCGCAAAATTCCAACAACGGGAATACCTGGCTCTGATGGACCGATGGATGTTTCTGTTCTGACTGCATACTTGTCAGAAGATGTTGCTGTGGGCAGGCGACCCGTCGTTGTGGTTGTGCGCTGCGGTTTTAGTCTTGTTTCTGGGGAATGGGACGATTTAGGAAGTGTCAGAGCTTTATGCTCACGTTTTGGATGCTGGATGCACGTGGAATGGTGAGGAACCCTCTTGCTGCTTCACGAGGCTGACGCAAAACAATTTCACAGTGACAACATGTCTCTTATGGAAGAATCCTCACCAATTCAAGACGCTCAGACTATGGCTAAGCTAGAAAACCTTCGCTGTGCAGATTCGATCGCATTTCACGCTTCCTCGGCGTTAAAACTCGTGCATCCGCAAGACCTGCCGTCAATCACACTCTTCAACACGGTCGATCCACGCTTAATGGACCCTGTCCATGTTGTTGAACCAGACGAAGGAAGAACATACGACTCAACATCCAGTTTGCATCGCAGAAGTAGCGCCTTCAGCAGCGCGGGCGGCGCTTTAATTCGCGATCGCCTGTCCGTAGATTTGAATGCAGCAAGCATGCTCGCACGGACCGAGTCGTTTTCATCCAACATGGTTGGTGGGGTTCAAACGTTGGGGACTGGCCTTTCTTCAGCGAAACTCTTGAAGCGCATGAGTTCGAGTTCCTTATTTCAAGCTGCTTGTTTCAGTGTCGTCAGCAATGGCGTTCGGGTGACTCCTACACCACTTCAATTCACGCTGCCTTGGTTGCTGTGGAGTCTGAGTGGGATCCCCGAATTGCTTCGAGGGACTTTGGAGGTGGCCAAGGAGCTGGTTCGTCTTCAACTTTTCAGCACATTTTGGATCCAAGTGTGTGTAATGCATTCTGCTCTTTGCAGACTGAAAAGCTGAGCGATGCGCTGTTGACCATCCCGGAATTGGATGTTCTCCAACCTCCTGCAGAAAGCAACTACCTTACACTTCTATACCGCTTCAACCCAACCGTTGCGTCTTCTCAGACGCTTTTGACTCACCCTCTTCCTCCAGTTCATGTATCACACGTCCCGTCGAATTCAGCGAAGCCAGCCCCACTGTCAATGGGTCCGTGGACTCCTGGGTTTGGAACGCCCGAAGCGCTGCTGCAAATGGATGCTACTCGCAAAGAAGCATGGGGCAATCGAATGAATTCGGATCTCGGGACCAAATTCGTTGAGTGCATATCGAAAGCTGGGTTGCTCGTACGCTTGTGCTAAAAAACACGGCACCTTTCCTGTCAGCTCTTTGAAAATTTATCCAGCGAAATCAAAGATGGCCTTCAATTGAAACTCGTCAAATTTGCAGGATATTGGCATGTCCAGTTTCAAGCATGCTCATATGGTAAGTTATGTTACCTGCTCCGACTTTCGTTCTCCTGACCCATTCTCTTGAAAACCAATAGTCGCCGAAAACAACCGCACACAAGCCAGCCTGATTGAATCGCTTATTCATGAATCCGCAGCTTATGCAAACGCAATCAACGCCACTCTGCGTCACCAAACCACCATTCGCAATCTCATTTCAGAGGCGCAAGCAAACAGCAACTCGTCTTATGAACTCCGTTACATTCCTCCTTCAAGCGTTGCTGCTTGGAAACCATCAGCAAGTGAAGGCGCGTTTATTGCGCTTGGAGGTCTTCATTTCACACCCAGCTATTTGAACCTGGAGACGGACGACATTGATCCACAAGTAGTCAGAGATTTGGATGCGCTCAACCTTTGCCTGGCAGAAGCACTCGAGCTGGACCCCTTACTGGGAAACGTATGTACCAAAGGGGCCATCAACAAATCCTATGTGGAAGAAAGTCAGTCAGTTGGCGGCCTTGCCATGATTCAGACATGTATTCGCGTTGGCATGGTAATATATATTCTGTGCTACTAGCAGCTGGGTAGCAGCTAACCGATAGACTTGGCTTGCAGGACAAGAGTGGTTTCACTGAAAGTCGGATTTCGAACCTTATTTCAGTTGTTCTCCAAAAAGGCAGAGAACTGGAATGTGGGGATCAGGTTCATGCAGTTTCCCATGAACTGATCACACTTGATTCACTGACAAAAAAAAAAAAAAAAAAAAAACGTTTCAACAGTTCTTGGCCACACTTTCCGAAGTCATTAAACGCGGCATTCAGACAGCACAAGAAAATCTAAAGATGGAACATCAGCAATCGGACCAAGTCTCAATTTTCAGCTCACTACCAGTAATCGGCACGGTTCTCGGAATTTTTGGAATGACGGGGGGAGACTCTCATGCATCTACTATGCATCACAATCAATCTTCACTTGAGTCGTTGGTGAATGGAGACGGTACCGAGACAGGCATCAAGAAGCCAGCTGTTGCGCGTACATTCACACTCTCCAGCGGATTCAGCACTGTGAATCTGGAAACAGTTCCAACCCCACATATAACGCGAAGCAGCATTTCAGCTTCAAACATTGCTGACACTGAGGTGGTGGGTATTTTTGATGAGCTGGAGATTGCGGCTAGCGAAAACGAAGCAATGAATGATGATGGGAAACTTCAGACAGAAGAAAAGTCCTTCGAGGATGATAATGCACCCGTCAATCAAGTGCTAGAAGCAGAAGAATACGTTGACGATGGGTCTGGAAACTGTCTCGCAGGAATTGATGGCGACATGATGTCTGTTTCAGATCTTGAAAACGATGCGGATATCGAGGATTGCGATGTGGACGAAAACGATGCAAACTGAGTTCAGTTCTTTTTGGATTTTTGGTGCGTTTGTTTCAGTGTTCTCCATTGGCGGAAAGTTGATAAACTTTTACAAATATTTTAAAATATGCTTGCCATGTGTGCTACTTTCAGTTGTACTCGCAGAAAAGTCACACAGAGAGAGAAATTCCCTTCCTGAGAGGAATGTTACGAATTCAGGGATGGTCACAGCAGCTATGGTGGTGATTTTGTTTGATCCGCAGATTTGAGTGCACGCCTCAAAGACCCTATTCAAAATTTTCCAAAACATATTTGGAACGCAAAAGCCCGGACATGTCGGCACCTCACCAGTCAAACCCAGCCCCCTCGTCGATGGAACCAGCGAGCAGCTTGCATCTCAGGCGTAGCAGCGACACGGCCGAAATAGCATCCGCCACTGCCTCAAACAGGCTAATTCCAAGGACCACAGCCATGTTCGCAGTAGTCCAACCCCCGCTTTTAACTGCCGCTGACATCAACAGCCCGCTAGAATCCTCGAGCACCACGAGACGGACGGGGCCAGACCGGCATGCAAGAGTCACAACAAACTACAGAACCGTAGGAACAACGACTGCCATGGGGCAACCCTCCTTCCGACTTCACATGGTTTCAAGACAAGAGTCTGCTCCTTCTCACCAGGTGGAGCGTGCCCCTCAGAGCACCGCAAGAAGTGATGTCAGTGGCTTGCAAAGCCTTTTGCAACTGATTGAAAACATCACCCGCCTGGAAGAGGAGGAACGAATCTACGAGCAACAGGTTGCAACCATGACGCGACAAATTGAAATGGCTGAAAGTCTCATTGCCGCCATTTCGGACTCAGCCCGCCCTCGCGATCAAGTAGGTCCTTGGACGGATGAAACATCTCTGCCAACCATTACATCTGCAGCACTGGAGGGCAGGGGCCAACAAACTGTTGGACCAGCAGTTCATCCAGAACGTGGAATGCGCGATTTCAATGACGGCACGTTTGGTTTCGAAGTCGTTGATTTGAGTGAAGTTTTTCCGCGCAATAATTCGGCGCTGGGTTATGGCCCACAAACACCGCTGCCAGTATTTATCCCAAGCAACGGGAGAATTTCGCGTATGGGTCATTATCCGCGCCAAGGAAACGATCCGTTCGATTCAAGCTTCAACAGACCCCCGCAAGCCATGTACAATTTCGATTTCAGCATCAACGATGAAGACGACGATCATGATGGCGATGACGATAGCAACCACGGAACCGATATATTCCAGGAATTCAGCATGTCACACTTTAATGCAGCAATGTCAGGCCTTCGCTTGATTTACCATAACCGTCGGAATCACCATGTCCGCATGGGAGACACTGATTCTGACTCACACGATGAAAGCGACAGCGATGCAGGCAGCGATGAAGATACTGAAGAAACGGCAAGGCCTCCTCTGTTCTTTGAGAACGGTTACGTGTCTGTTTTGGAGAACTGGTAATTGTGCAGTTGAAAACAACACATCAACTCAAGAACTAATCGCGTTTTCCATAAAGGCTCATCTCCCAACCCATTCTTGACTCAAATGGCTGCACAATACAAGAAACTTCAGATGAGTCGCATGCAGAGGGAGTGGGGTTCATGACACCTGAAGGAAATGGAGGCACGGATTTGCTGTGGCGCGCGTATGACATGAATGGAAACATTCGCATGAATCCAGATGGTGTGGAATATGCGGAAGTCATCGAGTTTCAAGGACACCGCTCCCGCAATGGCAGTTTCTCTGACATGGAACAAGAGTGCAGGTGTTGTGATGTTAATGGGAGCACTCGCTCCTTGCGCACGCAGAGGCATGAAGTGGGATGCCCTTTGGTCGACAGGAACCATAGCGGTGTAATAACGTTTTCAGCTTTGAAGGAAACTGTTGGTTCGGCGGTAGCCAACGCAAGGAAGCGCATTGTTGAAGATAGGCATGAGCAGTCGGTTGGCAGATAATATTTATAATAATAAACAAAAATATCGTTCAAGCAAACACCCAGCACAAACGGCATTTATATTTCAAAGACACAATCATAATGACATGAAGCGGAAGAAATAACAAAGAAAAAAGAATGGCGGTAAATAAAACCTAAGTTTTCTCACAAACAAACACACACATATCTTAACCCCTATGGATGTGCCGCGATAAAGGTCAATTTATGAAAGAAAAAGCAGCAGACAACAAGAATTACGAACCTCGGTTTCCTGATGGTCGTGTCGTAGTTCCTGATGAGATTGGCTTGACCAGTTTCGGTCTGCGAAAAAGCGAATCCTCGGCTTCTCTTTAAGCGCTGAATTTGGCGAACCTTGTACACAGCTTTTTTGAACCACTCCATACGAGGTCTGTAATCCGGAATATTGTATGCTTGAATTTCCTGAATGATATGGTACGAACGTGGCCAGTATGTGCGCTTGTAACTAAGTTCCAATCAAAAAGTCAGAAAACCCCGCAAAAATGGATAAAAGTACAGAGCAACTCACAATTTCCAGACAAAGTCACGAACCAACGGCAAAACTGGTACAATAAACAGAGTAGCCCAGAATGTGGCACTCGAGTAGAGTGGCCCAGGAATACCATACAATTCTGGTGACAAGTTGATCATAGGCGCCAATAGTGCGTACAAAGGGAATAGGGTGATCCATGCGACCAGACTGCCAAGCACCGAGAGCGTTGTAAACCAGGTCCAAGTGCTGGCGGTAGTGGCCGCCTTCATTGTCACGAGAATGATATCAACCGTGTACAGATTCATACCAACGAACCAAATATTAACAACTTGGCCGTTCGCAAGCATTTGAGACTCGGTGCATGTCACTTTCATGAGCCAGTAAATCATGAAGGAGTGCAGAAATGAGTTGAACGTCCAGAAAAGAAACGTCTTGTTGTTGTAGAACTCGGACCGCTGACCGAGTTTGTAAAGTTGTGGGTAACGATCAAGCATTCGCGCCGACACGTATTGATCAAAAATTCCCAACGCGACAGGCTGCAGGAGCGTAAACATAACATTGTAGCAGGACTGCATCCATGACTCGAAAAGAGTCTGCGTTCAAAAACAAAGACATGTTACTCGACCAGGTTGGACGAAGCAAACAGTATGAGGAAACCACAAACCTGCCCAGAGAAACCGTTGTCAAATGCAAACCAAAATTGAATCAAATACAAGGTGATGTTCTTGTAGAAGCAATACAAGATCAGCTTGCTCATTCGAGTGTATGCCCATCCTCCATGCACCAACAGCAACTTTTGCAGGTATCGGAACTGCGCAATCGCAACGTCGGCGCTTCGAGCTGCTTGAAGACCCTCCATACCCGAAATACCGACACCAACATGCGCCGCTTGAATCATTCCAACATCGTTCGCACCGTCTCCGATTGCAAGCGTGATTGCACCTTCAACGTTTTGTTTCACGAGGCCAACGACCAAAGCTTTTTGAAGCGGCGAAACGCGGCAGCATACAACAGCTTTACATAGACAAGCAAGCTCGAGGAAGATGAGTTTCACTTCATTCGTAAGCGCGAATTCCAATGTTCGCCCATCAATGACCAAAGCAAATGGCTGTGGTCAAGGAATTACAAACAAGCCACTATTTTTCTCATGTGAGAAAAAACATCCAAATACCTCTGTGTCCACGACTCTGTCCTTGTCAATGAAGAATGCATCATCTTCGCTTTTCTTTAAGAAGTTCATCACATTCGACAAGCTGCGTCGGTCCGACAGCCATTCACCCGTTTTTTCAACTCTGTGAAAGAATCGATGAATGAAATTGCCGCTCTGCGCCCGGCTTTGGGAAAGATCGGTTTCGGAGGCCGCAAGAGCCTTTTTCAAGTAATCCAGTTTTTCCTGAAGAAACAGTTTTGTGTCCAGCAAGTTGGATTCATTGCACACAATGATGGTCATTTCTTCAGTGAGCAATTTACACGAGAATCCAATGTTGATTGCTGGTTGACAAGAATAAAGGATTATCAATCAAGTCTCCATGAGTATAAGCACAAAACTAACCAGTTTCTTGTCGATCACCAGTAAGAACCCACAGTTTAATGCCGGCCGTGGCCAAGGTGTGAATCGTGTCTGGCACGCCATCCTGAAGTTTATCTTCAATCGCGGTCGCTCCAAGCAGAATCAAATCCCGTTCAATCATTTCGGCAGCCTCATCCAATGCATCTTGTCTGTTGTTGATGGTTGTTGCGGCACGATCGTAAATTCGGGACCATTCGGTGTACTCGCTTTCGGAAACGTCTCGGTATGCGAGACACAGCGTTCTCAGACCTTCGTTTGCATATTCCTATAAATTGGCAGGCAATACTTCAGATAAAAGGCAATGCATTGGAAAAAAGCGCATACCTCTAAATGAATTGATGTAGCGTCAACATACAAGTTTCCTTGCTTAGCGAGCCTCTCCATAATAACGGTATCTGCTCCTTTAATATACAACTTGATAGACCCATCTGGCATCCGAATCAATGCGGACATTCGCTTTCTCGTGGAGTTGAACTCATTGATGTTCAAAACTTCATATTCATGGGTGTAACTGTTATGGTCCACAGAAACAGACTTTGGCCGGCGTGTCTACAAAGCAGTAATCCATCTGAGTCCACAAATTACGATCCAGGATTTAACAGCAGGTCATCTTACATGGAAATTGTAGCCCAAAAGCTGAACTCCAGAAACCAAAGCAGCCTCATCTGGCGATGAGGCCTGGTACACGATTTTGCTGGGATCATTCTCATCCCGTTCAGGAATGACAGTATGACACACGGCAAGCAGGGTCGAGAATTCAGCGATAACGTTAGCAGTTTCATGAGTTTCAGCATTTTTAAGAAGAGTTTTAAAGTCAAAGTAGCCCTTGAACAATACCGAGTCAGAATCAAGGGAAAAGATAAACGAGAGGTAAATGAGTGCACTCAAGATACCTCAACACGACCGCGTTCATCCACAGTTGCTTTTTTATCGTCGGGAACGGTTTCCGCATAGCCGATTCCACCGATAGAGCACATTTTAAACTCCATGACGTTGCAAGTCAATGTACCCGTCTTGTCGCTGAAAATGAAATCAACTTGTCCCAGTTCCTCGACAAGAGATGACGTTCTGCATGTGGCTGGAGTGTCTGCAGGCTCGTAGTACATGTCCAGGTCGCTATTGATAAGAGACGCAATGTAGTACTTGACGAGTTCCATGGTAACAATCAAACTGCAAGCACAATGCTAAGATCATTTTTCGCCATTTCACGCAAGGGTCGAATAAGTTACCTGAGAGGAATCAAGTTGTTGAATAGAATCATGAACGTCAGAATATCCAGGAAAAATTGGACCACGGCATAGCTTCGCTCTACTTTTAAAATATCCAGCTCGAAATTTGATGTAAGCTGTTCACAGAATACAAAAACTGATCAGACGAGCAAGATTTTATGAACAATTCAAAATCAATTTTCCTCACCGTTCTCAGAAGAGAGCCCACTGCGCAAAGAGTACTCAAAGTCATCAGGACCAGGAACAAGAAGATAATTTGCTTGTTCACAGATCTTTCCACTTTTGTCGACTTGATGGGCGCCGCACTAGATATAAAAGAAACTCAAATGAGAGGACGGTTTCACTGCATGCGAGTCCTCGCTACTCACGTCGCGTTACGCATCAACTTTGTTTCATGACCCGTAAAGACAACGATTCCGTAAATCCATTTCGTGTTCCTGAGCATGGCCCCACGCAACAGCAGTTGTGCCGGATCAAGCGGAACCGTTTTACCACCCAAAAACGTGATTGTGCCCTCATACGTGTACAAAGAGTTGTTTGGGTGTTCTGATTTGATGGTTCCAGACAACAACGACACGGCCTCTGGGTCCAAAAGATGCGAAGTTTCCGGAATCCCTTGCCGAATTTTCAAGTTGGTTTCGCCGTCCAAGTTACTCGTCTCAATGTAGCAGAGCGCATCCGGTTCACTACTGGAGAGGAGGATCAAGTCCGCCGGAAAAAACTGTCCATTTTCGACTCTGAAATGGGGCAAGCAAGGAGATGAGCGACAGGGTTCAATTTCAGATTTTTGTTCAAAACGAACGAACCTCACAATATCGCCCACTACGACATCCTTCCATTTTTTGTCAATGAACTGGGAGCCATTCAACGTTTTGACTTTGGATGCATTCACGTTTGCGTCCGCCCGCGCTCGTTTACTGTCTTCGGCCAATTCCTTCACTGCCGATGCGAGAATAACAATACTGAGAGGGAGAATTGTTCCGAATCGGTTGACGGGGGAAAGATTGGGCACTTGCTGCGAGAGTTTATATCAGGAAGGTATCAGATGGATGATGTCATTATGAGCATCCAATGAAAGCAGTCGAAAGAGCACCTGGATGGAACCAATGAACAGGAAGAACAAGTTTGCGTATCTGCTAAACTGCTCATACAGGAACTTGAAGAGAAAGGTGGCGATGGTGTACTGGAAGCGTGGACCGTTGACGTTAATTAAACAAATAAAACCAGCAAGATCCATCCCTGCGATGAGAGACATGCAGGAGCTTTAAATGATACCTTTGTTGTGCTGATCGAATTGCCGCTAAAGTCCCTGACTGAGTTCTTGACGGTGTCATTGATGACGATAGTGCGTTGCTCGCTGTCCTGCAAGCGCACTCTTCCACCCCTCTGCTGCGGTCCGTGGTCGTAGCGAGTGTCGACGATCCCGAGACGCTTCTGCAAGTTGGTGAGAAGAGATTCGCCTTCACGCTCCATTGCACAGATTTGTTTCTATTTTTAACACTTGTGTCTTGCAACAATTAACGTTTGCGCTTTATCAGCCAAAGTGTTCAACAACCACCGCGCCAATTCCTCGAGTGTAACTCGCTCGTCTTCTTTCATCATCCACGGCCAGAGTTTCGTCGGGTGGTATCCTTGTCCGATCTGCTGCTCTGCTCGCAATGAGGAGCAAGCTACCACACAAGCACCCTTAAGCCCTGGTTGTCTCACTTTCCTTTACCGCCCAGACAATGGAAACTACTCGTAACAGCGTCACCTCACCACGCGCGTAAACTTACGTCTTCATCCCACTTGCAGACTGTCGGCCGTTCATGTTGCAGACAACGCAAGACTGAGTGAATGTTTGCAGTTGAACATGTTACCAACTCTACGCTCTTAAATCCAGGGCCCGGATTCGTTGCCAGAATGCGTCGTGCACAAGGCGCTTCCAGTAGCAGTGCGCTGCAGACGTAAAACTGCTTTTCCAGATGCCGAGTGCGGATACCGTCTCCCTTGCACCGCCGGTACAGCAGGTAGCAGCAACGCGTAAGAAATAAAGACCGTGTTTGCGAGCGCCTGGTAATAAGTCCCTTTTTCGGCTCTTGCTGAGGTCGCCGATTTTCACCAAATAATTTTTGATTGTTTTGAAATAATAAAGTTTGCGCCGTTCGTGGGCGTGCGTGGAAACAAAATCCATTTTCGGACGCCGCGTACTGAACAGCGGTTGGTAAAGCATGCTGTGCGTCTTCGAGGCTGGCGCATCTGTCGAACATGGGCATTTTGAACACTTGTTTCAGATTGAGAAAATAATAACATCCGAATGAAGAAAGGGACAAGACCGAGTCTCCAGAACTTGAACGTGTTTGGCAGTACGGGCAGCACCGAAGATGGCAACAACTTGTTTGGGATGGGCAAGTCCAAGCAGCTCCAGATGGAACTGAGTGCGAAGGATAGTCTACTGGAAGAGCAGCAGAGAGCGAATGCGGCGTTGACAGACGAGCTTCAGAAGGTGGGTGTCGCTAGTTGTAGCAGTCCTTGAGTCCGATCCGGCGTCGTTGTCCACACTGACCCACACCATGTTTCAACACACCAGACTCACGCCGCCCTGGCCGCCACGCGCGACACAGTCAGCCGAATGACGAATGATCTGCAGCATCTTCAGTCGTTGCAGGCACAAGTGCCTGTGCTGAACGCTGCAAACAGCGATATGAAGACCGTACTCGCTGATCTCAACAACAGATTCGCTCTTGTCAACGAACGATGCTCAACCCTCGAAGAACAAGTCCGGACAAAAACGGACCTCTTCAATTCCACAAAGGCAAGTTACGACGCCGCCAAAGCCGAGATCCAGCCTCTGAAAGCAGAGACGGAGTCGTTTCGAGCTGCGCTCAGTTCGAAAGAATCGCAATTGAGAGCCTTGGAAAAGGAGGCGGAGACAATGCGTGCGACAAAGGAGAAGGACATCAATTCCCTGAAAAAGGAAAACGACGCAGTCGTCCTCAAACTGAAATCACAACAGGCGACCCAGATTCAAGACCTGAAATCTCAACACGCATTACAAGTCCAAGATCTCAATGCCACTATTGTTGCTCTCAAAGATCAGCTGGAGCAGCAATTAGCCCCTTCCATAGCGTCCAACCAAACTGACTCAACCAAGCTTGCAGCTCTCGAAGCGAAGCTTCGCTCCGATCATCAAATCGCGTTGGATGAAAAAGACTCGATAATTGCTCAGCTTAACGCCGATAGTCGCGCTCGTGAAATTGAGTTTGGAAAAAAGAGCCAGCAATCACACGACAACAGCCTCCTCGCCGTTAAAACAGACTACGAACGTCAGTTAAGCGAAAGCAAGCATCAGATCATGACGCTCGAAAATGCATTGACCGAAATGAAAGCGTCTGCAGCCGCATTCAACTCTGGAGTGTTAACTCCAGTCAACTCTCCGAACCGATCAACATCCCAGTTTTCCATGGATCAACATATAAATACGCCTCCACTGCCCAAACCAAATTCACAGCGTATTATAGCCGATGCGGGGAAGGCGCAACAGTCTGTCATGGCGCGTAAAATATCAATGAGTCAAAAGTCCGGACATCATAACACCGCACCTGTTCGAACAACAAGCTTGCTTCCTCAATTCGACGCTGGCTTGGTACATTATATTTCTGGACTGCTTTACACAAAGAAAGTTTACCCCAAATCTTTTGCACAGGATAAAAGACGGATGGACACTGTGTGCGCGCCGACATTCAATGAAAGCTTTTGCAACATTGCTATTTCAAAGTTTTCGATTCCCGACGTCGCTGGGGATGTCCCCGAAACCCAAGCAATATTCTTCCCTTCTCATGCAATCGGGACAGTGTGTGCCTACATGCTCCATAACGGCCTGTCTGTTGAGCTCAATAGTTTTTCCTTGTTTGCAATTCACGGTAAGACATAAGAACAGGGGCCTCTTGTTCGTGCGCTCATTGACTTCCAAACCCTTAGCAATGCAAACTGCTCCATCTCCGAAAAGTCTCACTTCCCTTGTTTTTTGGATATCAAATCTGCATCAGTTCCTCTGCATCCTTGAGTCTTTGCGCTTGAGTCAAACTGTGCTGCCAAACACTCAAGCCCAACTCGTCATTCTGTCCCGTGGAATGGACCACATTTACGCTTGTCTCGAAGAGGTCTTGCTTCCAAATCTATTTGAAGATTTGAGTTTAGAAATTGCTGAAACGGCAGACGCGGCCGTTTTGGATGGCTTGAACCTGTTAGGAAAAAAGCAGGCGTCCTCGTTTGCCCTCTTTGGGCTTGGCGGTGGAACATCGCCTGCTGCCTCTGGTCCCACAAACGGATTGTTGCAGCTGAACGTGATACTAAGTCGCGTGGGGAAAATACTGAGAGGATGCCATGTTCCGATTGAGTTTCGTGAACGTGTCCTTCTGAATATGCTTCGCGCCGTCGGTCTCAGCGGCTTTAACGCTGTGATGGAACTGCCGAGGGGGTCTTTAACGCCTGCAGTGGCAAGAAAAGTGGACGAAAATGTGGAAACAATTGTGGGCTGGTTTGTTATTGCAGGAATGAGCAGCGCTCGGGACATGGTTGACTTGCTGAAGGAGGTTATGGAGGCTGTTTTAATGGACAAGAAAAGCGTGCCGGAGGATGTTGACGATCTTTTAAGTTCGGCAAGGAAGGTAGGGATTAACCGAATACTTCACGTGCTGGATCATTGCTGCAGTTTTGAGACCGAGGAATCACTTGCGGTAAGGTTATTGATTTTTGATTTTCAGCTGCCAATCAATTTTTTCTGCGTTTGTCAGATGTCTCCTCAATTTCATGCCGAGATGAGACTGAGATCATCAACGCAGAAGCTGGGACTTCTGCTTGAAGAAGCGGCTAACGAGCCTGATCCTATCGAGACGGAAATCACGGTGGAGCCGCTTGATTGTTGGGTACCGGTGATTCCCAGCAAGCTCTCATTGCCGGAAAACATGAAGTTACTTCTCGCATAGTCGGTTGTTGAAGAGAATACCTGTGCTGTGCTTCCTTGTTTTACTTGCCTATTTTTTGTGTGTCTGTGCGATGCAAATATATTCTGATTTGAACCTTTTTGTCCGACTTCGACCACACCCTTCTTAAACTCGTCACAACACCGCAAATATACTGTGATATTACCCAAATGCCCTCACTGGTGTGTCTGTGAATCAAATTTGATAAATCATTGGGTGCGTTTAAAAATTAGCCATGTCGATGGACGTCCCAACAGATCCAGCTCAGAAAGCCAGCACTAAATCGGACTCAGCCATGGCCCTTATGGATTCAATCGAGCCAGAGGAAGATGGATCCGACACGTGCGAATCCAATGCAAAGGCACGCGTCGAGTATCTCACAAAGAAATGTGCTTCGCTCGAGCAAACAGTGCAGACACTGACGCAGCAGAACATGGCGCTTGAAGCCCGTCTTGGTTTCAAATCCGCGCAAATCGGCGACGGAGGAATGGGCAGCGACACGGACGACTCCCAGGCAACCTATATCCCTCCCGCAAGTGCGTCAACAATCAAACTGCTCTCGGATCACGCGTTCTCGGATGTGACTGCATACGCACTGGTGAAGACTCTCAGCATTCCTGCACCGGGAGATTGTGTAGGCGAAGTACGAATGGCCATGTTTCCGTCCCACTTGCTTGGACGTATTATGGCAAGACAGCTTTCTTTAGGGCTCCTTCTGGAGCTTCACGATCTTTCATTTGCTGTGGTAGAAGGTGCTCTGTCTTTTGAACTGACACGGCCGCAATTATAAACAAAGCATTTTACAGAACTGGATCCCTCAATGCCGTTTGCGTCAGATACTTCCAAACTCATGTTCTGGATATCAAACATGCACCAATACATGTGCATTGTAGACACATATTTCCGCAAAGAATCCGTAAAGTCCAACACACTCCCAACGTTGATCATTCTCACACGCATTCAAGAGGCCCTTGCATCCCTTGTGAAAATGAAGCTAGTTCCAAGTCTCCTCAAATTATTGTGCGCAGATGTGGAAGCTGTCGCGCCAACGGCTGTCTTGGGAACCTCGGTGCAGAAGGCCGCGAACAGCTGGTATTTCTGGGGCTCTGCACCGCAAGCTCGCCATGGTTCAGATATGTCTTCTTTGAATCAAATACTAAGTTTTGCGGGCAGAACTATGCGGTCATACAACTTTCCCGACTACTTGTACACTCATATTATGCTGAGCTTATTACACAAGACAAGCGAAGCAACAACGACGCATATCCTTTCTCATCGCTGGCTATTAAGTTTCAAGGTATGCGAGCAAATGCAGTGGAACTTAAACACGATCTGTGGGTGGTACGACGCGGTGGGATTGTACAATTCTCGATCATACCTTGAGGCGCTGTTTCAAATTGCAAAAGTGGTGCTGATGCCAAAGCAAGACGCAGCAGATTTTGCTTTCGTTCTTGCAAATTCCAATCTAGTTGGATCGAAGGATTTATATCAGCTTTTGGCGGTCTGCACCGCCGGTGATTCGTCGGATAGCAAACAGATTGCAACTTATTCTGTAAGTTATAACAATGAGTTTACTATTGATTAATCCATTATTCTGATGGGCACCGCTTTTCAGATGTCCCCTGAGTTTGAAGCACTGCTCAAAAATCACGCTGAGGTGGACTTGAGTGGGGCAGAAACTACTCCCGAGGAACTGACTCTGGAAGTTGAGCCTGTCACAGATTGCTGCAGCTTTGTTCCTGCCTTTGTCGAACTGCCGTTCGGGTATCAGTCTGCCTTGTTTTAAACGCTGCCCTTCATGTGGAAACTTCTTTGTATATGCAATGCCTATCATCACTTAAAGTCACAACTGTCGCAAAAAGGCATTAAAACACATGATCCTACAAATTAAGATGTTGCCTTGATTGTCTGCTGAAACCAGTCTTTTCAAGATAATCCAGGATGGAAAGCCTCAGAAAACTGCGATGGATCTGACTGTAGTCCGATAGTGCCGTGAAACCGGTAGGTGCGCTGCATTATTGGCGTCAAACATCAAATCCTCATTTTTGGGGATGGTTGTATCCAATAATGAGGGGCAGGCACCTCAAATTCAAATCGTCAGCGCCAATGACAACTTGCCATACAGATAAAAGAATTTCCCGCATGGATGTATTAGATTTATTAGTTAGAAAGCGGTTACTTGTTGCTGTTGCTTCTCATCAGCGATTTGAGAAACTTGACTTCCGCCTTGAACGATGTGATAATGTTGTCGCGTTTCATGAGTTCCTCCTCCAGCTCATTCACGCGTGACCGCCGACACTTTTCATACAGATGCGCCATCTGCTGCTTCATCAATGTGATCAAGCTTTCCCTCTCAGCCGATTTCTGCCGTTCAATTCTCAACTTTGTTTCCGCCTCAGCTAAACCAACCACGGCAGCTTGCCGTTCATCCTGAACTTTGACTACATTAGAACTGAGTAGGCTAATTTGAGCCTCGAGCCCTTGTCTCATCGCATCCACTTCTTCGGTGAATTTCTTGATTCCATCTTGAAGGTTCGCGTGAGAAGTGGTGAGCGTTGCATGCGACTCACTCAACTCTTCAAAACGATTCCGCGCATTTTGTAACTCCGCTTCCACAGCTTCCAAGGCGGCTGCATGCTCAGCCGTAATGCCAGTCAATACAACTCTCATATTCTGATTTTCAGTCACAAGGGCTTCCTGCTCTCGTTTCTTTTCACTGTCGTATCCATCTAATTTCTGAGTCAGTTCTTGAATTGTTTCCTTCAGTTTCGCAGCCAGTGCGTCGGAGGCTGACATTCGCTCTTGGAATTCTCGAAGGTCTGCTTCGTTTTTGCTCTGCTGTAATTGAAATTGAGAATCGACAACCTGCATCGCGCTATAGTGTGTTGATTTCAGGTTGGTGGACTCGAGAATCGCGACTTCTTTGGCTTGTTTCAATTCGGCGGTCAATTGCAATATGGTTTCCTCCGACTTGATTTGCGCTTCTGAACTTGCCTTGACAGTCGCAGTGACGGTACCAAGATCGCTCTGCAGCTGAGAAATCTTTTCTTCATATGCAGACTCCCTCGAGAGGTGACCAGAAACCTCCTTGTCAAGTGTACTTTGCAACTGGTAAACTTGATTTTCAAGCGTTGAACGGAGGACTTGTGTTGCGCTGGCGTGAGTTGATTTCAGTTGGGTACATTCGAGAATGGCAAGGTCCTTGGCTTGCTTCA
This sequence comes from Chytriomyces cf. hyalinus JEL632, assembly GCA_025435555.1. Classification (NCBI taxonomy): domain Eukaryota; kingdom Fungi; phylum Chytridiomycota; class Chytridiomycetes; order Chytridiales; family Chytriomycetaceae; genus Chytriomyces; species Chytriomyces cf. hyalinus JEL632. The sequence goes on along the minus strand of JAIWWG010000001.1, from coordinate 948,792 downwards.
GTTCGGTGGACAATTGCAAAATGATTTCTTCCGACTTAGTTTGCGCCTCAGAAGTTGTTTTGACAGACACGGAGGCGGTACCAAGATCACCCTGCAGTTTAGAAATCTTCTCTTCATATGCAGACTCCTTCGAGCGACGATCTGAAATCTCCTTGTCAAGCGCGCTTTGCAATTGAGAAACTTGATTTTCAAGCGTTGATCTTGTGCTATCGTGTGTTGATTTCAGTTGCGTGGATTCGAGAATCGCGAGGTCCTTGGCTTGCTTCAGTTCGGCGGTCAATTGCAATACGGTTTCCTCCGACTTGATTTGCGCTTCTGAATTTGCCTTGACAGTCGCAGTGACGGTACCAAGATCGCTCTGCAGCTGAGAAATCTTTTCCTCGTATGCGGACTCCTTTGACCGGCTATCGGAAATCTCCTTCTCGAGTGCACTTTGCAACTGGGAAACTTGGTTTTCATGCGTTGATCGGAGAATTTGTGCTGCGCTATCGTGTGTTGATTTCAATTGTGTGGATTCGAGAATCGCGAGGTCCTTGGCTTGCTTCAATTCGGCGGTCAATTGCAAAATGATTTCTTCCGACTTGGTTTGCGCCACTGAGCTTGCTTTGACAGACATAGTGGCGGTACCAAGGTCGCTCTGCAGCTGAGAAATCTTCTCTTCATATGCAGTCTCCTTCGAGCGGCGATCAGAGATCTCCTGTTCAAGTGCACTTTGGAGCTGAGAAATTTGGCTGTCAAGGCTCGATCGGAGCTCAACCCATTCTCGCTCAGCAGTCGCATGAGCCAGACTCATTTCCCGCGTCTTTTCTAGTTCATGCTTGGCTTGTTCTGAAGCCTGTCGCTCCTCAAGAAGAGCAGCTTCTAAAGCAGTGCATTTGGACCAAGCGTTCGCCAGCTCCATCTTAGATTCTGCTGACGCTTCTATACTTCGTTCCGTTGTCGCTTCTTTTGCGGATCTTTTGTGGGAGTCAATATCAATCTTTAGCGCATCGACTTCGCTTGCATATGCCGCTTTGGAGGCCTCAAGTTCCAAACGAGCGCGCTCAAGAGCCTCTCTCAACCGATCATTTTCAATATGAATCATTTCAGCCGCGACAGACATGGTTCCATTTGCCAATTCGTCTTCTGCGACTTGATGAGATTCCACAAGAGAGTTTTCAAGACCATAGATTTGATCCTGCAAGGCCATTTTCTCCTCGTTGAATTCAACTTCTCTGGCTTCCGCTTCGTTTCGTTGCTGTTGAACAACGTTGAGGAGCTCCGCGTAGCCGTTGGTGAGGGCTTGGATTTCTTGCGACAACTGCGCGTCTCCAGACTGAACTTCCTTTTTTGTTCTGGGAATGAACATCATCGGATCGATAGGCTGTAATGATGCCATATTCAGAGTCGAAGTGCTTGATTCCTGATGAAGAAGTTTGGGCAGTGAAAAGTCATCATTCAGTTCCCCGATTTGGACATGTTGGAGATTGAATTCTTGCGCTAATTGCGGGCAGAGAAGGTTTATATTTGAGGTTTGATTGCCTGACGTACCGTGTCGGTAAACAGTGACAAGTTAGAACATGACCAGTAAGAAGACAAGGTTTCATACGCACCAATGGCAATGATGACATTTAATGCCGGTGCTAAAATATCTGCGTCAATGAGAGCATTTCGGAAGCGAGAGTACATGACGTCAAGCCCTGACGCATCGACCGTCAACAGAATCTCCTCATAGTGAGTCCGAAAACTCTTCATGTCCTCTTCAGTTTCAAGACGAGATTTGAGTTCAATTTCCGACTCGTGGACAGCCACTGTTGACGCAGTTGTCAGAGGGGAAAGCTCCACAACCACAGACGGCACTCCAATCCTTGATTCAAACATTTTCGCAAAAGAAACCGTTGCAGAAAATCCCTCTACAAGCGGCAATGGATATTCAGTAATCGTGCTCGATACGGACTGCTTGCGACATACCAATAAGAACGCCCCGCATGTGTGCCTCATAACTCAACGCCGATTTCAAAAAATCAAGCGCCTGTTCCGCAGTCAAGTTTTGAGGAACGGAAATATAGGCAAGATCGAAATCCATGGCAAAGCGTTCGGGACAGTGGGTTTGGGGTCCTGTCAAAAGTAGGTGTGACAAATAATGTCAAAAAAGTTTGAACTGTCAATTGGCGATAGTTTTACCAATGACCAGAACAATCTTCTGAGCGTCGGCGCTGAGAAACTGCTGTGCATTCATTGCATCGCGCAGCTTGTTGTACACTTCGGACACTGGTCCGAATGCGGGCACAGACACGCATTTGGCGGTGCTTCCAGCCAGGTCGATCTCGGTTGCGTCGAATACCCGCGAGCCGTAGCTGAGAACAGAGACAATGTCGCTCATGGGTTGGACTCCGATGCTGCTGGTGGCGGGCACCTGATCGCACAGTTCTTTGGTCCAAAGCCGTCAGTCACACATGAGAGTTTAGGGAGACACTCACCCAGCAGGAGTCCGCTGAAAGGATGCTTCCCAGTGCGACTCTGCTGCTTGTACTCCTGGACGGCGTGGACAATGTCGTCTTGCTGCTCTCGCATGACAGAACCTTAATTAAAATTTTATAATTTTTACGTAAACGAAAGCTTGAGCGCTCCACGCATTGCTGGAACCCGTTGCGAGACTGGCGATGGACGAGAGCCTGTCTCTGCAGGATCCACAGCACACAGCACTCCGCCCCGTCTTTCGAACGGGTGCATTTCCAGTGAGGGCAGTAAACAAATACAGCAAGTATATTGGCAAATCCATCAGTGTACGCGTCCACAACAAAATGAAGGGAGAAAGGGAATTGAACAGCTTATGCAACCATCTGATCTTTAACCCAAGCAGGATTCCTTTTCATCACTTCATCAACAAGCACATCAACTTGCTCACACACACCGCGGATTCCAGCAGCAAGCAAGTCCTCGCCCCTGCCCTCATAAAAGTAAACCAACCCTTCAATTTGATCAATCTGGCCTTCCACGCGTCCTTCGCCAATCATTCTGCTCACAACCACTTCAGCAGCATACGCATCAGTAACACCGAGAAGGCTGCCAAGTTCGGCAAAGCGGATAGTGGTATAGATTTTGGAAGCAGCAAGAACATTGTGTTCGATAACCGCACGGTCCAGCACAGTTGTACCGTCAGAAAGCTTTGCCAGCTGGTGCGGCTTCAAAGTTTCTCTGAAGCCGTCAATTTCAGATGTGCGCAGGATCCGGTCCAGATAAACTTTTTCAAGGATTGGATAAAACACAGTCGACAGCTCGGCATTTTCACGAACGCGATCGTCCTTGTCTGATAATAAATCAGATCCGAAGAGAAAAATAGGTTAAAAATTTGATGCGAACTCCATTTCGCCAACTAGAACTCACACAGAGTTGCGAGCAGTCTGGATCGTTGCGGGCCTGCAGGCGCCAAAATGGCACAGGTAACCGCTTGAACAAGACACACGACACGCTCGCTCTCAGCCATGAGCATCAAATAAGAAAGACTGAGGTACTTTTGAGCAGCTTGCAAGAAGGATCGCTTGAAATCAAACAAACGCGCTTGGGATGCTCGAAATTGCACAGTCAGAAGCTGCTCCTGTTGGGATGCTGACGCGAGTGACGCTGCATCGTTTGCAGATATCAACAGGGAGGCTGCAAAAGAAGTCAACTGAGTATTGGCATGCTTCAAACGCATGCAAGTCTTTTTAGAAATTACCTCTGTTGAGATAGGACTCTGCCGCCACTGAATCATCTTCCTCCAGAAGCAGCCGCACAATTCGCACATATATTGACAGTTTGAACACATTTTCGATTTGTCTGTGACCAGAGTCGAGCGGAACTCCCATGAGCACCTGCACAGCAAGTCAGTTTGACGGTGACCATGGAAACGATCAAAACACAAACTTTGGCAGCCTCGCCCCAGTCTTCATTCATTTCGAGCAAGTCTGCCAGATGAAGTCTTATGGACGAGATCTAAACCGAGGAGGTAAAGAATAAATAAGAATAAATCATAAATACGAAGGAAGATGAACTAAAATACCGAGTCCTCGAAGGCCACCTGCCTCGTCGAGAGTCGCTCGAGCGCAAGGGCCCAGACCCGCAGCGCCGTATCGACATGCGCGCTGTTTGAAGTGTCGCAGCGTTTGTGGAAGGCGCTGACAAAGAGCGCGACCGCCGCGCGCGCGGCAACGAGACCAACCGCCTCGTCCAGCGCCTCGTTTAGAAGCACCTGCGCAGACTCAAAGTCGAGCGTCATTCGTTCGCAGCGGATCTGGAAAGTGTCCATTTCGTTTTTCAATAAAATCTGGATTATGTTTGCAGCACATCACACTTTTTTTTGTTTATGACTTGCCCAGTCCCAAATATAAACAGCTGCAAATCTGGTCATGATCGTCAAGAAGAAGGTCGACCTGCTTGTCCAGTTTGGCGAGTTTCTCAACATTGAAATCTACCGAAGAGGGTGAGCCTCTTTTGCTGGGAATCCTCGCGTTCTTGAAGCTGAGTTGGCCGCAGATTCTATGCCCTCAGCTGTCGCGTTTATTATGGAAGCGAAGGGGATAAAACAAGGCGCGATGCTATTCCGATTTCAATCTTGAATCAAGGTGGCAAATCCCTTGATATCTGACCAGTTATGATGACAGCTTGTTGACATTCTCAATCCCCTTCAGAAAAGGATAGGCCGGAACTTGGGCCTGGTATTCGAAATTTTGAAACCTGCAAGCGCAACCACACTTGCAACTGGAAATGCCGTGACCGAGTACCGCTCTATAGTTTTCTGTTTACGAACGATCCAATACTGACTCGCTTTCATTCTGGGCGCGCCTTATCAGCAATACCTTTTTGCCTCGCAGGTTATACGTATCGATACACGAGGAGATACCATCCCGCTATTGTCTGCTGCGCATTTTGAACTCGAGTTTCCGGCCCTGGATAAACAAACGAGCGAACATTTCATTTTCTTGGACGTTGATCTTTACTTTCTGGACGCGGAAGCTGGGTAACTGCACTCTGTTTTCCTGTGCGGTATTTGAAAAACACCTGAACCTGGCATCTTCCGCAGAACGCCCGTATCATCCCACGACCACCTCAACTTTCAGCAATCCCGCCGCTTCAAATTCAAACCCCATTTCAACAAGAGCGAAGCGAACACGCGGCCAATCATGCATTCGCATTTTCTTGCCCAGTTTGATGGAATCTTTGTGTCATCATGTGATGTTTTCGTGTCGGCGGCGTTCACTGGATGTGTCTTCAAAACAGACGAGTTTGAGAAAATCGAGAAATCCATGAGCAGACCTGCTACGCCTGTTACTGCCTTGAATTTGCTAGGGTGGGCGACTTTTGGCGTTGTTGACGGGGTCGGTGCGGTTTTGGGAGTTGTTCCATCTGAAGTAATCATAGTTGCTCGAGTATTTTCAAGAAACGACCGTGTCCGATAAAGTAACCTTTGTTTTCCCTACGAAGGAACCCGCTCCCGCAACGCCTGACTCCCTCTCAGCCTTACTCTATAGTTGTATCCGGAGTTTGACAAGTTTCCAAGACTGCATCAAGGAGTTTTTAGAGGAAGAAGATGGCATTCTTCGAGAATGCGCCGGTGTTGCTTCCGAAGAGAGGGAGGAAGGGCCCAGCCACTTCACCATTTCAGACGCAGCCTTGCACGCAATGGTCTCAGGAGGTCTCAACGGACAATCGCCGAAAGAAGACAGGGCAGCGCCATCCGAAACCGACAAAGACTTAACAGCATCAGTCAAAATCATTGTTGATTCGTTTATTTCAAAAAACTCGGAAACGGAAGTTATTCTCGGCCTCATTCGCGTCATCGAATTAATATCTTCAAAACTGCAATGCGTATGGATGATGTTTGCATCTGGTGCTGGCATCTTGTCCGAACAAAGTGTCCGGTATCGGCGCATGCTGGAGACGTCGCTCAAGTTTTGCCTTGATTCAGAGTACATCTTGAAGAGATCCATCAAGAGCGATCAAGAATACCAGCTGGCTCTTACCAGGTACTCTATACGTTTTGATTTATTCGTTTGTTGCAACGGTGCCAACACATTTTGGACGACAGTATCGGCGCATCGCAGGTCTCGCGCAGCAACAAAGTCTTGCAATGGAGAGATGATGACCACGTTAAACTCGTGACGGTTTCAAAGTACGCTTTCGACGAGTTTGCGCGGGAAAGTGTCGTGTTCCAGTCCGGCGGCGATGTTGAGCTGTCCAATCTTACTCAACTCTTGTCCAAATCTCGGAGCAAATTCTTCGATTCGTTCAGGCGGCAAGAGAGCACCGGATCCCTCCATTCCGTTACATCTCTGCTGGCTGATTTCCCAGTCCCGGCAAATTATTACAAACACTTGATAGTTTTCGTCCACGGGCTTCTCGGATCTTCGTTCGACATGAAAATGTACAATAACCAACTCATACATTCCCTGAGATGCCTGGGTCTGGACGAGAACGACCAGGTCTACCTTGTTTCAGAAGTGAACGAAGAAGACACATTTCAAGACATTGAAGTCATGGCCGACAGGCTCGTATCCGAAATCCGAGCATTCATTCGCGAAAAACATCTGAACGTGGAGCGCATAAGTTTTGTGTGCCATTCTCTGGGCGGTCTCATTTGCCGGTGCGCAATACAGTCGCCGGCGATGGACTCCTTCCGCGTCAAATTTGATACTTTTGTTAGTCTGTCGTCGCCGCACTGCTCGCTCTATTTTCACTCGAATGCTCTCATGACCTCAGGTATTGCGCGAAGCTGACTTTTTGGTCATTTGCGCGCTGATTTGCTGAACGCTTTATTCTCTTTTGTTATTCCAGCACTGCGCATGTACCAACTCATAGGCAGATCAAAGTCACTAGATCAGCTAAATTTAAAAGACGATCCAGACCCAAGGAAATGCCTTCTTTACCGACTCTCCCAAAACGAACACATTGGACTTGGAAAGTTTCGAGCAGTTCGATTATTTGGTTCTCTACAGGACGGATACGTGCCAGTCGAATCCGCACTGGTGGATGCCTCCTTAAAAGGAGGTGAGGCTCCCATGCAGGATGTGTTCATGGAAATGGCTGCCAAAATCAACGAATGCAATGAGAGTATTGAAAAATATCAGGTTCAGTTTGGCTCGGCGTACCCTTCTTCGGCCAGTGCGGACGCGCTGATTGGGCGTAAGGCTCATATTGCCATGCTGACGGATTCAGCGTTTCTTAACCTGGTCGTTTTGATCAACTCGTTGCATAATTGATGGCATGTGCGTTGAAATAAAAATACCACGAGACTTCTGCATTTCTTTGACGGGCCTCTTTAGCTATGAATTTGTCCAGTTGACATCCAGAAAACTACCGATGAATCCCGCCTTTTCGGTTTTTTGATTCATCGGTTTTTTTCAATCATTGCTTTTTATTTTGTGTTGACGAACGTACACTCTTCTTCGAGACCAGTTGCATTACTGCTGGTTCCCCAAGTTCAACAGCAAGTTGTTTCCAGATCCTCCAGGCAAGTACGTGACATTCCGGGATCCCGCAAGCGTGCCAGCAATCTCTTTGCTTGCTTCAATACGACGCAATTCGACCAGTCCTTGTCCCGCTTTGCTGATAGCTTTGCTAATCAAGTCTGCTGCGGTTGCATCTCCTTCGGCGCGGATGATTGCGGCGAGTTTTTCTTGCTCGGCCTTTTCGACAATGAAACGGGCGCGTTCGGCCTCTTGTTGAGCTGTGGGGCAGAAGGATTTTGTAAGGCTTTGGGAAGCTGTCGACGAATCGGTTCATTTAAAAGTGGGAGTTGAAACAAACCAATCTGCTTTTGCTCAACTGCATTGGTAAATTCTTTTCCAAAGGTAAGGTGGGTCTGACCGCAACAATGTTAGCAGTAGTAAGAAGTACGCCGAGAAGAAAGAGTTCTCACGATTGAGACGTCCTCCAAAATGATGGAGAATTCAGATGATCGCTTAACGAGATCATCCTTAATTCTCTGAGACACCAACTCACGCTGAGTAATCAACTCGGCGGCATCAAACTGTGCGACAATGGATTTGAGAACTTCGTTTCCAATAGACGGCAGAACTCTGTCGTCATAGTCAAGACCCAAATTTTGGTAGATTGTAGCGAGAGAGCTGTATTCGGGTCTGTGCAGGACACGCAGGGTAAGGGACACCTTAAAGAAAGTCGAATGTCAGGAAATTGAGCAAATGCGGTTTTCGTGTGAATTTAGGGTGTATACCATTTGCATATCCTTAGAACCCGTCGTGGTGGAAATATTTCTGTGCATGCCAAGTGCAATTCAGAAAACAAAAAGTCCCGCTGCATCCCAATTCCATATTTGATTTCATGTGTCTCACCTTGGGCGCGTACGGACGTCAAAGACAACGGCCTTTTGAAGCCATGGCACCAGGAAGTGAGTACCTTCAGCCACAGTGTCAGGAAGAACTCCGCGCAAACGATCGAAAAGCACGGCGCGGTGTCCACCCTTAACTGCGCAAGGAAAAGACACAACAACAAAGAAGGAACGGCAGAAGCTTAGTCGCTGAGGGGGGAGGGTCACTTGAAGACGAGGTCTCACCGTCGTACATCGAGTACTGCAGGCCGCTCACGACGATACCAATGGGAAGCGCCCATCGCGCAAGGCTGTCCACAAGTTGTGCCATTTGTTGTTTCTGGAGTGATGTGGTTTTTAATTCTTTTTCTCTCCACTGCGATGTGTGAAAATAGCAAATCTGTTGATTTCATATTTTATGCGTAAATTTTATGAGCTGAATATTTTCAGAACAAAAACACGTCGTTGAAGGGATTTAGGATGAGTGCTAACCCTTTGAACTCGCGCTCAAAGTGCTGCCTGGAACCTGCGACAGCTGGAGAAAATCCAGATCCATGGTCATCCGACGTGCCGACGGCTCCTTCCGATCCTCATTCCGAAGCAGGATCTTCATGGCAAACAGCGCAACCAAAACAGCTGTAAACACCATATGTGTAACAGCATCCAGTTCTCCTTGATGCACCGGAAATCGCGACACTCTGACCTTGGTCACGTACCACACAACATGTGCAACAAAAGCGCCCACGCATAGCGTGTTTGTCGCAATCCCAAAGTAGCATATAGTGAGAAACTTAGGCTCGATCGGTTGTTCATTGGAAGAGCGCGTGTTTCGGACAATATGCAGAATGAAACAGGTGAGCAGCCCAACATCCACCAGGGCCATCAAAATGATTGATGTGGTTTCGATGATTCGCGTCCACTGCTCAGCCATCTGAGGAATACCTCTCAGCTCTTCCAATGGATCCAAGAACGTCCAAGCAAAGACGATGGCTGGAATTGTGACCGCATACATGAATGCGGGTGCGGCGCGGATGAGAAACCGAAAGTAGTTGATGGTCATTGGCGCTACAGAGTTTATGACGTAAGAACCTCGTCTCCAACTGTGGAGCAAGTAAAAGGTTTTGAAGTTTGCTGAGAAGAAATAGTTGAGGGGTATCATATGCACAGCGATTGGCGTCAAGAGGGACATCTCGCAGGTAACGCAGGCATAGAATGAAAGGAGCGACAATGCCATCACTAGGAGTTGTACGTTGAAGGGTGAGGGCATTCTCGACGCTGTCACAGCGGGTAAAGGGTTTTTGGATTCCAGTATGAGAAAGTACACCAACGCAAACAGGACAGCACTGGTGATTCCAATCGCTGAATAATATGCCAGCAATGCAAATCGATTCATTGGAGTGGTCATTTCAAGCTTGCCGCAGCTTTTCGCGCCTTCGGTGATGGAATAAACGGAAAACACGTTTGACACAGGATCAAAGCCATCGCAAAGCGGGTTGCCGCTATCAGGACAGCCCGATGAGCAGAATACATCCGAAACTTGCAGCAGATTCGGTCCAACTTGGACAAGAGAGCAATGTGATGAACACGCACACCACTGAGGTTCCGCTTGGAGAGGGTCGCGGTAAACCATGAAAAAGAAGGGATTATCTACTCCTGGTTGATGGCAAAAGTCCATGCAGTCGCGCATCGTTGAAAATGGTATTCGATATGGGTTGGTGTTTCCAGCAGATTTCCCTTGAAAACAACCTGCCATAGGGAACGAGAAATGAGACACAAAGAACAATTGCTTTCGCGTAAAACACACCGGTGTATTCCGCAATCGAATCGGCTGTTGTCGTGTTTTGCGGGCGTGCGCTGCTATCTGCGACAGGGCCCATTGTTGCAGCTGATTTATTGGAAATCTCGAACATGTAAAGGTTGGTGTCCTATCAAGAGAAAGATTGAACAACGGTATCTTTTTATTACTTGCTGAAGAGATTCGACTTTATGAATTCTAGGGCGTTGGCGGCGGTTGGTGACAGGAAAGAAGCTGAAAAAGTGTTCGCGCCTACTTTCTTTGAACCACTTTGTAAAAAATGATAACCACAAGGATAAAAACGATAAGTGCGAGTAAAATGATGCATAGTTTCGCTTTTGTTTTTTCTTGGTATTTCGCGCCCTATGCACCACCAACGGTGGCCAATATTAGTCACGTGCGTCAGTACAAGGCAAGAACTTGAGCTTACCTGCTGCAGCTGCACATGAGCTTCTTCCATGTATACTCCAGTCTGCTCAATGTTGTAATCGATTCGATCCAACACGGTTCCTTGATCAATGACCATGGTTTGTAACTCTTTAAAGATTTCCGCAAGGCCATTGATGCTTTTCACAATTTCGTTGATTTCCTTTTCGCGTTCGCTGATGGCTCTTTCGTTGTTTTGAACTGTTGCCATTTGCGCGTCAGTAAAAACCTGGAACAAGGGTATTGGATGAATGATCCTTCTGATTGACAGCAACGAAAAAAATAATGCCAATACCGCATCAAGATCTTCCTCGTCAGCGTCTTCTGAACCGTCCCGAGTCGGTATGCTGGATTGAAACATGTCTTTACTCCGTGTTTCGCGTCCTCGCAGCTCTTAAAAAATGAATGCATTGTTTGTCGCCAGAGTTAGTTTGATTGACCAGCGAAAGACACTCAACAAACTTCATCTCAACTGTTTAAATAAGCGCTCTGGGCTTTCCTGAAAATGCCCGACACATCCTGTAATTTCGCAGCCAGGCCCATCTGGATGTTTCGACCAAACGCGGCGCTCTGCTTAACGTCCTTGTTGCGATTACTTTCTTGCTCAATCTTTTTAATCTTTCGTTGCGCGGCTCGAAACATCTGCAAAATGATCACAGGTGAGTAATGCGATTCAAAAAGTAGCCGAGGGATGCGAACGGACGTTTGTGATTTGTTCGGCGAAGCGTTCAATGTTGAGTTCGTTGCTGATGCGGTCGTCGCCGAAGCCGGGGAGGAGATGCTTCTTGTGCATCTGCTCAAGTTCGCTGACTGATGGGCCATGCGCAGGTTATTCGTTTTGTTGGGAGTTGAAAAACAAAAAGTGGGCGTGATGAAAATCCCATACTTTTTGCCTTGATACGAATGATGTCTTGGTCCACCTGCAAAGATGTTGGAAGTCAGACAATAAAAAGTCGTAGAGTAGTAAATCAACGAACCTCGTCCACAATATCGACCCTATGAAAGGGAAAGCACGGGCGCAAAATTCAATCCGTTGAACAAACGAGCAATAGAGAAGCAAGAAGCAGCAGCAATCAGAAAACCAATCTTCTTCACAAATGGTGAAGATTCAAGTCGCAGGATTACCATTTTGGCGGAATCGCAGCCATCTCCACAACCACATCCCCGTCGTTGTCGATAAGACCCTGCGCCTCATCGTCGCCCGTCGCTGTCTGTCGCTGTGCCTTGACGCGGTCGCGTCGCGCTGCAGTGTGCTCGCGCGCAAACGTGGCGCGGAACTGGACAAAGATCAGCGTTTTGGAGCGGGAGGCCATATTTCGTATTTAAATAAACATCATCGTGAATATTCTGACTGAAATATATCATGCCGCCGAAGCCGCCTCCAAAGAACGCCTCAAATCCAGAGGGCGACGTATGTCCCGTGTGCAAGTCAGACAGATACCTGAATCCAAACTTGAAGTTGCTCGTCTCGCTGTGCTACCATAAGATGTAAGTGTATATGCACCCTCAAAAAAACGCAACAGCAACACTTATCACGGCCGATTTCCAGGTGCGAAAGTTGCATCAACCGCCTCTTTCTTGCCGGAGCCGCACCATGCCCTATCTGCAGAACATCGCTTCGAAAAAGCAACTTTGTTCAACAAACCTTTGAGGATCTTCGTGTCGAAAAGGAGGTGCATTACAGGAGGAAAGTCGGGAAATTGTAAGTGCTCATCGTTTACTTTGCGCGCGCGCGTGCGTGGGATGGGTGTCAGTGACCTTTGTTTTAACTCCTGTTCCCATTTGTATCAAGCTTCAACAAACGCCTGGAAGACTTTAACTTTGACCAGAGGAAATACGACGATTATCTTGAAGAAGTAGAAGATATTATGTTTAATCTGGCGAATGACTTGGACGTGCAAGGAACGAATGAAAAGGTTGAGCGGTGGCGTCAGGAGAACAAGGATCTCATTGCTGCGAATCAGTCGAAACAGGTGCATATTTATGCAATATATTCAATGATTTCATTTTATAATACTTTGTTGTCATAGGTCAAGGAAGATCGCGCAATCAGCTCAAAGCTCAGACGTGAACACGAAGAAAAAAAGATCCGTCGTGAGGCGCTTATTTTGCATGAGGTGGAAGAGGCTAGAAGCAAAGAACTTGAGAAGCGACATTTGATTGAGGAACTGGTACTTGGCTTTCAGCTTTTTTTCTTTTCAAAGTTCACTCACATTCTCAAAAAAAACCAAAACCAAAACCAACACAGGCAAACAGCGACAAAACCCCTGAAGAAATTATGCAAGCTTATAAAAAACAGCGGCAATCGCACAATACCTCCGCTGCAAACTCAGCCGCTTTGGAGCACATTCTCACGAGCGCAGAATACCACCAATTTCAAGACTTTGACGACGCAGATTTCAACGACGCCGCAGCTGCAGGAGACGACGGAATCGAATTTGATGCGTTTGATCACGAGTATGTGGATCCGCTGGAGTCGTTTGTCTTGGCGCAGTCGTATCAGGACCCGTGGACAATGGATGTTGGAGTGGATCAGGCAGCTCGGGCAAGCGGTTTTATGCCGCAGTGGAGTTATACGAGAGCAATCATGAGCTCATTTTACGGTGTGTTGGAAGGCGTAATGCCTGCTGCTGCTGCCCCTGATGGAGGTGTCGAAGAAGCTAGGCCTGTAGAACCCAGTGCGTCCACAGAGCCTCTTCCTACTCAAGTCTCCATTAGCTGAGCGGTAAAAATAGCAATAAAATTTGAAGGCAAAAATCTTCACAATTGGACAATGGCCCTCGATCACGAGATATGGTGGTACTCGCTTTTGTACAGTTGCACAGAAGCAACCGGAGTCATCCTGAACGCGTGCATTGTTATCCTGAATGCGGCGTCAGTCCACAAACTCTCGCAGAGCTCGTTTCTCCTGTTTTGGCTCTGCTTTTGCGACCTCATCACCGCCATTACTGGAACAATGAGCGCCGCGAATAACCTGATACGGGACGCAACTCCAAGCGAAAGCGACGATTGCTCCTTGAAAGCGGCGATCCTCGTAACTGCTGGAATGGCATCACTCCTTCTCTGCTCGGGCCTGACATTCTTCCGATACATTACAATCCTCAAGCAACGCACACTCCCTCCAAATTTCGCGACAATCTATTTGCTTTGCGTTGGGTTAGTCAGTCTTGGCGTCGCATTACTTCCGTTCGTGATGGGGTCGGCGTCGTGGTTTTACAAGCTACGACAAAGCAAAGTGTACTGCAGTGTCGATTGGTCCCAGCGAGATTGGCGTTCCTGCATAGTGAGCCTTTCATGTGGAATAATTTGTGCATCGACGCTTGGGTTCATTGGGTACGCGTATATGGGCATTTATGCTGAGGCTGCGCGAGTTTTCAAGGGTATGGAAGAGCACGCGGCGGGGATTCCCGGTTCGGCGAGCCCGGGTTGTGTCGAAGTTGTGACCGACGGTATTCTGAGGGATTTGGAACAAAACGCGGGAAAGAGTGTCGGCAATGCTGCTACTGTCGAAGAGGATGCTGCGAGCGTCAGTAATACTTTGGCAAGAGCAACGCGGATAAAGGCACAAAGAAGTGAAGATGAAAAGAGGCAGAATGCTCTATTGAAGCAGAGCGTCATTGTTGTGACGGCGTATATTATTGGATGGTCGCCTTATTTGTTGAGTGAGTGGGTCTTTCCTTGCCGCGTTGATAATGTTTTCTCACACGTCTCTTTGTTACTGGGGTACTGCAGTGGGGTTATACGAATTCATCAGTGCAAAACCTGTCGGTCCCGTGTTTGACTTTATTCCGGCATTGCTGATACCCCTGTACGGTGCAATCAACCCGGTCATTATCTTCAATTACGACCGCGACATCAAGGCAAACTGCATGCACTGGCTGCCTCGAAGTCGGGCTAATTGACGGCTTTGGAAGCTGCATGGTCTCGTTCGGCGGGTGGATTTGTCCCTTGAATCTTTGGCGAAATGAACCCATGTGACTTGGAAATATTTATAGTGACAAAAATAAACACTTTTTAAATAAATGAAACTCGGACGCAGGTGCTACCGATGTGCCCGCACCAACATCGACTGCGACCGAGAAGCCGAAGCCCATTCTCCGTCATCCGAACTATCTGCCACCAATCACAGATGCGCAGCATGCATATCGACAAACTCACCCTGCTTCACAGCCCCAGTACGATCAAACAAATTCATCAACGCCGCACGGCCCCAACATCACCCCTCCATGACAGGCCTCAAACTCGCTCGCTTCGCCGTGCCTCCTCCTGTTCCATCAAAAACGTTCAACCATTATTCCGCCATCGCCAGTCACTTTGCATGTCTTCCGAAACTGTTGCGGCAATCTGCTGAAACGGCGTTTGTGTCTCGGACGGATTCGGAGGGTCGGGCACCTGCGTATACTCCCGCTGGTCGTGGTCGAAAGCTGATACCAGTAACGACAACAACGATCGTGAACGCGTCAAAGTTGGTTCCATATCTGTCTGCAGGGTCGTATGAGCTTGTTTTGTATGAACCGGATGCAGTTTTCACAAGAGTTGCTGCTGGAAGGGCTGTCTCGTTGTTTGAGTATACTCTGAAAGCGATTCCG
The DNA here is from genome assembly GCA_025435555.1 of Chytriomyces cf. hyalinus JEL632. Taxonomy (NCBI): domain Eukaryota; kingdom Fungi; phylum Chytridiomycota; class Chytridiomycetes; order Chytridiales; family Chytriomycetaceae; genus Chytriomyces; species Chytriomyces cf. hyalinus JEL632. The sequence goes on along the minus strand of JAIWWG010000001.1, from coordinate 933,698 downwards.
GATTTGGTGCATGGTGGAGGGTTTTCTGAACTGAGGCTGTCGAAGCCGTGTGGATAGTGAGTCTGCTTTGTTTTGAATCGCTTTTGCTTCCTGAATTGTCCAATCGACCCCGCTCCTGATGCTTTTTTTTTTTTTTTTTCCCACAAGCTTTGCAAGGACAACGAAAGAAAAGATTCGGCACCGGATTTTAGGCCGAATCAAAGCCAAGGAAGATCAAGAGCAGCGTTTTATTGGGCTAACCGGTTTGCGGCAATTAAATCACAGGGTAAACCTTTGATCACTTGAATTAACCAATTTTCTAACCCGACTTCTCTCGACGGCGATTCGTATTTTCTCAACTCAGACGATTGCTCATTTGCAGGGGATTTACTCCTTTCCTGTTCTGGCCCATCATGCATCCTCTACTGGCAAAAGAATGGCGAGGCAGGACCGTTTGGAAGGAGTGAACGAGACTGGCGAAGAAGGAGCGTAGGAGCAGAATACTAGAGCATAAAGAAATGAAGCATAAATCGTTCATAAACGTTAACAGCGATAACATTCAAGTACAAAAAAAAAAAAAAAAAAAAAAAAAAATTCAACTGAAATAATGAGTGCAGTTCTCAGCTCAGACTCGCTCGTTATCGTGCGATGCAAAGTGTGTACCAAGCCTGTTTTACAGAGCGCGCTTGTAGGCCACATTGGTAAGCATCCGCCGCCCCAATCGTGTGGATCGAAAGCCATAAACCACCTGACAACCAGAAAACTGTCGCCGCGTCAACAGCGCCGCGCCGCTCTTTGCAACTTCCGGCGACGCCGCTTTCGCACCCAACGCAGCGGTATCGGCAGCGAGCCCGTCTCTTGCGGCGCCCATCATGACAAAACCAATCAAGGAGAAGAAGGAAAAGACAGCAAAGCGGAAACGTGAGAAGGAGTCTGCAAATCAATTTGAACCGCTTCCGGTTTCGACAAATGCCCAGAACGTTGGAGGAAAGACTCTGCCTCAAGGGGTGGTGGCTGTTGCGCCGCCGCCGTCGACGACTGTCGAACCAGCAGCTCCAAAGTTGGATAAAGTGAAGCTGCCCAAACCACCACCTCTTCCAAAGGAACCTCGTGGCCCGAAACCTCGAATGCCTGTGGATTTTGACAAGCACTGTGGTGTCATCTCGGATGATGGTGATCCTCCCGCTCGGCACAATTGTGCTCTCCTCCATAAATAACCCTCTTGCTTTTAACAGGACTCCCGTGCATCCGTTCAATCACGTGCAAAATGCACAGTGTCTCCTTGAAACGCGGCGTTGCAGGCCGATCCTTGCCTTATGATACCATTATGTCAGAGCTTCAATCTCGAAACCGCGCAGCCGGCGTTGCTGGCATCTTATCAACAGGAGGCCTCTCAGGATCGCTGGGAACCAATGGCGGCATTGGAGGCGCATCAGGTCCAGACGGAGCAGACCCAAACAATCCGTCGCTGTTGAGACGCGCCAGTATTTTGGGAGGAGGCGGCGGGATCTTGACATCGGACGAGGCAGATAAATTGATTGAAATTATTCGGCATCATCGACCTTCTCCAATGGTTTCCACGGTTGCGTCTTCTTATTCTCGTGGGGGTGGGTTGGGGTCTGGACGAGTGGTTACGATTGGGGGGCTTCTCTCTGCAATCAATGCGCGAAATATGAGCTCGATGCTGAAAGGGATTGGAGAAAGGCGGAGGGGAGTACATTTTCCTGGGGGTGGTGGGGGCGGCGGTGGAATTGGATATGGGAGAGCAGATTCTGAACCAACGAGCAGCATGAAGCTAGAGACCAGCGATGCAAGCATGGACACGACAGAATAAAATAAAAAGGGAATGTAAATTTGTGATAAATATTCTGAACTTGCAGTTGCGATTAAAAGAAGGCGCAAACGATGCATTTTCTGCCTGTGCTGCATCCAGCGCTCTCGCTCGTGAGTTGCGTCGGCGCATTGCACCACGGTTGACTAAACAGCGCGATTGAGCAGCCAGCAGCGTATCTCTTAGTGCCGCATCTGCATTACCGACTTGTCTGTCACTCGACGCTGTCAAAGTGGACCCTGTTGGCGTTAAGTCTGTGTCTCTGTTGGTGGCCGCTTCTGCTGGAGACCAGCGATCCAGTACTCGATGCCATGATCAAGGGCAGCTTGTGCGTCTTCTTGAAGTGGCGGGTGCTGGAAGTTGCGGCAATGGAAAGGTGCTGCTGCTCTCGCAAAAGCCATCATCAATCATTTATAACAGTTACATCCCCAACATGATCGCCAACAGAAAGCAGGCCCGTGGGTGGACTGGGCGGGAGTATGTGCTTTTTCTGGTCGACTCAGACCATTGGGCCCTTATGCACGCCGCAGTCCGAAAACAAGGCGCTGTGAAATTCAAACAGTCGCCGTGGCAAGACAAGTGGGTCCCCCGGGAAAAGTGTGACCGCGCATTTTACTATAAAATGATGAAGGAAGCTGTTGCCCACGCTGTCATATTCGCATTCACGACCGCGTATTTCGAAAAGTACGGCTACCATCACGACAAGTGGACTGTATCGCTGCTAGATTGGAGGCAAGTCTTGCCGCATTTGATGCTGGGTTTCATGCTCTATACTCAGTTGCAATTGAGTGAGTATGCTCGAAATCTCGAAAGCAACAATACGAGTCAACTGAGCTTCATTTCTACCTCTGCAGCATATCTTTGGAGACTGCCGTTCAACTATGCTCTGGGGATACCATACCTTCCCATGCATGATGCGCCGTACCTGTCCACGTCGCTGCGTGACTTTGTGAGCATCGTTGATTTTACCCATCCTAATCATTGCATCTTGCAATGAATCTCTGAGGATTGCAATCTAATCATTATTTTGCGCAGTGGTCCAAGCGCTGGAACAGCCGCATCCAAATGCGCCTGAGGAATCTCGTCTTTCAGCCATGCATTTCGACTCTCGCTCTCGCGTATCCCAACCACGCCACAGCAAACACGCGCATTGCATCCCTCGTAACCTTTTTCGCAAGTGCGGTGTACCACATGTACTGCGTGGCCGTGTTCATGCCGAGAGAGTCCATATATTCCACAGCCACCTTCTTTGTTGTGCAAGGAGTGGCCTGTGTCGCAGAGTCCACACTCCGAAGTCGGATTCACGGCAAGTTTGGGTGGTGTTTTGCGATGGGTGTCCTGGTGTGGAGCAGTCCAATGTTTGCGGGATCTTTTGCACGGTCGCGGGTGTTGCATTCAATGCCGGCCATTCCGGGTCTTGTGGAATTGTTCAAGAGTGTCATTTGATGAACAGTGCGCACGCACGCACGCACGGATTGGCGCGCTGTCAACTTGAAAATTGGCAAATTTGTTTTCAGAATTTTTTCACTTTTCTTTGAGATCACGTGACATGTGATAAGGACACGCGTAGAAAACGCCATATTTTGGTCTGGGACAAGTCACATCAGAAGTGTGCGTGTCGATACATGCAGCGACCTGCATCCCATTTGCAGCACATGCCATCCCATTGCATGCATGCAGTCAAGTGGCTGAGCATGACTCGCTCTAAACCAACACTGATCCACTCCGCCGCAACAACCGTGTTCATGGGCGCGGGTTCAGTTCGAAAGCGTTCGAATCGATGCAAATGTTCGACAAGGCGGAGTGAGTCACCTGCGTGTTTTTTTTTTCAGGGTTGGAAATCCCGAAATCCGGAACAAAAATGAGGGTTCGCAAGGAAAGAAAAAAAAAAAAAAAAAAAGGGGGGTATAAATTGGGCCCAACGCCTCAACCACAAAAAGACATCAAAACCACATCACCCGTATTCAAATGCACGCAATGCCTTTCGCCTGGTCAATACCACATGCCAGCCACACGCCAGCGCATGAACCAAACCATGCGCACTTTCAAGACTCAAATCAGCGCACAGCGTCCGTCTTCTTCACCTCGCTTGCTTCATCATCGCACATTGGCGGCGAGCGGATACCTCAGCAGCAGCAGCAGCAGCAGGCCCACGAGCCAACTCACCCGCATTCGCTGGGATTCCGCTTTGCCCGTGCAGCAGAATCAACGATGGCGCTTGTCGAAGACTTTTACAGCACAAACGAACTGTTGATTGCCTAATGGCTTTTCGTTTTTATCTTCAGTCAACCCCCCACGTTTGCGCTTCTATCAGTGAATTGTTGTACAACTCAAAATAAAAACACTATTTATTTCGTTCTATTTGTCGATTGTGCTTGTTTCTTCTGAGAAGTGCCAATGGGGGGGGGGGGCCAGGCGCCTCGTTTGTTTTCGCGAGATCTGTTTCGGCGATAATCTTTTATTTCTTGGCCACCTTTTATTTGCCGACAAGGCCAACAGCGTGTGCATCTGCATGTGACTACTGCGATGCGCAACGGAGTGAGTGCAGATGGACGATGTCCAAGGACGTCGCAGTTGCGATGCAGTTCAGGTAAAAGTTGCCCTGATTTGTGTTTAAAATATTAAAAAGTATTTATTTTGTTTGGAAAGAGAGTTTATTGAATGAAAGGGAGAATGAGTCATGCTGAGTGTAAGTGCAGCGATGGATGCGACACAGACACCGACACCGACACAGACACCGACAGCATGCGTGGGCCATGCATGCATCCATGCAGCAGCACATCAACAACGCGCAGCAAGCAGCAATCCGCTCATGCACACACCCACTCCTTACATGCAATACATGCTGCCACCAGACCCAGCTTGCGTCGCTGCTGCTGCTGTCTCCGCTCGCTCGCTCGGAGACACCGCCGACCTTTTGGAAGCCTCATGGAGGGTGCCACCGTTGAAAAATTTCAGAATTTCAGAACGATACAAAAGCGCATGGCGAAACATCTGGCGCTTTATCTTGACCCACTTTCAAACTCTGGTTCAACACAAGCAGCTGCCCTGTCCCCCTCCATGCACTTCTGCTCCTGCACACCACCAGGCATCGAGTCCATGTCCACAGCCGCCACCCTCCACCACGCCCACGTCAACCACCAGAACCACATCAATTACCACCCTCACTTGCACACAGGCGCTGCTCTCTCCGTCACGCGTATCACCATCCCCACCCTCTCGCTCTCCATCATCAAGGATGAGTCTCTGTCAGATACACCGCCGCACTCGCCAGTCCACCTTCAGCCACTTCAGCAGCAACCCCACCACCTCACTTTCTGCCAGCAACTGACTGCTGCGGCAGAGACCCTCAAGGCCCGCATCGAGGACTTTTACTCGACCAACGAGCTGATTATAGCCTAGCCCAGGAGCCCAGGAGCCCTGTTGCCACTTTCTGTTGGTAACTGCTCGCTGTGCTGTATTATATTCTTTTCTTGACCCGCCCTTCTTGAGCTCTTTTCGTTGAATAAACCCCGCGAGTTTGAATACCCTTTGACAAGGCCTTGCAGCGTCGTTTGCGTAAAATAAAGCAGAACCTCATGTGGAGCCCATTGGCCCAAAGAAAATAAATCAAATGGATCAAGAGTGAGACCCTCCCCTTCAACAAAGCACTCTTTGACGATCATCCGGCCCAGCCTTGCTTATCACCTCATTCTATCGCTCAACTATCGCAATCCACAAACACGCTCTCATTCGCCTCTTTGCTCTCACACCCAGACTCATCAAAAAAGTCAACAAGTTGCAAGACGCCTTCGCCACGGCCGGCACCTCGAACCCGATCGACCTTCCGCAGGTGAAATATCGTATCTACGCCTGCATTGGCAACGAAGCTAAATTCTGCGACGTTGCGCAATTAATTCGCAGATTGTCGTGATTGGATCGCAAAGCAGTGGAAAGAGTTCCGTTCTGGAGAACATTGTTGGAAAAGACTTTCTGCCACGAGGTATGCGAATTCCCCCCCTCCGCCTTTTTTTCGCTTCTCATGTTTGCACCGTTTCGTGTGCATTGACATAAAAAAAATATAACCCACCACGAACAGGGGCGGGCATTGTGACTCGACGTCCTCTTGTCTTGCAACTCATCAACCGCCCAAACTCAAAGGGGGAAGTGGGTGGTGTTGCTCTTCCAGAAGGACACAAGCCCTCTGCAACCGCAACAGCTGCTGGCGCATCAGACGAGATTGAAGAATGGGGAGAATTTCTGCACCTGTAAGATACTCAACAATTCATTGCACCGCGCGAATTACTCATTCATTATCGCATCCTTGCCAACCGGTTCTTTTTTTTTTTTTCAATTTTTTTTCCTTGCTTTCCCCCATACCATCCATCGTTCAGCCCCGGCCAAAAGTTCTCCGATTTCACAAAAATCCGCGAAGAAATCGAACGCGAAACCGAAAACAAGGTTGGAAAAAATGCGGGCATTTCCCCGCAACCCATCAACTTGCGAATCTACAGTCCCAACGTGCTCACACTGACAATGGTCGATCTTCCTGGACTCACCAAAGTTCCCGTCGGCGATCAACCCAAAGATATTGAGAAATTGATTCGCGACATGATCATGAAGTACATTATGAAGAGCAATGCGATTATTTTGGCTGTTACTGCCGCGAATACCGATTTGGCAAATAGTGATGGGTTGAAAATGGCGCGTGAAGTGGATCCAGATGGTTTAAGGACGATTGGTGTTTTGACAAAAATTGATTTGATGGATCAAGGCACGGATGTGGTGGATATTCTCGCAGGAAGGGTGATTGCGTTGAGACTTGGTGTGTTTTCTGTGTTTTCTTGGGTTTTTTTATTTTTTGAAGGGGCTACTGACATTTTGTTGCAATCCCAGGATACGTTCCTGTGGTGAACAGAGGCCAGCGCGACATTGACACGAAAAAAAAGATTTCAGCCGCTCTTGAGGCAGAGCGCAACTTTTTTGAAAATCACTCTTCATACAGCAGTCGAGCGCAGTTTTGCGGGACTCCATTTTTGGCTCGCAGGCTGAATGTCGTATGTATTTGAACTTGTTTATAATGCTGCATTTTTGCAAGCGCTTTGATTTATTTGAGTCTCTCTCTGATTTCCGTCCACCATAGATTCTTTTGCATCACATTCGAAACACGTTGCCCGATATCAAAGCCAAAATTGGGCAAGGACTCTTAAAATTCCAGCAAGAGTTGGAGCAGCTCGGTGATGCTTTGGGAGAAGATGACTCCAACAACGTAACTGTCACTTTCGAACAACAAATGCAACATTTTTTGCAGAATATTAACAATTCGATTTCATATCAAATTCAGATGAATGTGATTCTCAACATTATCACTGAATTTACGAGTGAATTCCGTACGGCAATCGACGGTACTTCGAGTGACATTGCCACCGATGAACTCAGTGGAGGAGCGCGCATCTCTTTCGTATTCCATGAAATCTTCACTGGCGCAGTCCGTGCAATGGATCCGTTTGCTGACAATCTCATCAAAGATGGCGATATCCGAACTATTCTGTACAACTCTTCGGTATGAGAGCAATGACCATTGTTTCAAAAAAAACCTTGCACTAAAACAATCTGGGAAAAATTAAAAAAAATTTAGGGATCGTCGCCTGCGCTTTTTGTCAACACACAAGCCTTTGAAATCCTCGTCAAACAGCAAATCAAAAGGCTCGAGGACCCGAGTTTGAAATGCGTGACGCTCGTGTACGATGAACTTGTCCGCATTCTCAACAAAATCCTGCAAAGACCCGTGTTTAAACGTTTCCCCACCTTGCGCGAGCGCTTTTACAATGTTGTGGTTGGCTTTTTCAAAAAGTCTGTCCTCCCAACGAATAAGCTTGTATCGGATTTTGTTGCGATGGAGGCGAATTATATCAACACTGGCCACCCGGATTTCATTTCTGGGCACAAGGCTGCTGGAATCGCTCAAGAACGAATCAACTCTCGAAACAAGCCAATGATGGACAACATTCTTCCGCCGGGCAAAAACCAGCAGCCACCTCCACCAAAAGATCCTCAGTTGGAGTTGCTCAAGCAAGGACAGGAAGAAAAGGGATTCTTTGGTGGTATCTTTTCACAAAAAAAAACTTCGAAACCAGGAGTTTTGGAAGCAGTAAGTTTTGCCAAAGCACTCGAAAAAAAACTCAATCATTTACTTTCATGTATAACAGCCACCAACAGTCTTGAAAGCAAGCGCAACCAACATGTCCGAACGCGAAAGTCTCGAAACCGAAACCATCAAAGTCCTCATTCTGTCATACTACAACATTGTCAAACGCACAATCGCCGACGTTGTCCCCAAATCCATCATGCTAAACCTCGTTGTCCACAGTAAAGAAGACTTGCAACGTGAATTACTGGCAGAGCTGTACAAGAAGGAAGTGTTTGACGATGGGTTGAAGGAAAGCGATGCAACCGTTGCAAGACGGAAGGAGTGCAAGAAGATGATTGAGGCTCTTCAAAAGAGCGAGGAAATTATTGCAACGGTGTGAACGAAGAAAAAAAAAAGATGGGGGACTTCTTTGTTTGTTTGAGGCAAAAGAGGTTCCTGTTTTTTTGGGCGAATAATGAACCTTGAATGTGAGCATGACTTTCGTGAAAATAGATGTGGTGGTCCATTCAATTATTTCGTTTGAAGACGCGCACCATTGTATGCTTAAAATTTGTAAAGCGTTTAATGATGTGTAAAAAGTTGCCGAATCGCATCGGCCCAATGGTCTAGTAGTATGATTCTTCTTTAGGGTAGAAGAGGTCCCGGGTTCAATTCCCGGTTGGGCCCATCGCTTTTTGGCCGTTTGAGGATGCTGTTTTTGATAGAGTCGCGAGTCTCCGCACCGCGTTTATGTCTGGGATTCTCATCACGCGTGTGTTTTACCCTATCTGCCAGCGAGAAACTCAATAATCCTGACATTTCCTTGCCCCATATTGTGTGCGCACTTGACTTCCCCTGTCAAGCGCGCGCAAAATCATGAATGGCCGAATGACATCTTCCAAATGCGATTTAAAGTCCTTGTTGAATCGAGTTTATTTTCACGATTGACAACGATCCGTGTTTGTATCATCACTGGGGGGCAAGAGCCGTTGCCTTAATTTCAATAAGCAGACGTGGGTTTGGAAGCTGCTTGACCGCCACAGTAGTTCTGGATGGACCTGTTTCGAAAACGGCAAATTCATGGCGTCAGTGAAGGCGATTACTCATTTTTAGGGTTTTGCGCGCTTTGCAGTCAAGGCAACAGGGAGGTGGTTGGTGCAACTGAGAGGTGGGGAGTTGGTTGGGTGCATTCACCTTGCTCAGGGACTGGGAAGAATTCGTTGTAGACTTCGTTGAACTCGCTGTAGTTTTGCATGTCAACAAGGAACACGGTTAAATCGACAAGGTTCTCGAGGTCCGCGCCGGCAGCCTGGAGAATCACACGAATGCTGGGAACGAAGAGTCAGTGCTGTGCAGGGGGAGCGAATGCATCGAAACGAGAAGATGGGGGCACGGTGCGTGTTGTGGAAAGGACCGTGGACTCACTTCTGGATGACGGCTCTTGTCTGCGCTTTGATGTCAAGCGTCCAAGTTCCATCTGGGTTGTTGGTGACCTATGCAAGATTCCAATCTGCGTGAGCTGCAAGTCGATTGGCGGGGCTGATGCATCGAGAGAGAGCCTTACCCCTTCCCAGGTATTGTCTGCTCTTCGCGAAGAAATTCCGCTGACGAAAATGAGGCCGCCGGCTTTACGTGCATGCGGGTAGTTGGCGAGGCCGCCTGCGCGGTCCTTGAGGAGGAATGGGGTTCCGTTTGGTGTGGTCATGATTTCGGCAAAGATTTTCTACTGGTGCCAAAACTTGACCGGACCTTTGAAAATGGTTACAAACAATATTTACGCCGGGACTGGAGAAACCTTCTTTGCCTGAAATCGCTTTACTTTCCGATGCGCCAGTTTAGCGTTAACTCCGGAGGGTGAAGCTTGTGCCGCTTAAGTGATTGATTGGTCGGATCGTTTGATTTATATCATCACTCTAAATGGCGAGCAGCAGCACTCGCAAGCTCGAGCATGACGGGCCATCCAGCGCTCCGCCGTTTGCAGATGCCGGGAGCGCCAGCCAGCAGGATCCACCGCCTCCGCCGCCGGACTATGACGAACTCTCCAACTCAGAAGTCACTCTTGCCTTGTTGCAACGGTCCCCACTGAATGTGTTTTTCGCCGATAAGATCAACGATTACGAGCTGAAGCAATGGGGCCCTGCCGGATCTCAGCGCCACCGAATCGTCATGCGGTACTGGGTCGTTACAAGGATGGCAGAGTCGTGGTCCGATATGCGAGCCAAGTGGCCCGGTGTGTACTTGAAATGTCTCCTAAAGGGCTACTGCGAACCTATTCACGTCTCAAATAACTTCTTGTCCATCCCAAAGGCTGACAAATCGTTGACTACCGGGAAGAAAGTGTGGGATCCATCCCTCTACCGCACCGACGGTGAAGAGCGTCTCTACTTTGTCTTGAACCACATGAGGCTGCCGAATGGTCAGAAGTCTAAGCAGATGACCCCAGTCAGCATGCTCTTCAACAAAGCGTCTTACTTTCGGCAAGCGCAGCTGCGGAACGAAAGCGCGCAACAACTGCCACTGGACATCCAAGAACGTTACAAAAGCCCTTTTGACCTATCACACAGCTATTCTGCTCAGGTTCCTCATGTTGGAAATTACGCCGAAAGAACTGCAGCAATTCACGCCATGTCCAATGACCCTGTGGTGCAAGGAACTGATCACCTTGAAACAATGATCCTGTTGGATGTATCAGACTGTATGATTTGGGACCCGCGCAAGGGGATCCGTGGTCCAGACAAAGTATTTCGATACAGCGAGGAGCCACCCAGCATAGACTTGGTCAAACAACTGCTGCATCGACTCATGAACCACATGGTACCCCGCGAGCAGCAGCACGACCCTTCAGAGTACGGTATTCGAACAATAACGTTTGCAGGGGAAGCATCTTATGTTGGGAAGCTTTCTCGGACAAGGTTTAACACTGACTGGAAACAAAAGGTGGCCCCCAAATTCAGCTTAGCACCACAGCCAGCCTCGAAACTTGTTTTGTTTGATTCGGATGCGTTGAGCAAAAAAACGTGTGTCCTGAAAGGGTGGAGGCAAGCGAAAACAATGCATTTTGAGGCAATGAATCGGCAGCACGGACACGGATACCATGACCCACTATACGGATGGCAGGCCACCTCCGGCATGCCCAAGCTGTCCTTACTCGTGTTTCTGAATGGAGAAACGCTGGACATGGATGAATTCGAGCTCGAGCTAATGGGCCAGTCGTGGGCGTATGTAACGATCGTTCTCGTCGGCTTTGAGAACGATCCTCACCACCATGTGCATGCGATCCAGCTGGAACGCGTAGCCAGGTTCAACCCGCATATTGCGTTTTTCGATGTGCAAGGACGCGTTCTTGAACGGTTTCTTGTCGAGCAATTGCTCAAGTCCGTGTATCCTGTGGACCCGCCTGTCTATGAAGAAGTTGTGGATCAGCAGTTTGAATTGGATGAAAAGGGTTCTCAGTTGTTTGGATGACTTGTTTGTTTTTGATGTTCAGCGATGAAATAAAATCATGTTCAAAACTTGGCGCAAGCAAACTTCATCACACACAGCAGCCGCAGTGAGTAAACCTGATGATCAGCCCGGAAGACCGATCCCTGTTAAGAATGACGGGATCCAGTCGGGCCAATCACACCAACCACAACATATGCGATCAAGCGGCTCCATCTGCACTCCACGCCATCTCATTTCAAATCTCCTTCTTCTCATAGACACCCCTGAAGTGCGTGGTGGTAGGCGATAACAATGTTGGGAAGAATACCCTTCTTGCTGCATACGTGGACAATAGGTTTCCCAGCGAATACATGCCTCGAGTTTTCCACGACTATCCCATCTCTGTTTCACAAGTTTGAGTTGTGGTTCCAGTGTTGTAAACTGCGCTGAACTCAATCTAACACAGACGACCGGCAAGGAACCTTGCGATTTGCGCATCTTTTGCACGTCTGGACAAGCAGACTACCCACGATTGCGACACTTGTTTTATCCGGACACGGGCATCTTTTTGGTATGTTTCTCGGTGGTGAACCCCAACTCGCTGCAAAACGTGCAAGAGCTGTGGTTCCCTGAGGTGATTATCTCTCGTATTACGAACAAGATGAGGGTTCGGTATTAACAGGTGTGCAGCTTCAACACTGCTGTCCTGATGTTCCATGCATTCTAGTGGGCACTCAGACTGACTTGCGGAATGATACCGCGAAACTCGCAGCATTAGAAGAAAAGAAGCTGCGGCCTGCGACACGAGAGGTTGGCCAAGCGATGGCAAAGAAGCTTGGGGCAGTCAAGTATGTTGAATGCAGTGCTCTCACGCTGGACGGTGTTTCAACCGTTTTCCAAGAGGCGGCAGCTATAAGAAGGCATCTTAGGTGAACAAATCGGCATGTTGGTGCAAATGAGAATGTTCAGATTTTAATGAAAAAGAGTCATCAGCGCTGCTATTTGTTATTACAACCCGGGCCCCCCACTACTTTTCAGCAATAGAATTCGGTCCCTTCGATTTGATGTCGGTGGGTACCGTCGATGCGTACTTGTCAACACAAGCAATGTTCAAGGCCTGCAAAGTCAGTTCCTTCTCTGCCGCCACAAAGTCATTGCTTTCCTCCGAGTCAACTTGCTCCAACATTTGCCCAAATATCCGCATCCCAAAAGCAATCGATTCGCGCATTGTACGGAACCCAGACTTTGGCCGCACAATTTCGGCAATTCGGCGCTGAATTTCTTCATCCTCAGACGTGCTCGTGGTTTGACTTGCGTCGGAATCGTCATCGTCAAACAGAGTTGCTTCAGATTGAGACCGAGATGTGGAGTGACTTGATTTGTCGGGGATTGAAGTGGCGCTTGCAGAGAGGTTTTCATACTCATGCAGCACGGTGACAACAGCTTTGGCTTTTTGAATGGGGTCTGTGAACAACAAACCAGCATACTCCGTGATAAAGTCCATCTATCCAAAGAAAGAAAAAAGAGAATGGTAGGTTAGATGCCAACCATCTTCCGCTAAAGTGTCTAGTCACTCACCATAAACACATCATTCCATCGAAGCAACTTACTAACGGCCGTGGTCAAGCTGACAATGTCCTCATTGGACCATGGCTTGAGAGGAATTTCATCCATCTTGTCGTCGGCGTCTCCATGCGGGCGGGTTCGAAGGTAGTTTCCCTCCGTGTAGTGCTTAATGAATTGGGCCGTGGTTGCCGGTGTCTCCCCAATCAGCAGCACATTCACGATCTCTTCCTTCCGCTCTGCAGGCCACTCGGCAGAAACAACGGCTATCAGATGCGTGAACCGCCGGCTTGAAATCTTGTAACTGTAAAAAAGCTTGAGCATGAATTCGGCGATGGAAGCGACAGTCCAGTCTTGCGTCATCCAGCACAGAACCAGCGACAGCGTATGTGCGTCTTCATTCATGTACCGATCAAACATCTGTCGCTTGTACGTGCACACGAATCCAATGTTGGCCTCGCTCCGGATCCAGTCGCTGAAGGAAGTCTGGTACGTTTCATCCATTTCCTTCATGGCAGCATCAACGTCTCCCACGGTCTTTGGTCGTCTCAGCGCACTCTTGACGGTGTGAGCTTTGCAGTGAGACACAGACGTGGTGGGCGCGGCCATGTTTCGGATCTGGTTTTTTAGTGTTTCATAAGTGTCAACAAGAAATTGCTGCTTTATAAAAGATTGATTTTTGCCGCAACAAAAACGACAATACTCAGAAGGGGAAAAGAAACTAAAAAACTATAAACCACCGACAATCAAGCATAACATGTGCCCAGGTCAAACAGACACTCATCACGCGCAACGTATTCACACTTCCTATAGTCGCATGCCGACTTCATCAGTCCATCATCCCTTCGTCGGGTCGGTCATACACTTTTACCATTCCCGGGATTCTCAGAGCAGCAGCCCGCTCAGACTCAAGCTTCATTTTTGCCTCAGCTTCCTTTTCTTCCAGGTACAAATCGCTGTTGTCGTCTCCAGAAAACTCCTTCAGAGTAATCAGGAAGTCTCGCAGGTGCATTTTAAATGCCATAAGATCCTTGTTATGCTCAAACAGACCCAACACGAAATTTCGAACTTGGTTCCTGCATATATAAACCCGCGTCAGCAAATATCTCAATACAAATGATAGTTTAACAACAACTAAACTGTTGCAAGTGAGGGAATGCATTCTGCAACAGCATCACAACATGTTCCCTCAGAAACTCTTGATTTGACATGTTCGGGTTCGGAACTGTGGCGGGATTGAAGAGTGGTGCAGAGATCTGGCCGTTGTCCACCATTTGAAACATTTGAGCCAAGATCACGCTCTGAAGCTTAAATCCAGACTTGTGAAACGTGTTGGTGAGAACAAAGAAGATGTCCTGCAGAATGCTGAGATAAAATGTTTGGAAAAAGGCATTGGCGATGGATGGGTCCGTCTTTGAAAAGTTGTTGATGAGATCTAGGCAGATTGTCAGTCCGAGATCGCTTATGTCACGCATTGTGTGCTTGAAACCCCAGACAACCGAGTCCAAGAATAGTTTGAACGTCGGAGACGATAGTTGAAGTAATGCTGAATGACGACAGGAAACATGCTGTCAGCATACAATTTTTGCCCTCAGCTGTAAATTAGAAAAAACACTAACCAGGAAAGCAGGAGACGTTGATAGCGGCAACCATTTTAAAGAATCCGGCTCGGTGCTCTGGGAAGTTTTCGAAATCTTTGTTGATCATGTTCAACGTGCATTCGAATACCGCATCTAAGATGGGTGGAATTTTGTCCACAATGATTTCCTGAACAAATTGGGCTAGAGTCAGATAAAGGCTGATTCACTTCAGCACACCTCAAACTCACCCCGAAGCGAGTGATAATGCCGGCCATCAAATTCAAAACCTCTGCTTCACGGGCTTGTTCCACATTCCTGGCATAGTCGCCAAGAACAGCATCAAGCAAGGGCGGCAGCATTGTTTGATTTACAGACGCCAGATCATCCGCCTTGGAAATAAATGTATCCACCAGCTTCAGGATTTCCTTCTTGATGGTTCGCATGCCACGAACGCGCGGCGTTTGTGTAGCAATGAGACCTGTTTTGAAAGAATGTTGGTAAGTCACCAAATAATGGGAAATTGCATGAGGAAAGAAAGACGGAAATACCTTGCTGAGCTACAGTCTCAGAGATAAGACCGCTGACGGCTTTGTACAGCTCCAACAACTCCCAGTATATTTTTCCAATCTGAACGATGAACGGTGCTCCAATCGAAACGCATGCAGCCACGTTCGTCTTGATAATGTTACCCAAAATTTTAACAGTGTCTGGGCTGTTGAGAATATTTGGGTTGCGTCCGGCCTCGACAATGACATTTGCCCATGTTTGGTTTGGGAGTTCCATAAGTCCTAGAATCATTCTTTCCGCAAGCTGCTTGTTGGGTTGAGCCGAAATCATGTAGCCGACTGACTCGTAGAATGAGTGGATCTATAAAACAAAGTATGAGGACCAGACAACAAAAACATGCGGTTAAATAACGACATAACATACGTGGTGTGGCTGCAAGTCAGCGGTAATAACGTCGATTTGTTTCAAAATTTCGTCGTCAATAAATGGTTGCAATTCTCCAGGTTGCTGAGTGACAAATTGACGCTTGCATTTCTGGCAAATCTTCATGAAAGTATCGCACGCCATGTCTTGCACACCTGGATCAAGAAACCAATCAGAATCTGAGAGCAACTGGTAGTGGGAAACTAACCTTCGTGCAGCTCATGCATAAATTCAAACAGCTTCTTGACGACTGTCTTGAGGAACTTCCAGTGCGCCTTCAAAAAGCGAGGATATTGCCCAACAATATACATAATGTTGGATGCCACGACAGCCTTATTGTCTTTGCCGCGCTTCATCTCACAAAGACTCAGCAAGTACTTGATGAAGTTGACAAGGAATCGCTTCTCAGTTTCTTCACTCATGGCACCAGAAATAGATCCAATGGCCCATGCCAGCTTGTTCAGATTGTCCCATGACCATTCTGAACCGTCCATCTGATGAGGTAATAACATAAGACTGAATGAACGGAATCCACAGCAAAAGCTCGCGTACCTGCTTCGACAATTTATCTGTCATGATTGTCTCAGTGTCATCCACATCCAGATGCGTCAAGTAAACAAGCACTTCACGCATGCTTTTGTAAAGAACAATGGTGTCGCTTTCCTTCAAGGTCTCACGAACAATTTCACCCTCGTCATTCTCGACAACGAGAACTTCCTCTGGTTTCACCATGCGCTCAATCATCACGACGCGCAGATTAGACAGCACTTCAACATAAATATGTTTACGCAACGCAGGGTGGTTATGAAAGCGTTGGGATCCACCAAGGTTGAGAAGTGGGAGTTCCGATCCAGGCAAATGCTGGACCTCTTCGTATAGTTCAGAAACCTACGCAAAAGTTTAACATTAGTCACATGCGTTTATGGGGTACAATGTAGAAAAAGGTTGGGGGAAAATTACCAGCTTGTTCCAGTACTCCAAACAAACTTTGAAGATTTCTCTGTCTCGGACCATAGACACTCGAATCAAATATCCGTGCGCAGCAAGTAGCATTTCGCGGTTTCCAGTCGCTTCAACAACCTAAAAAATAATTTTCGGACATATGTTCAACAACAAAAGCAAAAATTACTGCGCGTGAACTTTAAGCGCATACCTTGAGGTGTGCACCCAAAAAGCTCGTGAAGAAGATGGCCAAGTTTTGAATGAATTGTTCGGCGTCGTCATCCGTTTCATACAGCATGGCCAAATCTAACAACCACGATTTGAGAAAACCATAAAAGAAAAATAGAGGACAACCACGATCTGCACAACGAACGCTGGCTGAAATAAGTGAAAGGACAAACCTGCATGTGGGGGAACCATCTTGTTGACACTCGTCATGACGATATTGAACAGATTCCCAAACTGAGCATTATATTCGGGTCCCACTTGAAGCCCGCCGATTTCCGTCAAGCATTTCAGAGTCACATTTTTGAACTCAGGCACCTCAAGGAAACGCGTGCAAAGCGTATGCACCATATTTGTCTCGAAAATGTACCCAAGAGGGATCCAGTTGAGAAAGCGGAGTAATGTTTCCAGCGTTGCTTTGATTAAAGACTGTTTGGTGGCCTTGTCCAGAACTTGCTGACATAGGTTGAAGATTTCAGAAAATTGACCGCACATTGAGTTTTTCAGATTTTTGGTTTTTTGCTGCGTCATTTGCTCGGCAGAGAAGTCGAAAATTTCTTCACTGAATGGATGCAGTTGTTTGCGACGCGGAGGGAGAAGCGTTTTAAAACAGTGAGAAAAAAAAAACGGCATAAACGTCTTATGATCACCTTAGCAATTTGAGGATCTTCATGTTGTTCTCGCATAGAGAAAGATTCGTTTTACTGCTTTCGACAATTTCGGGAATAAAGCCAGGCCAGTTGTGAGGCCACTCTTGCTTAAGAATCTATTTCAACGTTGCACGCCAACATCAATGCTCGGTTGGAATGACGGATGAACGAATTCGCACAAACCTGGACCAGGACCATGTTCAACTTATTCAAATACAGTTTTTGTTTGTCAAATGATGCTTCATCGGACGATGTTTTAATGACAATGCCGACGATGAAGTTCTTGATTCCTGAGAAGACAATGAAGAGTTAGACTGCTTAACTGCAATTTCTTGCACAAGGCTGCTGTGCTTACCATGCCGCTGCACTTCAGGAAGTGCCTTCCACATTGTTTTGACGAGGTTTTCGAGAATAGTCAGTGCAATAAACTGCATACGGCAGACAAGAGGGTAAAGGTGCATGTTAGAAGGATGAGCAATATTCTTGTGGATATCAGCAAAGAATGGGATTCGGCGGGGTGGGATTACGAATGAGCCACCGACAGCGACGACCCCTGAAGGAGCCATTCGCCCGTATCTTCCTCCATCTCGACATATGCCTCAAGATTCAAACTTTCCGATGGAATCCAGTCTCGGACATATGCATGTGGAAATGTCGAAAAGAAGACTAACCTTTGTCTGCAACATCTGCGACCTCTCCAAGATCCCATCGACTTGTTTCCACGAGTCAGGATGAGCCTGGAACTGAGAAAGAATCTTCTCGGCGGCGGCTTGCTGCAAGTGTGCGTAGAACAAAGGTGGGTCAGCGTTCGGCACAAAAGCAAGACACCCGCTCCCCATCCCTCCCTTCCTCCCTTTCACTCTCTCACCTCTGGCCCAGTCGTCGAATATAGCGTCGTAACAACGCGGTCCAGCAGCTGGACGTCGAACTCACGCGAGAAATCCAAGATGCCCTCCATCTTTGTTTGCTTTTTTATTGCGTACGAAAATGTTTACCTCCTGTTTCGTGCACACATTTCCTCATGATTAGTTATCCTCAAGACCTTCCCTTCCAGCCACACTGCACCAATGCTGCGTTCATGCTTTGCGCAGCGATAAGAACCTCCAAGCGTTGTGTCCCATGCCATCTCAAATTATTACTGATCCTTTAAATATGACTGGTAATTTTGTATTGTTATAATTGCATTAAAATTAGGAGGAGTTCATCCGATAATAGCTCAGTTGGAAGAGCATCTGACTGTAAAGGTGACTGTCATCAGGAGGTCCCCGGTTCGAACCCGGGTTGTCGGACTTTTTTTGTTTTGTTTCGGTCCGACAACGAGAAAGGAGTTACCGGCGGCCAGCGCCCGGCATCAATCACAAAGCAGTTGGCTCAAATAAGTATTATAAACGCGCAATGTACTTTATTGGAAAACAGACCAAGAAACAGAGAGGAAAAGAATATTTGCGTCCATGCGCTCAAAGGCTGCATGTCACGGATGTTGGGTTGCATTGCCATTGCAAGGCGTTGTTGGCCACATAGTTGCAGATACACTGGTATGAGCAGGCCCATTGACCAAAAGTGGTGCAAGTTCCACCGTTGGCCACAGTGTTACCACCAGCTTGAGTTGTGGTTGACTTTGGTGGAACAGAAGAAACGGTGGACGAGACAGGTGGCTTTGTTGTCACAACCGTACTGGTGACAATAACTTTTGAGGTGGTCGCGAGAGTTGCAGAGGTAGTTGGGGGTGGGTTTGAGCAGGCAGCGGGGATGTCACCATTGTCAGTGTAGGCTCTTGCGTTGACACCCATTCCGCGCTTGGCAAAGCCTTTCCAGATGGCACATGCGTATTTTCCTCTGTACAGGGCTTGGTCGGCCTGGATGATCGCGTCTCGGGCCTGCAAGAAGCTTGGGCTGCATGGCTGCAACTTCATTCCTTGCACCACGACGCTGACAAAGTCGGCGTTTCCAGCTCCTGAAGCCTGGCTTGTGACCAAGTCGGCAGGGTTCACCCATCCTGAAACATCAACCATGTTCCAGAACACCTCGCTGAGTAGGAAAGGATGCCAGTGAGTATGAGAGTCATTCAATTGGAGACAGGTCAATTAAACTTACTATAAGGCACTGCACCAGACTTCACCAATATCATGCACTTCATTCAAAGTTGCCAACTTAGAAAACTTAAGCGGGTTCGTGGTCAGACTAGTGGAGTACGGGTATCTGCGGATTCCCTTGCTTCCACCGAGGACATACTTGCCCATTTCTACGTTAGTTGCTCTTGTGGCCGAGTTTGGCAAAGTCATCACAACAGCCCACTGAAAAAAGATACCAACTGAGTGACAATGAAGACGTGATCAAATAATTGAAACTCACCACATCGGACCATCCTTCACCCATACCACCTGACATGGTGTTGGCAAGGCAGTTGGGGTTGCTTCCTCCACCAGTCAAACGGTTTGAGAGTCCATGTCCGAACTCGTGGTAGATCACACTGTTGTCAAAGGCGCCATCGCGTCCGGGATTGGTGAGATCGAAGACATACATTCTCATACGGCCGTTTTGACCGTCGGGTGGAGTGGCAAAGTTGGCGTTGTTTCTGCTTTGTGGGTCCGTGTTGAAACGATCTTGGCAAGTTGCAATGACTCCATCATTTTCAAGACCGCCTTTGCCCATGTTGTCAAATTGGAAGTTGGCAGCCGCTTCAGTGAAGCCGTAGTTGTAAAACAAGTCGTGCGCAGTGTTGGTAGCGACAAACATGTTTGTGACAGCAGCGTTGATGTTGGTTGGGTTCATGGCGTCAATACCATCATTTAAAGGGGAGTTGAACGTCAAAGAGTTGCTGGATGGTCTTGAAAGCGCAAGAACTTGCGAGTTGGTCTGGCTGGCACCTCCGTTAGGGTTCGATGCGGCGGCAACGTTGTTTCCGTACAAGTCTTTTCTCTCTTGGCCCCTGATCACGTGCCAACCATTTGGAGAGGCTTTCAAGTTCCATGGGTTTGTGAGTTGAACGAGGCGGGAAGCGACGGGGGCTTGCTCGTTTTGAGGGACCGCCAAGTAGTTGGCATCAGAAAAGTCCGATGTCCAGTCGCTGACGGCGATAAGCTCGCCAGTTTTGATGCTGACAAAAGCGTTTTGCCTGCACGGAAGATGGGTAGGGTGAGTAGCTGCAAGTTTGTCATTCAAAAAGAAAGAACAGTAGCAGTTCACCATTTGTCACCAAGATCAACGCTCAAGTCCCAGACCGCAACAAGGTCAGATCCTTTCTGGTACATCTTCTTGGAAGCTTTGATGTCTTGAATCACAAAGGATGCACCCTTGACGGTGTAAGCAGACCCGTCTTGAGTGACAGTCAACTTGTTTTTGGAGGTAAGACCTTTGGCTTTCGCAAACTGGAGCACGGCAGCGTCCGCGGAGATTCCAGAAGTGCGGTCGGAGGCCACGAAGGAGGTGGTAGGAACAGTGATGAAGCTGGAGTACACGGACAGCACAGATCCGTCGGCGTTGATGTTAACATTGGCAACGGCGTTGGAGACTTCGATTCCGTCGACAACTTGGACAAAGTGCACGTGGTGGACGCCGGAGTTTGTGGACGTATGTCTGTGAAGTGCGTTGTTGAATATTCAGAACAGGAATTAACTAGATGACTAATGACTCACGCGTGAGACACTTTGATTTCATCCTTGCTCAGTTTGAAGCTTTTGGCAAGGGCGTCGGCAGCAGCGGCAGAGACAGTGTCAATGTTGGCACCGTCGCGACCAACGAGTCCGGCCAAGGAGAAGTTGAGTGCGATAGGCACGGCCTCTGGCTGGACGTAGGCAGGGATGACAGCCGCGTCTCGCACGACGAGAGGGGCAGCATTAAGCTGTACGGCACATAGAGTGAGGAGGGCAGCGAAGAAGGCTGGGGCGTGCATAGAGAGACTGTAGCTTGTGTGGTGTCTGAGACAAAGTGTTGTGGTTGTGGACGGCTGCGTTGCGGTCTGTTTAAGTATTAGACGGGCAAGCACCGTCACGTGAACGTCACGCGCACTGAAATGGCTTTTCGCGGCGAGTCCAAAATTTACACACGGTGAGCTTCTTCTGTCTTGTGACTCGTTTGATGCCACTGCATTTACTCTTACGCTCTCTGGAGCTAGAGGCGGGCGAGGTGGGCGAGGAGCGAGAGAGGGAGGGATTGAGTGTCCGTCGCCGCCGAGGTCCCCGCAAGCACCTCTGCACCGGCATCCACGAAAGGACCACCTTCAAAGTGGCGCCAGAGTCAACGTGACAGCGCATGTGACCCTCGGAATGATCCAACTCAATGGCAAAAATTGTGCTCCCGATGCAATATTGCTCACAAGCCCACATCATGTCAAACTGTCCAATGGAGGTCCCATAAGTTTCCTCAACCTCCTTCGCACCAACACGTAAGCAGGCATGTTTGTTTATTCCCTCACAAACGATGAAAGTATAGATCGAGAGAGAAACTTCGAAAAACCAGTTTGTACACAGCTTTTCTACTTTCCCTTGGAACGAATCTTCCTGGAGTAGAACTCCAACTCCTTTCCTTCAAGAATGTACCCATCGCAACGTCCGCTCTGTCCAGGGCGGGAGCTCACACGTGCAAGCACACGTCCAGTCACAAACTGGTCATCCAGAGCCTGGTCAACCTTGAATCCTTCCTTACGCTCGTTCACCTTACGAGTAACATGGTTGGAGCGGGGTTTGTTGAGACCTTCTTCGTGACCATCATGGGGCTTCTTTCCACGACGACCCAGGGGCAGGGCGTAGTGGGACTCGAACCACTGACGGAAGGGGGTGGCGTCGATTTCGACAATGCAACCCTTAACGAGGGTGTTCGTGCGGACAAGCTCGTTGTTGGTGGAGTTGTACTTGACGGAGATGACACGGCACTTACGGGTGGTGTGTTCGGATCCCCAAGCAAAGTTACCTGTGAAATCGCTGCATCAATACAACTGTGTTCAAGACCGTTAAAACATCCTTCTCACCAGCATCAAGACGCAAGGCACGGAACTTGGTGTTTCCACCACGCACACGCACAGAGTGGATACGCTTGGCTCCAATCTTGGTGTTAGCAGATTGACGACCCAACTCGAACTTTCTCTTCTTGCGGTAGTGCGCGCGCTTCGCACCCGTGGCGTTGCGCTTGTGGCGAGAGTCTCTGCTGATACCCTGAGAATTGGATGCAGTGATTTAGAAGGTATGCTCGTGAATGCGAGGACAGGAGATTCGATCGTATGCATCCACTTCTGTAGACATGCGCTTTGAGGGTCGATAGATTCAGCCACGACCATCCCATCTCACTGACGCTTCATAAACATTGATTCGTCCTGTATTCTTGCTGAAGCGATATCGAATAGTGTGCTGTGATGCTCGATGCCGCTGCTGATGGTGATGGGGAGTGGACGTCCACTGGCATGCCTAAATACCATTTTGCGTCAAAAGGAACTCTAATCACAAGGGTGAAAGAGGCAACAAATGCCAGCCGCTCAAGCCAAAACGACGACAACTGTACTCTCATGACCTTATGCATTCTACTGTCTTTATACATCGTGAAGAGTTCAGCATACCGTGCTGACCGTTAACTCATCTCTCGCTTTAAAACTGACGTTTTGTTCTTCAAGCTACTGTGTCGACTCATCATTCGTGAAAGATCCCAACAATTGCTTGGAGTGTGTTGTACGTATGCTGTTATGTTAATATGTTGGGCGGCAATGTCCCCGCCAAACGCGACCATCAAAGCGTGTGACTGTCAGAATACACCTGACATGCCAACCACTCATAATGGCAATGTATTCTTATCGCCGAGTGAATCGCGTTCGTAAATCGCACAATTTATTTTCACCGCGACTTGGAATGCGTCAGTCACAAGCGAGACTCAACCATTTGATTTGAACACAAAACTGTTCGCATTTTCTTCTCCTTTCTTTCGGAGATTTTCCTTCTAGCTGGCTAATGGGTGCGCCGCCTGAGTCCCTGCCGCACTTTGAAGTAATGTGTAACAACTGTGCAAATACGTATATAAATTATCTTATTTGAGAATAGAATCGTAAGCATCGTAGATCAGTGGAAGATCGCTGGGCTCATAACTCAGAGGTCGGAGGATCGAAACCTCCCGATGCTACTTTTTTCTTTTATCGTTTATCTTTTGGAATTCCTTCTTCGCCAGAATCTATCAACATGGACACAATTTAGGCAGAGATCCTTGAGGACATTCAAACGAAGAGAAGCGTACACCAAATTTTGGATCTCTAAACATTAATTGGACGGCGAAATATCTCCCCGTATTGTCATTGACAATACTCGCACACGCGCGCGTTGCTTTTTCAACCCGTACAAAAGTACGGAACAAAGGATTTCGTAGCCTGGAACCTGTAAGCACGTGAGCAACAACGACTCAGCCAAAAAACGCCAAAACTCGATCGAAAGCGTTCAAAAGATGACCCAGCAGATACAAATCACGCTGCTTGGCCGATGTACGCGCACAATTAAAATGAGACTGCAGCCATCGGGAAGTGCCGGCATCGTTGCGATGGAATTTGCACGTGCGGCGGAAGTCTTCTGCCTGCTTGCCATTGTGAAACTGGTGCCGGTCCTCTGAGCTTTATGTGGGCAGTGTGAGTGCATTGCTTGACGAAGCTGGAGCTGTTATCTTCACTGGTTGTCATGCTTGGCTGGGTGTCGCTACTTGGGCCACGTGCAAAATGAGTGATTCTTATCACCAAATGCCGCCTGTTTTTGTTGTTGAAGCACGCGCGCTTCTTGTGTAACGCATTCCGAACTCATCTGAAGCACCCTTTCAGCAACCAGACTGACCGTCCGTCACTCCCTCTCTCCCACCCGTCTCTCCCGTCCTTCCCGTCCATGCCTCTTCCTTCTCTCCGCACCTGCAATTTTCCCAAGATCCGGATCAGGGCTCTCACCAAATCCAATTTGAATATTTTCAAGAATCTCATCGGCTCAAAGAAGCAAAAACGGGTATAAAAACAGCGACGCGCCCACAAAAAGTGGTTTCAAGAACTCACAAGAAAGAGAATGATGCTCCATTCCTGCGCTCGTTCGTGGTCGAGTGGCGTCATTCTCTATGAGCAGGACTCGTCCGCACGCCTGGCCAAGTGGTCTTGCGTAGTGGGCTTCACTCCGGGGCAATGATGATGACAAAAACTTCAGGGACATCTCTATATGTCCAAAAGCATTATTGGAAGTCTGAGCCTCCCTGCCCATACCCATCTCTCACATCACCCCGGCAACAGCCTTTGGGGCTCGAACACGGGTCGCATTTGTGGTTGTTTTCTCATCTCGCGCCTTCCCATCTGTACCACGCAACCCATGCTGGCTTGACCAATATTTGAAGTATCATCTCTATTTGTGTGACTGTTACGCTGCACTCAATCTCGCATTCAAACAAACAGGTCCGATGCAAACTCTCCAGTCGTGATACTCTGTTCCCACTGATAACGATTCGCACACAGACAGCCTGCACTTCCCTTCGCAATTTCAAGCTTGCTTTTGTTTGGTTTCGATTTTGAGGACTGATTCCAATAAAAATACTTGCACCAAAATACGAAGGCATTTACATTTTGTGCACAATGACTTCTGCAGCAGCAGAGAGAAACCGCTCATCCATTTTCGCACTTGCAGGTGGGGTTATTGATGTACAACAACTCCGGTTTGCGCCGTTAGGATTCGGAGGCGTCGGGACTGCCTGGATAACCGGCACACTCTTTGAATAAGGTCTGATGTCCACATTCAATTCGCGGAGACATGGAAATGCAGGAATATCTGGCAATGCAGGTTCAGAAATTGTGGTTTTGGTGGAAAATTGCAGTCATGTGCTTCGCGCCCAGCAGAAACCAACTCCAACCTCAGTCACTCTTTGAGTGCCTGGGTTCGCGGAAATGGGTTGCGGTGGCGCCGCATGCGGAGGATTTGATGGAGGATCATTGGTTTGTCCTTAGGAACGCGCTGTGGGGCTGTCATGTGACTGATATATTGGCACAGTCGAAACCCTTTCTCTGTCGACTTAACTGTTAATTTCCTGACCCCAACAACCAGCGACAGCTGGAGCAATTGCGCTTTTTACTCGCAGGACTCACATTTATTTTTACAATGGGCAAACCCAACTCACAAGCGAATAGAAAAAGAAACATCGCTTTTTTTTTTGATACGCAAGGAGCAACACCGCAAACATCCAAAAATCATTTCTCATCAACCTACGCCTTCACAATCTTACCCAACACATCAACAGCGTCAGAAACACTTGAAACATGCCAGCGCGCACTGCTTCCTTTACTCCCCACGACCACTGTGATAATTTCAGTTTTCGGCGCCGCTGCGTACGCCGCATTCAATGAGGAGGCATCAGCGAAAACGGAATCGTCGCCGAAAATTCCTGAAACTGGCGATACGGCCATGTCTTCTCCCTTCTCTGACATTGCAGCCGGAGACGGCATTGCCGGTGGATGCGCGTTCGGCGAATCAAGTTGATGTAGGTATTCAAACATGCATTCATCTGCACGATCATCTCCCATACACAGAATGAAATCAAATACGATTGATGAATTGACCAATGAGGCAGTATGTACTGTTGGCGGGGTGGACGGTGTTTCCATTGTTGATGAACTTGCAAACGAATTTGACGCAATGAAATTGGGTGATTTGTGTGCAACTGAAGCGGCAGCAACAACAGACGGAACGGGTTTGACTTCGCCAGTTTGACCACTGCTGCTCTGCATCGGGCGCACAGTTCCCTTTCCCACGCTGTTGCGAACAGAGTTTGCATGCTGAAATGAGGACCGTTTTCCCAACTTTCCTCCTTGGTAATGAAATTCGAGGATTCGGCGACATATGCGGCCCTTATTCACGTTCCGCGGAAAAATCTCAATCTTCTTCTGCTTGGCCAGAATCGTGATTGGAAACGTGGTTCCCAACGCATTTTGGATATGGTTTTGGCACTCGAGCGCTTGCCATCCCCCAAAACTTGCGTCCGCGTGTCCAAAATGCCAAATGATGGAAATATCGTTTTGCTGAATGAAAGAACCCGGCGTGCGGCTGTTTGAAGGGTGAAATCAGCACGCTGTGTGACTTCAAAACGAAAACCAACTCTCTTACTCTGTGTAGTATTCAAATATATCCACAACTTGTTTTCTCCAAGAGAAATCTTGATCTGACAGCACAGTCTGCCATTTTGTCTGATTGGCAAACATGAGAAAACATCCATTTTCGGCACTGGTTGGTTCATGTGTGATGAGACACCAAATTGTCAGCTGACGTCAACGAAAGCACCAACCAAAGTCCGACGTTTGGAATTCCAGCAAACTGAGTCAAATCTTTCTTCCTGCGACCACTCATGAGATAAACAAAGTTGTTTGGGTTGGAGGAGAGTTGACGAACAAGTTCCACTACATCTCCGGATGTTTCCTGCGCAATATCATTTGAAACATAACCGCTGGCGTTTGGAACAATCGTTCCATCGTGATCCAAAAACTAATTAAGGAAGAAATGATCAGGCTAACCACATGGTCCACGAGCATAAATCAAAGTCATCACGCCACTCACAAAGATCCTGCGTTTCGAACCTCGATAGGCATTCAACACGCTTCCAGTATCCAGCATTGGAATGCGAGAAGTAACCAGGTCTTCATGAACCCTTGGAATCGCACCAACAAATTTTTCCACAAAATTCTGTGCAGTGTGGGTGCTCACATATCGAACCATTTCTGTCCACCGATGCCGTTTTTCCTCCTCAGACATGGTCAGAGCTTCGTAAATTGCGTCGGCAACTTCTTGCGTGTCCCAAGGGTTCACGCGAAGTGCAGCTCCAAGGGATGTGTAAGTTCCGGCGAATTCACTGATAATCAGCGGCGATTTTTTGACTTCTTGGCATACGACGTATTCGTGAGATGTCAAGTTCATGCCGTCACGAAGAGATGTGATGAGGCATGCATCGGCCATCTGTGCGAAAAACACCACAATTCAATGTCATGCAAAGTCCAACAAAAACCAAAAATAGTTTTTTTCCGCGCTTACCGATAACAAGGCAAGGTAGTGGCTGAAGGAGATGTCTTGCTGCAAATAGACGACAGGAACGTATTCGATAGTGCCAAACTTAGAGTTGATTCGAGACACGATTTCGGTCACTTGGCTTTCGTTTTCGTTTTCCTCCGTGGTTGATAAAGCCACTTGAATCAGAACAACCTAGATTCGCACGGCAATGTTACGCCATGTTCCCTCTCACGCGACAGAATGAACCAATACCTTTGACTGAAACTCTTTCCTCTGTGTCAAAAACGCCTCAAAAGCCAACATCTTTTGCCGAACACCCTTCACATAATCATTCTTGTCTCGCCCAATCAGCACCTTTTTTCCGGCATATTTTTCGCACAAGTTATGCACCATTTCATGCACCTCAACATGGCTTCGCTTTTCATTCAGAGCGCCCATATTGATTCCGATTGGAAAGATGCCCACTTTCACAACATTGTTTTCGAGTTGAATTCCACGTGGAGTCGAATCGAGCGAGAGAAGTCGCGTGCAAGTCATGAGAAAGTGGCGGAGAAATGAGTACGTCTGTTCACAAGTTAAAGTATCGAGATCAAAATAATTAGATGTTGGTATTCACGGATGAGATCAAGTTTGGGCGGAAAAATAAAAGCGCACCTGAAATCCAACAAGATCGGCTCCGAGGATTCCCTCCAATAGCTGCCTTCTTACTGATAAAAGAGTTCAGAATTTGAAGAAACGAGGTTCTAGTTTTCGGTTCAATTTACCATGCAGGCATCGAAAGATTTCCGATGACGGGAACGGAATGTGCAAAAAGAAGCCGATCGCAGCGTTAGGAATCAATTGTCGCACCATCCCAGGAACGAGCATCAGATGGTAATCATTCACCCAAACTGTAAAGCGACGGGTGACTTAGCAAAAAATTAAAAATGTCAGATTCCAGGGTTCATTCTCACTGATATCATCGGGTTCATGGTTTCTGACAATCGTTTCGGCAAACAACCGATTTACTGCGACATATTGTTTCCACGCGCGTTCTTCATACGCTTGACCTTTTGGATAATCTGGCAATTGATAATGAAACGGCTTCCAAAGAACCTGAAAGACACGCACGCACGTTTTAGCAGGGAAAATCTCACAGTAGAAAACGCGTTCAATAAAAAGCAAAATCACCGACCTGTTTGCAAAAGTGGTTGTAATGACCGTCCAACTGATCTTCCGACAAAAACACTGGAACACAGCTTCGCGCAGCGAGCGCAGTTTGCACCGCGATTTTTGCGTTTTGCGACCAATGATCTGTTGGGTCCCGCGAGAGAGCGCCCACCCAAACGCGGTTGATGGTGCCATTCGGTTTGTGTGTCTGAGGAGTCGGATTCGGGAAAGGAGACACGGGCGAGACAGAAGAAAAGGAAGACGGAATCGAGACACTCTCGACGGCGTTCTGC
Source organism: Chytriomyces cf. hyalinus JEL632 (assembly GCA_025435555.1). Taxonomy (NCBI): domain Eukaryota; kingdom Fungi; phylum Chytridiomycota; class Chytridiomycetes; order Chytridiales; family Chytriomycetaceae; genus Chytriomyces; species Chytriomyces cf. hyalinus JEL632. Next base: position 905,041 of record JAIWWG010000001.1, on the reverse strand, counting down.
AGACCAATGTTGCCGAGGGCCGACTAAAGATCCACATACAGTTGTTTCGATGAGTACAAAAAAATCAGCAGTGGGGCAGTGGGGGCAGATGGCTGTCTCACACCTGCTCAAGCACAAACATGGTCCCATCCTCGGCATCGCTGCTAATCAATGAGCCACTTAGCCGGCGCATGCGCAGCGACTTGAATGTGGCAGTGCGCAGGGTCTCTGACGTGATGTTTGCGTTGTTTGCCATGGTCGAGACAGTCAGGGCCGAGGCACTGCTGCTGCTGCCGCCTCCGCCGTGAATATCCGTCTCCGCTGCGGCGCTCTTCTTCTGCTGAGTCGCAGTCAGGGGCAGGAACAAGGACGCCACAACAACACGCCGAGTCATTTTATTGTTTGAAATCTCACTCCATGAGCGCTGAACTGAATGCAACTTTCACCGTGCAAATGTCCCAGGGATTATGAAGGCGATTGCAGCTTGCTTCAACGGTTTCTTTCGTATGCTTCAGCATCTCCATATGGTACACAGGAAAGCCGGTTATGAGGCTTCATAAAGTTACACGATCGCTTTTCATTCTTCCTGCGCTCCGTTTACTCAAAGCCTCAAAACAACCTCAAAATACGCGATTCAGACGCAATTGTGTATTCTAGATGTTTATTCTAGAGGTCTCAGAAACCCGCTCCTTCTAAAAGCCCTACCATATGCGCCGCTTCCTTTGAATCCTTTACATGTTCTTTCGGGGCGCTACTACCGCCGAACCACCCTCGCTTCTTCTTCTCAGAGCTTGTAACAGTCTCAGAGTCTGTCTTGTCCTTTGCTCCAAACACACCACCTCCATCAATGCCAGGTGAGTTGCTACTGCTTCCCGACAGCAAACTGTACAGGTCCCCATTACTCGAAGGTGAGAACGAGGGGTCTGTCGGAGAAAACACGGCAACCTTCCGCGGCGAGTCCGCTGTCCAAGTTCGCAGATTCTTGTTGTAGTCGTTGAATTGCTCTTGCGGGTGCTGGAAATTCAAGTGTGGCAGCTCTTGGTGCGATCTCTGTGGGAGAGAATGGGGAGGCTGCCTCCGAGCGGGTTGATACCCACCCGGTAGTTGATTGTGCTGAAGATTTGCGGTCGCCGTGTGAATTCCTGGCGCTAGTGGAGTTGCAGGGTTGGGAGGAGTGTTCAATTGCTGCTGCTGCCTTAATAGGGCCGTCTGGGCTTCAATCAGCTGTTGCTGCAGGTTCAGCTGTGCTTGTTGTTGTGCCAATAGTTCAGTCTGGCTTGGACCCGTAGCTTTCTTGGGCGGCGGTGGTGGGGCGAGTTCTTCACTCTGGATCTCAAGTTCCAGCAGCGTAGCGTCCAAGTCGTTGATAAGTGCGTCGAGATTAAGAACTCCCATGTTGTACTTTTTGTGTCTGGGAATGCTTGTGACGCAGGCCATATGCTATTTATCTGATTTGGACGTCCGAAATGGAATTGAGATGGAAATTTTGTGTGCGCGCAGACGTCCAAAATGAAACGTGAAACCGCAAATTCCAAAAAGTGATATTAAATAAATAAGCAGCGATGCGGCGGCGACAAGCAACAATTGCGGCTGGTGAAATAAGCCATGCGCAGTCATCGTCGGAAAAAAAATGCGACGCGTTTCAAGATTTTTGGGCTTTGCTTGTTGGAGCGTCGGCGCTCTTGTAAGCTGTACCACGTCTGTTCTTTGTGATTCAGATTCTCGTTGGTAGGTGCGTTGGTGCTTGATGCGGCAGCTTGGTTGGTACATGGCAAGAGAAGCCTGCTCCCCAGTCCCAGTCCCAGTCCCAGTCCCAGGAATTTCAATTCAGATCTGGTTTCGCGATTCTTAGAATGCTTCTTCAATTGATGGACACGAGTTATATTAGGTTTTGCAAACAAGCTAAATGAAAAAAAAAAAAAAGTGCCGCCCTCAAAATCCGATGCTCTCCAACGAAGCCACAACGTCCTTCTGACTGACTGGCTTTCTGCTGCTGCTGCTGCTGCTGCTACTGTCTTTTGAAAACCCGAACAAGCCTCTCTTTCTTTCAGAACTCGTGACCGACTCTGTTTTCTCGGCCGGTTTCCCAAAAATGCCGCCGCCACTGATTCCTACAACTTGGCTGCTATCAGACGAAACGAGACTATGCATGTCACTGTCGTGAGAATAGGTGGATTCATGCGAAAACATGGACGGTCGTCGAGTCTGGTCTGAAGTCCACGACCTCAGACTCTTGTTGTACGCCATAAGCTGATCTTGCTGCACTTGGGATGCGTTGTAGCTGTTGAGGCCGTCCGAGTTGGATTTTGAGTTGGCTAAAGGGCGTGGGTACATTACGCCTACAGACTGCTGATAGTTAAATTGGTTCAAGTTGGGTGCAGGAGGCGGAGCGGAATTGAGTTGTTGCTGTCGCAAGAGCGCGGATTGGATTTCCAGCAGCTGCTGTTGGATGCGTAACTGCTCTTGCTGCTGTGTCATGATTTGACGTGCGCTTTGGGACACGGGCTGGTGCTGGCGGGGCATTCGAGTGACAGGGACCTGAGCGTGAACGGGAGAGGGAGAGGGTACGGGAGCCCTAGCGGGAGTGCGTGTCCGTGCAGTAGTTGGATGCTCGAGCTCCTGTAGCGTGGCATCAATGTCGTCCATCATTGCGTCCAGCGCCGCGAACTTGCCCATGCTTGTTTCTCGCTTCTTTCTGTAATGAATTGATGTGAATGACAAAAAATCATTCCTGACCATGTGACCCCGTCTTTTCTAATCACGCCCACTGCCTCGACAAACGGATTCGACACGGTCCCTGGTCCCGAGCAAGAGTCAGGCTCTGCTCGACTCAATGTCCGTCGGACGTGTCCTCGCTCGCACTCTCGAACAGCACACACTCGCAATAACGTGCGCTCCCGGCATCAGTTTTATCCAGGCTTGACTCAATAATCAAATGAAAACAAGTTGGCGACAAACTGTCATTTTCAATTGCTGATGGTGCAGATGCTCTTCCCGCCCTTCCGAACTTCGCTGAAATTTTGGTGACCATGAGACACACTCATATACACATTGGCGAAGAAAACTCTTCAGCGAGCTAAAATAGGTCTGGAGTGTTTAATGAAAAAGAAATAATCATCGGTTGTATAGTGTAGTGGTTATCACCCTGGTTTTTGATACCAGTAACCCCGGTTCGAATCCGGGTACGACCTCTCCTTTTGCTCTTTAACTTCGTCAAGGTGCGGACAGTTGGAGATGATTTCCTCCAAGGTCGTGAAGAGAGTTCAGTGACGAGGCTTCCAACATGGTGGTCAATCCAATCTCGTGGCCAGGCCCCGATAAACAAAAGCAAGAGCAATATTATTATTACTAAAACCTCACAGAGGACTTTTATTGTATATGGTGAAACCAGTTCACCTCTTTGTAACTTTTTTAAAATTCTTATGTGCCCGCCAAAAAGTAACCGCGAGTCTATCAATTAGTTAAAAGGGGCAAATTAACAAGTTCTCTTGCAAATATATTCAGCCTGAGCCACGCAGAAGCTGTCCCACCAGAAGTTGCAGCAGTAAGAGTCAACGGCGCAGACCTTTTTCGCGCATGGGCTGCAGGTGCTGGTCAGCTTACGACCGGTGGAGCAGACGCTGTGGGGGCAAGTCGATACAACAGTCGTCTTTGGTGGACGTGGTTTGGAGGTGGTGGCAACCTTGGAAGTGGTGGCGACTTTGGAAGTGGTGACTACCTTGGAAGAAGTTACTGCCTTGGAAGAAGTGGCAGCGACTGAGGAAGTGACAGCGACGGAGGAAGTAACCGGGACGACGGATGAAGTGGGGGCAACAACACTGGACGAGACCGCAGTCGAAGCTGCTGCAGACGTCTGGGTGCTCACTTGAGCGCTCGTTTTGGCAGAAGTAGGGATAACAATCACGGCACTCGTAGTCTTTGGTGGCACAGGGTCAACAGTGCTGCAGTCGGAGGGAATGTCAAAGTTGTCAGTGTAGCTTCCTCCGTTTTGGGCGTCGACACCCATTCCTCTCTTTGCGAAACCCTTCCAGATAGCGCACGAGTATTTGCCGTTGAACAAGGCCTTGTCAGCGTCCAAGATGGCGTTACGCGCTTGAATAAAGGTGGGGTTGCATGGCTGCAGCTTCATTCCTTGAATCAGGACGGCGGCCATGTCGGCGTTTCCTTTTCCAGATGCCCGGCTTGCGGTCAAGTCGGCGGGCTTCACCCAACCAGAGACATCGACCATGTTCCAGAGGACCTCGCTGAAAGAAAACAAAGATGCCTTTGTAAGCACACACGTACACGAAGGACAACTTCAAAGGAAATACTTACTAAAGCATTGAACACCAGATTTCACCAAGGTCGTGAACCTCCTTCAAGGTTGCGAGTTTGGAGTACTTGTGGGGGTTGGTGGTCAGGCTGGTGGAGTAAGGGTATCTGCGGATACCCTGGTTTCCTCCCAAAACATACTTGCCCATGTCCACGTTGGTGGTTCTTGTGGCAGTTTCAGGCAGAGTCAGCATCACAGCCCACTAAAAGCAACAGATTAGAAGCTGGAAGCAGAAAATACCAGTTGAACACTGCCAACTCACCAAATCAGACCATCCTTCACCCATGCCTCCAGAGTAGAGACCAGAGAGACAGTTGGGGTTGGTACCACCACCAGTGAGACGGTTGGACAGACCGTGACCAAACTCGTGGTAGACGATACCGTTGTCCAAGGCTCCGTCACGTCCTGGGTTCGTGCGGTCAAAGATGTACATTCTCATGCGACCACTCTGGCCATCGGGAGGAGTGGCAAAGTTGGCGTTGTTTCTGCTCTTGGCGTCCGTGTTGAATCGGTCCTGGCAAGTGGCCAACACTCCATCGTTCTCGTTTCCTCCTTTGCCCATGTTGTCAAACTGGAAGTTGGCAGCTTCTTCAGTGAATCCGTAGTTGTAGAAAAAGTCGTGCGCAATGTTGCTGGCGACAAACATGTTGGTGACAGCGGCGTTGATGTTTGTTGGGTCCATAGCATCTTGAGTGTCATCAAGCTTGTAGTCAAAAGTCAGCGACTCGCTGGAAGGTCTTGACAGAGCCAAAACGCCGGCTTTGGTCTGAGTGCTAGAACCGTCCGGGTTTGACGCAGCGGCAACGTTGTTTCCGTACAAGTCTTTTCTCTCTTGACCCTTGATGACGTGCCAGCCGTTGGGGGAAGCGTTGTTGTCCCATGGGCTCGTGATTTTAGTCAGCTGGGAGTTGGTGGGCGCTTGCTTGTGTGGTGGGACAACTGCGTACGTGGCGTCGGAGAAGTCAGAGCTCCAGTCACTGACTCCAACAATTTCACCGGTTTCGATGCTAACAAAAGCGTTGCGCCTGTTCGTCAGAAAGAAAGAATTGCGTTCAGTACATGCCGTGAGAAAGTAGAGGAAGATTTTGTTGTTTACCAAATGTCTCCAAGATCCACACTCAAGTCCCAGCAGACAACAAAGTCAGTACCCTTCTTGTAGACCTTCTTTGACGCCTTGATGTCTTGCTCAGCGAACGAAGCACCCTTAACGATGTAGGCATCGCCATCTTGAGTGACAGTCAACTTGTCGGTAGTGGCAATGCCCTGCGACTCGGCAAACTTGAGCACAGCAACGTCTACGGAGATACCAGCAGAAGCTGAGAAGGAGGATGGGGTGGTAGCGGTGGGAACAAAGCTGGAGAAGACAGAAAGAACGGATCCGTCGGCGTTGATGTTAACATTGGCAACGGCATTTGCAATCTCAACACCGTCAAGGACTTGGACAAAGTGCACGTGGTGGATACCGGAAGAAGTGTGACTAAAAAAAGGTGGGGGTTGAAAACGGTTTTAGTTTATTTTGAAAGCCTGCCTGCCTGCCACAACAGAACTGTTTACTCACGCATGAGAAACCTTGATTTGGTCCTTGGTAATCTTCAAGTTCTTTGCAAGGGCGTCTGCGGCGGACTGGGCAATGGCATCAATGCTGACTGGGGCACCGTCTCGGGAAGACAACACTGGGAAGCTGATGCTCAGGTCGATGGGTGCGGCCTCTGGTTGGTCGTACGATGGAACAGAAGGGGCGGAGTCTCGGCCAGCGAGGGGAGCCGCATTCAGCTGCTGTGCACAGATGCTGAGCAGACCAAGGAAGAAAACTGGAGCGTGCATAGAAGTACTGTTCTGTGTGGATTGTTACCCATTGGCAAGCTGACTTTTATACACAAAAGCTCGGGTGTGGAGATTTTAAACCCGGTCATGTGCACGGCCATGCCAAGTGATTTAATACATATTAATTATGACAATTTACAGGCGTCCTTTATGCCAGAGGGAAGGTCCTGGGTCGAAGGATCGGGCTCCAGGGCCGCGACTGACGCGCACTGCATCGGCGCTTGAGACGGGCCCTATTCGCAAGTGCAGCTCCGCCGGTGCTCGCTCGTAAGACAGCCCCCCGCACAGCAAGCTTCCGTCTGTGACACTCCAGCCACCTATGAAGGCCACATGACTCGCATTCAATTTTCCAAGAATAAATTCAATTGGTAAAATTTGCTTAATCACCCAACGAGTGCGCGGAACCACCCGAGCATAAATTCCATCAAACACACGAACCCAAATTCAAAATACGAGCTTTTGTTTGCGTGTCTGATCGATCCTCATAAACTCAGAAGTGTCTCGTTTACTTCTTGACCAACACGCTCCTCTCCTTCACCCAGAACATCCACCACTTCTTCTTCAACTGCGAATCATCCAGTCCTTCCAGCTTCTTAACAATCAAATTGAAAACAGTTCCAAAGTACAACGCCACAATCGTGCAACTCATCGTGATGACATTGTAAGGCATACTGAAGTCTGGCGTGGGCAACGCGATGAGCAGCACGTCGCTGAATAGCCGGTACTCCTTCTCTGCCCTTGAGGCAGGGTGAACTGTCAGGATTGCTGCTCCCGTGTCAAACCCACGATTCGCATCGGGAGGGTGTTCCGTGTATTTGATGAATGCGCGGTCGAAATCAAATGTGAAAACGGTTATGCTTTCACTCGGTAATGTAGCTGTGAGCTCAATCACGCTCGGTCGGATACGAGGAATTGCTGGTTGGTATTTAAGAGTTTGGTTCGCCGCCTCGCCAGACAAGGACAGAACGTCCTGGGAAGCGATATGGTACGTTGTTCGCTGGAGAGTGTGCATATACAACTTAATGAACCAAGGAAGCACTTCAAGAAGAGTGACGGTTCTGGGCTTAGTGTCCCGATTTGAAATCCGAATCTTGATTCCTCCTCGTTCGCGACCATACCCCGTCAGGTGTCGGTGAATTTGAATCAGCTCCGTCGATTTGGACTTTTCTGACAAGTCAGGCTTTGATTCGGAGTATTTCACTCCCATGCTAAACTGTTTTGCTGATAAAAGGAAACTCAGTTTCAAAAGACAGCCAGGAGAGATAATTCAAGAAGCCCAACCAAGTTCCAAAGAGTATACCCATGCATTCTTCTCATCATTGTAGACAGGTTTCACCTTGCCTTCAAATTCAAAGCCTTCCGCTTTAGGCAAGGTCACCAGAATATTGGTCTCGATTTCGTTCAGAGGGCAGGAGCCAGCTACCTCTTTGCCAAATAGAAACTGTAGGGACCAATCTATTGATACGCATTCATTAAGTAAACTGCCAAATTGATGAAATGCATTCTTGTCTTTCTTACCCATGTTCCTTTGGTACCCCTTTCGCACAGGGTCCAAAGCAACAACAAGGTCTTGGCGAATTTCTGTGGTGCATTCCGTGTCACTGGTGCATTTCCGACTCACTTCCACAGACATTGAGTGGTAATCGGCATCGTAAATGGCGTACGCATTGAAAAGAGAAGCGATCCCAGCCTAGCTTCCAAATACAGTAAGGCTTCATTTTTTCGAGCTTCTGTATGAATTTGGTTCACCTTCGTTGAACATGGAAGCAGTTTCGACCATGGTGTCAAGTTCTCAGTGCAAGTAATTTCGCGAGGCAACGACGCATATCGGAGCGAGCTCAATGCTGCGGAGCAAAAAAGTTGGAAACAAAAGGTTGGTAATTTCGTATATATCGGCATGAATATTTCACGGCGCACATGAATTCACGCTGCTGTGAGTGAAAGACGATTGAGGCTCGGCCGAGTTTTCCGGAGTAATAAAGTTGAGGGATGCGCAAAACGTTCCTGCGAGAGCATTGGTAAGAGCCGACCAGCGAGTGTCGACAGATGAGATGGAGTGATTGTTCCTGAGATGCAACAGTCAATTTCAATGGGCGGTGAACAAATGTTTAATAAACATAAAATCACCGCATCCAGGCCCACAGCACGACACCAGGAGGTCTGCAGCCGACTTTCGTTGCGATGCTGTCGCAGCGCGTGCCTTGCGTGAAGGACAGGGCCATTTCGTCAATGCCAAAGCCACGGGCAATGTCGTCCAGCGCATGCGCTTGGGACTCAGCGATGGACTGCGCAAACGCAAAGTGGGCAGTCACGCGTCCGCTCGGTCTCTGGTGCAGATGCAGGGCCTCATGCTGTGTCGACTGTGCAGCACTTGCGCTGATGCTGACCAAGGCTGCAATTATTATTGCAACCAGTCTTTGCATCATTATTTACAAATGTTTTTCTTTTATTTTAAGGGACCGATCAAATCCATACAAGTCTGTGAATTCGATCAATGGCGAAGATCACAACTAACAAGGACATGTGCAGTTGACGGCCCTCTGATTTTCGTGGCTGTTCCTGTGTCTGCCCTTTCTTATTTTTTGTTTTCTCGCCCGCACCCAGCAAACCCACCTGATATAGCTAACCTCATCTTGCAATGTTGTTTCTCAATCCTCCCTTGATTGTGTTTCATTTTTGCGAGATTGGCGGGCTGCGGGGCAAGAAAGTTTGTCACCAGACAAAAACAAAATAAATTATGTCCAATAACTCGCGCTTTGAGACGAACGCGGACGTTAAGGTGCCTAGCACATGAGACCTCCCACTCAATTCAGATTCAAGTCTAAGCAGACCCATCTCCATATAAACGCAGGTCATTCTCCTCGGTGACAGTGCTGTCGGAAAGTCAAAGCTCATTGAGCGGTTCTTGCTCAACGATTTTGTTCCGCACCAACTGTCAACCTATGCCTTAACTCTGTACCGCCATCAATGCCCACATCCTACAAAACATGGTGAAACAATCACGGTCGAGTTTTGGGTAAGACTCAGAATTCATCTTTTTTTGTCTCTGGACTCAAGTTTTTTTTTATTGGTTTCAAATCAAGGACACCGCCGGCCAAGAGCGGTTCAACTCCATGCATCCAAGCTACTACCTCGGCGCCCATGCTGTCATTCTCTGTTTCGACATGACCCGCAAAATCACGTACAAAAACATGGATACCTGGTTTGATCAACTCACCTCCTTCAGAGGCCTCACAGTCCCAATTGTTGTCATTGCAAACAAAGTGGACATGGATCCGAGTCGTGCTAGGAAATCTTTTGGGTTTGTCGATCGTCGACGCCAAGAACGAAGTCGCGCCAGACTTGACGCGTCGAAAGTTTTGGTTGAAGCAAGCAAATCTTTGCCGACTGCTGACGGCAGTAACGATGCAAACACCCTAGATGAAGATATGCCGTTGTTCATGTGTAGTGCGAGCGATGGTACCAACGTTGTTGCTGCTTTCAAAGAGGCGGTTCGGAGGGCGGTAAAGTTCAAGGAGGGTGGGGAAGTGGGCGCAACGTTTGTGGACGAGATCTTGAGCTTTATTCGAGAGGAAGAGGAATCTGCAAACGGACTCTTTTCTTCAAAAGCGAGGGACGCAAAGGAAGACGAAGAGTCGAAACAAAGACCCTCAGAAAAAATTTCGTCAGACGCCCACGACAGCGTGACGACATTGTATCATCGAGAGAGCTCCCAGTCTGTGAATGCAGACAGAGAAACGCGAGGGTTGGAGTCGGATGAGGAGGATGATATTGCTATGACCAAAAATCTAGCGCGTTTAAAGGACATCCGAAGAGCAAACTTGTCGAGTTAGTTGCCAAGAGATTATAGAGCTATTGCTATGAGAAAACTACATAAACATATTTCCAACAAGATTCACACCATCTGTTTATTCCTAGTGAGTACTTGGAATGCCAGATTTCAATCCACTGAGACGAGCGGGAATTTGAATACCAGTGGCAACAAGCGCATCAGCAGTTAATTTTCTACCATTTTGTTGCATCAAAGCCCTATTTGAGGAAAAAGAATTGCGCGTCAGAGAGCTCATTCAGTCAAGTTTGCCTTAAATAACTCCACGTACTCCATTACAACCAAAGTAGCCATGGACTCCACAATAGGCACGGCTCTTGGGAGAACACATGGATCATGTCTCCCCTTGGCCTCGAGGACACCTGCACTACCATCATACTTGGCAGTTGGTTGAGCTTGTGAAATTGTGGCGACGGATTTGAAGCCCACTTTGAAGTAGACGTTTTCTCCATTCGAAATTCCACCCTGAATACCCCCTGAGAAGTTGGTAGTGGTTCGAAGCTTTCCATTTTCTCCATTCACAAACTGATCATTATGAATGTGTCCTGGAATAGTGGTGCCGGCAAGACCACTCCCGATTTCGAAAGATTTTGTGGCGGGAATGGAGAGCATGGCATGCGCCAACTTTGCCTCCAACTTGTCAAAGCATGGCTCGCCGAGTCCTGTCGGCAGTTTTCTGATGACACAAACAACAGTTCCTCCGATCGAATCCTGCGCTTCTTTCGCGCGGACAATGCGCTATTGGTAATCAGATAACGCCAGATGGAAAATGCGATAATTTGGCGATGAGTTAGGATATGCGATAAGATTCAACATTTGAAATGACGTCACACCTTTCTCATTGCTTGTGCAGCTTTCTCATCCGGACAGCGAACTTCGTTAGAGTCCACGTCACGTCGAGTCACAGTGTCCAGTTTCTTCCACCACGCATTCCAACTGTCCATCCACTCCAGCTCCTTTGAAGGGTCTTCGGGGAACTCGCCGTTTGGGTCATCGAACGGCATCATGCTTACGTTTCCGACAGAGGCCACGAACGCAACAATCTCGATTCCATGTACGGTGGTAATGTACTTTTCTGCGACAGCAGATGCTGCAACACGCCCTGAAAGAAAAAAATCTTATCAGGCACTGAAATATAAACACGATGCACTTGGCATACCAATCGTTTCTCTCGCAGAACTTCTGCCACCACCACTTCCGGCCTTGATACCGTACTTTTCCAAGTACGTGTAGTCTGCATGCGAGGGACGTGGGTACAGGTCCATCTCGCCATAGTCATGGGGCCGCTGGTCCTCGTTTGGCACCATCATTGCAATCGGGGTTCCAAGCGTGAATCCCATCTCAGTCCCGGAAAGAATCGTGACGCGGTCCTTTTCGTCTCTCTGTCAACAGTATGAGCAAGAATGAGCGGACCCTTGGGGAAAAGAAGAGTCTTCTGCATTCTAAGAAGACAAGAACTCACTGGCGTGGTCAGTTCGCTCTGGCCTGGGCGACGTCTGCTCAGCTGCGGCTGCACGTCGTTCTCTGTCAGAGGAAGACCCGGCGGGCATCCATCGATAATGACACCAACTGCTTTGCAGTGTGATTCGCCGAATGTCGTCACGCGGTAGAGACTAGGTTGGCGAGGGAGAGGATGTGTCAGTGTGTTGGGGGAAGTCAGGGAAGTCACGGAGTCAAGCCGCACACCTGCCAAACGTGCTCATCGTTTTTTATGTGAATTTTTTGTGAATCGACCCCAGTTCCCGTGATAATAGGGAATGGTTCACATTATTGAGAGAGTGAAATGAGTTCTTTTGGATGCTTGTTTACGTGAACGTTTTTGATGAGCGTGGGAAGAAGCTGCAGAGCAAGAAGAAGTCCCGAACCGTATTCAACAGTTATTTAATAATAACACATTCTGCCTTGTTAGTTCTCCAGTCCCAGATAGTATAGTGGCTAGTATCCGCCCCTGTCACGGGCGAGACCGGGGTTCAATTCCCCGTCTGGGAGCTTTTGCTTCCCTCCTCGGGAGAATGAAATGCTGGTACGTGTTCCTCCACTGACGCGTCGCGTTGTGGGCATTGACTTATGTTTCATATCCGTTCCATTAACTGACGCAGGCACAGTGTTCTGGAATTTCTTTCCAAACGAGTGTGAACTACAACACTTGGAGTTTCATTGCCCCGCAAACCGACTTAGTTGATATGAATTTATCTTTGTTTCTGATTTGTATTGATTTCACACGAGGAGAACGGCGTGAAGCGGTTTTGAGGTGCGTGATTGGGGCTCGGAGACAAGAAACAGAGTGAAACAACATCACATCTCCTCAAACACCTTTTTTTCCCAGAGCAAAAACAGGTACTCGCAGTAAATCCCCACTTATTGACATTCTATGAAGGCCAGGCCTCCAACTCCAACTCCAAACCAAACACATCACCTCAACCAGACACACTAACGGACGAAAAAAAAAAAAAAAAAAAGAAAGAAAAAAAAACCACCAAAACAAACCACACAGAGCCCACCCCCAACAGAAACTCTCGTTAATGAAAAAAAAAAGTTAAAACACACAATTCGAAAATCAAGACTCTTCAAGGCCTGCATCCATCTCCAACTCTTCCTCCTCGTCATCCTTGCCATTCTCATGCAATTCCTCCCCCTCAAGTTCCTCCTCCTCACCTTCATGCATTTCATGTGACATCATGTGCATCGGCATAGGATGCATTCCAGGTTGCATCATATGTTGTTGCATTTCAGCTGAGAGAAAACCATAGTCAAAACTCCAAGTACATTGATTGATACATCAGTCCAAGAAAATTTTACCCATTTGCATCGGATCTCCTGTCCATACCATCGGGACCATCATTCCAGGATGCCCTGGGTAATACCCTTGTGGAGGCGGGTATCCCATCATACCAGGCGGAGGAGGGGGGTACATGGGATCATGTCCCGGCGGTGGCCCCATCATATACGGAGACCGATTTTGCGGAGACACGTAGCCTTCGGAAATTGGAACGCCGCTCTGTGGCGGTGGTCTGAATGGAATCATTTGCGGTTGCGTTCCACCGCTCGCTTGCGAGGATGCAGCTGCATTGGAAGTCCCACTTGCATTAGGTGAATGCGGTTGCATTTGCAAGGCGGTAGATGTTGGTGTTGGCGGGCCGTTTTTCCCGGAGTTGCCTGCTCCTGAAGGCTGGGATGCGTTCGTTTGGGCAGGGTGTGGAGCGACTGGGCGAACATACATGGGAACCGGAACACCAGGCATTCCCATCATTGGCTGCATCATAGCGCCAGGAGGAACACCGTACGGCATCATGTATTGGACGCCACCGGGACCCATCATGGCTTGAGAAGGATGCATTCCAGGCGGCATGAAACCAGGGCGTGGGCCAGGCATGATTGGCTGTTAAAAATAAGGAATGATGAGACGAGCGATTTCGAGACTAACAGTAGTGTAAACAAACGCGATATTGGGCTGGGTAAGGGCCTCCTTGCATCGGATAGTAGAAGGGTTGGTTTGGATCCATTTGCGGCATATAGCCATTATTTTCATCGTATCCTTGCTGAGGAAATTGTGGGCGGAAATGCTGTTGACCATAGTCTGCGATCCATTTTAGAAACTTCGAAGGACACGCTGAAGTGAGTATGCCTTACTTTTTTGGTATCCTTTCGCGTAGCCACCAGAGTTATTCCTAACGGGGCCTTTGGAAGCACCAGACATGGACTGAGGTCGAGGCTGTCAATGGGAAGGAGCAAAACGCGTCAGCAAAACCCATAGAGGCGAAGAAAAGATGAATCAGTGCGACACCTTGTCATTCAAATTTTGGCTCTGAGGAACTGGAGAAGACCCACTAGGACCAAACGACGGCGTGAATTCAACGGCAGATAAATTGAACTTAAATTTGGATGCGGATTTTTCGGATGCTCCAGCTTCCCCATCGTCTTTCTGGGTTGTAGCGGCTGATGCTTCTGACCCAGAAGGTACCATAGTCCCAGCAGAAGCGGGAATTGTCGCTCCAGTATTGGCAACCGAAGCCGAATTTACAGAACCGTTTCGAAGAGGGGCTCCCGACTTTTCCGCTGCATTTCGTGCATTAAATGACGCAGGGCGTGCAAGTGACGGAGATTTTGATGGCGCGGGATTGGCGCTTGATGATGAGCTTCCTGCAACAGGGGTTCCTTCCACCACAGGCTGCGATTCTGGTCCTTTTTTGATAATGTCTTTTAAATCGGCTGGGAAAGGCATTGGCAACTACAGAAATTCAGAACCAAATAGATATTTACTGAGACATTTCGTCGCAAGATCAGGGAAGGAGACTTGAAAAAATACCTTGAAATCAGTACTGAATGCCTTCAATTCACTCAGCATTTCGGGCTTTGATTTTGTCATGGCTTCCCGCAAAGGTTTTTTAATCTGCATTCTTTGATTCTCTGCAAACTTTTGAAAGATTTGATACGATTCCCCAACAAAGTCTCGTCCATGCGACACAGCGTTTTCTTTCTGTATTGGTGAGCGTCGACCTGTAAGTTACAGTGGCAATCGATGTTAAATGAGACTCAACTGATTTCGCAGGTAATTTTCCCAGGTTGTCTTCCTTTTTACCGCCCCTTTCCGCAGCAACCTTTGCAGCATAGCTCAAAGCAGCAGCAACACCTGGCCGGCCTCCTTCTGCTCCTGAGGATGCGGCAGCTGAAGCTGTCGGAGAAGATTTTTTGGCATCAGTTGCAGGAGAAACACGGCCAGATTTTGAGCCTCCATTCTGGGGAATGTTTGCCGAGAGTTTGGCGCTTTGTAAGTTTGGCGTTCTGCTCGGTGATTTCGAACGAGGCTGCTGGTGCTGCGGAATGTTTGCAGGATCTGGAATTTCGATCGACTTCGATGTGGCTGGAGCAGTTTTCAGCGAGTGTTTAAGCTCACTATTCGCGTTGGCGGGAGGTTTGGAAGTTGTCGAAACCGCAATTTCGGGCTTTGATTTGTTCGAGTCCTTTGAAGCAGAGGATGGCATGGAAGTTCGGTTGTTGCCATGGTTAACGTTATTGATGTTACTCTTGCTGTTAGCCTTTCGAGCAGCTGGTGGGATATACACGTTATCCGGCTTTGGTTGGTCCGATTTGCGAATGACGGATGAGTATTTATCCTCTTCATTTGTTGCATCGTCCGGAACGATTAAGTTCCGCTCTTCAAGCAAATGGATGTTGTCAGTCTTTGAATTTGAAAGAAAAGTGTGAGTTTTAAGACAGAACTTGGCAGGGGCAGCAAACAACACGGTCACCTTTCCAAAGCCGGATTCAATTTCTCTTGCCAATCTGAGAGCCTCTGCCTCTTTTTTCTTGAAGTTTGGATCCGACTTATCAATGATAGTTGTGTAAATCTCCTCCCTGAAATCGGTCTCAACGCCAAACAGCCGCTCGTTTGCAGCAAACTGGTCCCACTTCGTTCCTGCACTACCGAGGCTATTTTCTCTGTTCACGTCTTCCACTGCATCATCTGCCCACTGAACCAGTTCACGCTCTTTTCCAAATTCGCCCATCCGTGCGCCAATTGCAGCGTCTGTCTGGAATGCGTCCGCTGCAATGTCTTTGGCATGTGCCAAGTCCGCGTCCAGGCAAGTAAGTGCCACGAGATCCTTTGGAAGGATAACGAGGGAGTTAATGGTTGCAGAAGAAAGTGCAGCCGTGCCATTCTTTCCTTGCGAGGTGGATTCAGGCTTAGAAAACACTCGCGCAACAGCCAGCACCACACCCAGTTCGGGGCTTGTGGTCAGTGTATGGAGAATACCCTCATACACGGTCCCATCACGTGACGTAGCTGTCACATGGGTGCCAACGAGGTGAAGAAACAAGCATGAAAGCGTGTCATTGATGGGTGACTGCGAGTGTGAGTTTGGGTGGGGTCTGCTGCTGTTCTTGTGCGGCGCTTGGCCATTGTGGCCGTTGTGGCCATTCTGCAGCGCAGATGCTGGCGGCCCATTCGACCACGAACCTCTCGTGCCCTCTTTTGCAGTGTCTCTCTCCCGCTCTCGGTTGCTTGCGCTGTTGTTCGAATTAGAATTCATTGGGGTCATGTACGTGAAGCGGTTATTCACCCGTTCATCGATCCACCACGGCCTCGGCCTCCGCCACCTCCACGTGAATGCGAGTGCGGCTGCGAGTGCGACTGCCCTGCCCCGTGTCTGTTCATTCAGATATAATTTTACTTGTAATGAGGGTGGGCTGAGTGAGAGGTATACAAATTTATTTACGATATGCGCAAATATTGGAAACAAGCAAACCTCGTGCAAAGCCGCTTTCTTCTGGAATATTTCCACGCCTGGTGGCTCAGAATGCTCCTACTGCTCGGGAAGGCTCGTTCGTTTGCCCATTTTTTGAAATCGCTTGGAGAGATATTTTCGACATCATTCTCAAATCATTATTGCGTTGTGCAAGTTGCAGATAAAATGGGTGCAATAAACCAGAGCAAGCTGGTGGCTTAATAGAAATGCTGCCAAGGTGTCAGTGGAAGATTGAGAAGAATGTCAAAGTCGCGTTTCTGTTTCCTCCGTCTCGCTCATTTCATATACCGAACCAGCTTCCCGCCATGGGGCGCACCAGAATGGTTTTTAGCGCCGGCTGTACTGTTCTTGTCAGTCTGTTTGGATAGATTACTCATATTGACGTTGACACCGCTTTTTGTCCCAACACGGAAATTTGTTCAGTGAACGCAACATGGATGTCTCCGCGTCCTCTTCAGCTGTGTCTTCGAATCGCAACCAGCCCAATGAGAATCCGAATACAGCACTGAGCACCGATGAGCAAATTGTGTCAAATTTCTACGGCAAGTTTGTGCAGTGTGTGGTCCAGGCAAGGGGCCAACACAGCACTGGCAGTGGCGCAACGCAGAGGCCGAATCGATGGGTTGAGAAGAATACAACTTGCCTGGTTACTCATTCTTTATTGATGCTTATGCACGCATACCGTTTTCATACAGTTTAACCTCGACACCCCCGAAGTTGAGCCGCTCCGCAGCGAAGTTAAGTACTGGAAACGACTTGTGTCCATGCATCAGTCCCAGCCATTGAACCAGATGCAGCCGCTTATTCTTGACATATATCTTGACCTGTCCGACACGTCCATATACCCAAACAACAACAATCCACAACCGTCCTACCTCGTCATAAAAGACGAGCAAACAATGCGAAAACAACGAATTAACCCTGATTTGCTTGTCGGTGTTTCTGTCGACCCTATCACCGGTTCGGAGTTTTGTGTTCGAAAGAAGCGGATTTTGCTGGAGTCTTGGCAGCTGACTTTGCTGTGAGTCATCTCTCTCTTCTCTTCGAAATTATCGATTGCATTTGTCGTTATGCATGTGTGCGCAGTATCAATCTTATCTCGTCTTTTTGTTGACTCAGCTCGCCACGTCCAACAAATCCGCCCGACGTTTCAATTATTTACCGGAACATGACCATGTTTTTCCGCTCGCTATTTCTGTATATACGCCTTCTTCCAGTACACAAGATCTGCAAACGGTACTCAAAGCAGCCTTCAAAGTTAAAAGTGGGATATCGGCTCACGTCGAGTCGCGTTATGCCTCTCGATGAAGTAGGGCTAGGTTTGTTTGCAGCGTTTACAGGCTTACACTCTTCAATAACGTTAGGAAACTCATTCATTTGATCGTTTCGACTTTTTGGTGTTTAGACCAACTGCATCTGAGGGATGCACATCGTGGAATCGCAGAATACAATTTCGGCGCCTTAGAAACAACATTGGGGTGCGTTTATTGTTTTCAGAAACCTTACCTGCTCAGTGGACATGGTGCATAATCAAATGAGTGCGCAGGAAGCTGAACGTACATGTCATGTACAGGGTTGAATGCGATTTCACCCTCTCCGAACCCGAACCTCTCTTAAGCAACTCATTTAGAGGAACAGAGCTGGACGAAAACTTCTATTCTTGCTCCAACGGATCCAACGAATCCAACCAAAAAACTACCAACCAGAGTAACAGCAGCATACCCAAAAACATAAATGAACCATTGGATCAAACTCGATACATAACTCCTGGATCTTTCAGCAACTCAAGTTCAAACACGCGCCGCGTGTCGGCCCCAACCATGTACTCTGGCGCGTCATGCCTTCGTAGCAACTCTGGTGGACGGCTTCCAACGGCTTCGCCTGCACCTCGCGGAAACCAGCAACATCCACTTGATATTTCTCCTCGAAGTCTAGGTGCGCCAGGAGTGACAAGCTCCCGCGCGAATAATCTCAACCATCAGCCCATGGCACGCGCTGTTGGACCCCAGTCCAATACGCCAGGGGGGTCGAGTTTTGGGAGGAATAGAGCGGTGTATGTGGGTAGTGATGGGAGTATGCGTGGAGCGTCTCCTACATTTCAATTTTCTGGTTCATTTCCCAGAAACCATGGAGGCATTCGGCTTGAGAATGGAAGCGCTGGAAGCAATGGTGGTGCAAGTTTAGCGGATGCCATTGCGATGGGCCTTTTTGATGGAGTGGAAGGGTTGCCGTTTTCCGTGGGAAGGCGGCTGAATGACCTTGGTACAGGCAGATCAACTGGTCAACACTCGGAAGCTGATCAAAAGGGTTTGATTGATATGTTTATGGGATTTGAAGAAACTCCACCCTTTGGTTCATTCAGGCACCGCGACATGTCTACAGTGAGTGTTGAAGTTCGTTTGCATAAGATAAACCTTTGTCAACTAACACTTGTGTCAATTTATGCAGTATCCGCGTTCGGGAACATCCGTCTCTTCCAATCCCTCGGTTGGCTCAATCGCAAGCGTTTCCCGCAGAAACTCGATGAATGCACTCTCTCATGCTCGCACAGGAGAAATCCCTTTTGCAAACACAATATTGGGCATGAAGCAAGACGAGGCGTCTTTTCAGCCATCATCCTTCAACTCGGTCTCTGGGGCCTTGACGTTATCAAAAGGATCCAACTTGCCCATCATCCCAGGAAGTACTCCGCCCAGGCCTCCGTTTGTGTCATCAATCATTTTCAATGCACCGGCATTGCCCAGTCGCAATTCTTTTGGTGCAAGCAATAATGACCTCTTCGGAGTGTCATCGGCGCAAAGCCCTCCGCCTTTTGTGTCCATGACACATCGAATTCCGAATCGCCAAATTCTCGGCGCTCCTTCTGATAGTAAGGCGCCTGAACAGCTTCAACAGCAGGTTGCGACTATCAGAAATGAGTTGGAGGAATTTATACGAGGCATTGAAGGGAAGAGAAAGAGCTTAGTCTTCAGGCATGCGCCTGGGTATTTGAATCAGGCCAACAACGGCGCTGAAGCTTCAGATGGGACTTGTACTGACAAAAGAAAGCGCCCATCGAAGGTACATTGATGAAATAATTTCTTAAAATGCCATGGTTTTCCTTGACAATAGAACACTTTTTAGAACACTTTTGCAAAGATCGCGCAGCTCAAAGACTCTTACCAGGAGCTGTCTAATTCTCTAGTTGCTGCCACGTCACTCTCCAAACCAGCTCCATTTCAAAGCTCAACACCACCTCCAGTAGTTTTCTGCAACTCTCCGCCTGGAACGTCAAACCGCTTGGGTTCGAGCCCGAAAGAATCTCACTTTCAACCGCAAAACAATGAGTTTCTCAGTTTATCCTCGGAGCAACGCCATACAACATCTTCCCTTGGCCGCTCCCTTCCTCGTACAGCCGCCGCATCTTACCGCAATGAAAAGCTACAACTTCGTAAGCCCAGCTCGTTGCAATTTGCAACGACCAAACTAAGTGCTGGGCTGAGTGAAAGTGGAAACGCGGATGACACCTCGAGTGGTAGTGATGAAGTTGCGTCGGAGCAACGGTCCACAGCATTGCCCATTGCCAAAGAATCTTTTCTTGATTCACGCGATAGGGCCCCGAAAAAGCCATCCCATTCAGGTGGACTTGTTACTTTATCGATTCCAACGGAAGAAGCTCATTGGACTTGTGGAACAAAGCCTGTGCATGTATACACAGCCGACCCTGCACGGGTTTCGAGCGGGTTTTTTCCAGTCTCTGATTCGAGTAAAACTGGTGGACTGGAAGTTGGAACCAGTGAAAGCAAAGACTGGTCTGGTCCGTCCATGCGTCCCATCAAGTGCTTGGACACGCAATTTCTCAGCAACCAATCCGGGGCTTTCTCTTCACTACTATCACGCGATGTAGCAACTGCCACCGCCCCGATTGGGATCTCAGAAGCTGCACGCGATATTGCGTCCAAAGAACCACACTCTCGGAGGAAAAGCAGCGGGGGATTACTTCCGAAAGTCACCTCTGGTGGTACTGCTCCTGCTCCTGCTGCTGCTGCACCATTCATTATCAGTAGCGAAGGTGGGGGGGTTGTTGGTAAGAACATTGGAATTGGCTCGTCGCGATTTGGATCTGCGCCAGTGGAGGTTCCATTTGGAAGGAGAATGTTCTGCGATCGGAATCGAGTCGATCCTGAGGATTCTTGGAACATTGAGAAGGATGATGCTGATGTTTGAAGGATGTAGTTCATATCAATGTAAAAAAACGCAACTGCAACAATAAACCGTATTCTGGGCATTTGCTGAGGAGAACACTTGAACAGAGTCCACGGAATGGTGCATGTTCTTGCCAGCGCGAGAAGCTGTCGAGTGATGCGTATCGCACATTTGTTGGCGGAAAGCAACGGGTTCACTCGCAAAGCATTGATAAGATTCCCGCGTTTCCTGCTTAAGCGACAACAGCAAGCGCCGCAACGGTCGATGCGCCTGACTTCTAGAACGTAAAAGCACGCGAGAAAGGTGACAAGAACGAGAATTTAAATGTGCCCCAACTGGATTGAACCAACGCTTTTATTCAAGACACAGTCAATGAAGAAGTCTCGGCACCAGCATTCTTGTAGATCTCTCCGGGACTGATCGGGGACAAGCGAGGATCGGTCAGACAGACCTTCAGGGAAATATCAAACTGATACACACCGGCAATGGTCGAGTCCGCCGATCTACTTCTTTCCCGCGCAGCACGCGCATGACTTGCAGTCAGTGGTGCATTTGCAGCCGCCAGCGCAGCACTTGTCGTCTCCTTGTCCGCAGGGCATGTTTACTGTTTCTGGGATTGTTTTTGTGATGCTTTGCTGTGTTGGGATGCTTTGCTTTTATAAGGGCTTGTCACGTGATTCCTAACACTTTCACATGCGTCGCACTCGGCAATGTCCCGTCTCTCGACGTTGGTTGGATGGGCAAGGATGCCAGTATACTCGTTGCATGGTTGGCAATGCTCTCAAGACATTGGGTGTGTTGGACCAATCACAACTCTTTGCTTGATAAAACAATTGTAAACTTAACACCCCAACTGGGTCAGCAAGCATTGGTGCGTGCCAGGATGCGATTGACGCACGCGTTTCTGGCTGGACAGAGGAGATCGCTGTTGGCTGGTGGGGTTCACCGATGGTCCCCTGCAACCAGCCCACCCTCTATTCCACTGACCCTCGCCTTCCATGACTCTTCAGTAATGACAGCTCAACGTAAGACCATTCTGTTACCGTGCATCGTTTGCCGCAAGTGGCCAACTACGATAAAATGAACGTTGGATTTTCCTTTTTTCGGTCACCGTAAAAAACAAGTGCGTTGGACGTTGACTTCCAGTGACAAATACTTGGCACTGACAGCTGCTTCCCACCACCAGCACCAAATGTTTTTCACCCGTCTTGCACGGTCCAATCGCATGGCCCAGTGGAGCCCAATCCGCTTCGCCTCCTCAGCCACCACAAGTCCAAACAAAATCACAGTCTCCTTCCTCGCCAAAAGTGCCGTTCTGTGCTCTGTTGCCGGTGTCTCTCTCGCAGCAATTGTTCCCGATGACATCATAGACCCTCTGTTGCCCAGCGGTGCAGATGCCTTTGATCTGATCGAGAATGGAATGCACGCACCACACCAGGAGTGGGACCACAGAGCCTGGAATAAGACTTTCGATCACCAGTCGTAAGTTGCTTTTGCATTGATCTCACCCTTCCATCCAAGCGAGAATGCTTCAATTTCATGAATGCCGTTTGCTGGGAAAATTACCTCCCGTCACAGTGTGGTTCTTGGGCGTGATATCGGATGCGATGTTCCCGTTGGATCTATATGCGATGGCTGTTGAGCGTTTTGGACGTTGACTTACTGTAAATTACCTTCATCAGCATTCGCCGAGGATACCAAGTGTACCGCGAAGTTTGCGCTGCGTGCCACTCAATGGACTTGATCTCGTGGCGAAACTTGGTGGGAGTTTCCCATACTGAAGCCGAAGTCAAGGAAATGGCTGCAGAATACGAATACGAAGATGGACCAAACGACCAAGGAGAAATGTTCAAACGGCCCGGAAAGGTGTGTTCCATCGCAAAGCACTTGGCGAAGAGAATTCAATTCTGAATGCCCCTGCGTCGGCTTTTCTGTGCAGTTGTCGGACAGATTCCCCGCTGCGTACCCCAACGAAGAAGCCGCCCGTGCCGCCAACGGAGGTGCCTACCCACCCGACCTTTCCTGCATTGTTAAGGCTCGTCACGGCGAGGAAGACTATATCTTTGCCCTTCTCCTCGGATATACTGAACCACCTCCCGGAATCTCCATTCGTGACGGCCTCCACTTCAACCGTTACTTCCCTGGAGGTGCCATCAGCATGGCACGTGCTTTGTACGACGAAGTGGTGGACTATGAGGACGGAACTCCCAACAATGCTTCTCAGCTCGCAAAGGATGTGACGACATTTTTGACATGGGCTAGTTACCCCGAACATGACGAGCGCAAAAAGATGGGAATGAAGAGTATCGCAATTATGGGAATCTTGTTTGGACTGAGTATTTGGTACAAAAGATTCAAGTGGTCGCCAATCAAGACGAGGCAGATTGTGTACAAGGCTCCCAAGGTGCGAATTCTTTTCTGCTTCATGTCCATTCTGTTTTTTTATTTATCGCTAATACCCCCCATTGCTCTGCTGGTTTTCTCAGGTTCGCGATGTGTAAAAACGCATCTAGACAGCGAGAAACTCCAATATTCTATCATCTTTTTTCACCCCCCCCCATGCACACGCCCACACACAATTCTCTGTGAGAATCTTCTAATAAAATTTTGAATTGTTGACGCCACCACTGCGGCAAGTGACAAATTAACTCAACTTTGAATTCAGTGTTTTATTCTCACTGAGAGTGAGTGAGGAATAATGTGATTGACTTTAGTGAGAGTTTTCGCTGAAAACGTGAATAAAAAATGAGTATTGTGTGACGAAACAACTCAACTTTGAATAGTGTGAGGATTCTTCACTCGAATTCAGCGATGAATAATGTGATTGATTTGAGTGACAGTTTTCGCTGAAATGTGAAAGAGTATTGTCTGTGGTCGAAGAAAAAGTAGCAATTTTTTCGCAATTTTTTGGACTGGAAATAACTTTCGAAAATGAAGAGGCAGCCAAGGATCCGCCAGTACTTCACCGCCCCGACTGCACAATCTACAACAACAACAACAAAAACATCATCATCATCTGCTCCCGCGAAGAAGGCGAGGACAGGAGAGGGTCTGTCTATTTATTTTCTATTATTATTATTATTTTATTCCTTCTTTAACTTCAATCACACACAGGCTCGCCCATATCTTCGTCCTCTTCTTCTTTGACTTCGCCACCCGCTGCCGATGGCGTGGTATGGCGCGTCTACTCGCTCTTCTGTCGGCGTCAAGAGACCCTGTACAAAAGTGCTGCTCGCAGAAAATAGTCCCTCGACCATCGCCATGTCGGAGACACTGATTCGCACTCAACGGCCCAATAGAGAGAAGGCGCCTCCTGCTTCGTTTTGATACCTTGCGCATAGGAGTCAACGTCGGTATTTTGAGGTGTCGGCGATGACGTGTCAATGAAGATGTGGTGTGAACTGATACTGTCCCTTTTCTGCATCACGAGCGCGAGTCACTTTCTGGACTAATGGATATCTCACAGACTAAGCCAATTATTATTCCTTTTTTTTGTCCGAACTAATATTTGATTTTAAAAAGGAATCCAACTCGCTGCTCATTACTCCACCGTTCACTCCAACCGCAAATGAAGGAACTGCTGCTCCACAGGTACATCACGTGATTTCTCTTGAAAACTGCTATAAAAGGACAACATTCCTGAACTTTCCCCCCTTTTTTTTCTTTCAAAAAACAGACTGCCATGAAGAGAGCAAGAATTGAAGTGAGTTTCTAGTTATTGGTCGTGAACTTGGATTTTTCTAAATATGTTAACAGAGTGCAGCAGTGTTGTTCTCCCAATTGGATAATCTTAGATGGGGGCGAAAAAAGGAAACTCACAACTTCAAAACACGAAATGAGGCAATTCGCTTGTCCCAGGCCTTGGCGAATCACCCTGATGTTTCACCAACGTCTCGCAAAATTTATTCGGATAATGCGGTCAAGCTTGAGGCAAACATAACTGAAAAATTTTCCACGGAAGGAACAGCTTGCCCATGTGGAGTTGCAGATTGTGTCAGAACACTCGCACGATGTCAAGTGTCATTTGTGAAGCGTGATTCAAACTTTATGGCTCAAAGAAATCGGTGTTTTGAAGGCTCTAAGGCAGTATATAAGGATTCAAATGTTGATGTAAGATCCCCTCTCTAAAATTCCATGTATTCTTCACCCCTTTTCCCGCCGAGCCCAAACCCCCCCTCATTTAAACACGACCCTCAGCCGGGTCGTGTTCTCTCTCTTTGGACTTTTGTTTCAAATTACTAATTGATTACCTTTTTTTATTTCAACAGAATAACGCGAAAGTAAGTGTCAAATTCACCCCAACAAAATAGCCGAGATGCCCCCAAACCCCCCTCCATTAAACACGACCCTCAGCCGGGTCGTGTTCTCTTTCTTTGGACTTTCTATGCAATTACTAATCAATTTCTTTTATTCATTTTCCAGGTATCTGCTAAGCGCGGGACTGGGGTGTGTGCACGTGGAATGTGCCCAGACGATGTGGTTGAAGGAAAGAATCTGTGTGCACTTCATCAGAAAGAGCTTGATGACAGAAATCAAGATGTAAGTGTCAAATTCACCCCAACAAAATAGCCGAGATGCCCCCAAACCCCCCTCCATTAAACACGACCCTCAGCCGGGTCGTGTTCTCTCTTTTGACTTTTTAACTGATGATTTTTGTTTTGTAGAAAATGGCAGAACACCAGAAAATCAAGGCCCGTGCTGCGGAGGTTGATGATGAAGGAGAAAGGAAGAAGATTATGTTGGAGAGTTCAGTCTACGCAAACAATCAACTGGTAAGTGTATTCTTCTCCCCAAAATGAACGCCGAGACGCCCCCAAACCCCCCCTCACCACTCCAATCAACACTACGCTTCGCTTCGTGTTGATTGACACTTCTATCCTGAAACCATGTTATCTTCACCCCTTTATACCAAGCCGAGATGCCCCCCTCAAACACGACCCTCAGCCGGGTCGTGTTCTCTCTCTTTGGACTCTTACTTATAGTTTCTATTAGGCTCTCGCTCTTGACAAGAAGAACAGGCCACTTGTCGAAGCTCTCAACTCTGAGTTTGCCGCAGTTCATATTGATGACGACGACTACGCTGATAAGCTTGATGAATATCTCTCGAAATTGGCTGGCTTTTTGAAAGGAACCAAGAATTTAGTGGTGAGTTCTTTGTTTTTTTTTTCATTCCAAACCAAAAATTGTTAAAACTTATTTTTTTAGACCTATGCGAAAATCGATGGTCTTATTAAGTCAACTGCTTCCAACCTCTCCTACCGTTCGGGACGCATCCTTTCGCCAATCGCCGCTAAAGACTTCATTCTTCGCGTCATCCATAAGGGCCCAATTGCTGGGACTGATGCAGTCACGTCACTGACAGCTGAAGAGCGCCAAACATTATCTGGCTTACTGGAGACTGCTGAGTTTTGCTGTTACTGGACAAACGCCAAACTTGTATTCTCCTCGTTTGCTGGGTTCAATCAATTCTCTCCAGACCGTATTGGATTACAATCACTTTCATATTTCGATGATGGACAACAATCAGCGGCTGTCTGTCTCTGGGCTCAAAGGTATTAGTTGCTTAAACACGTTTCGTTGTATTTGTACAATACAAATCATGAATTGTTCTTAGGTTGATGAACAATATGAATCCCGATAAACGAGAACGATTCATTCGACTGCTAATTGCCAAGTACAATCCAACTCGAGCAGATATCTTTATCGCGAATTATGTGAATGGTGTGGATAATGGGGTGGTTTTTGGAGATGACGCACGCAAGTATTGGGAGAACAAGTGGGAATCTCAGAGCAAAGAGGCGCGTGAGGCTTTTGCAAACACACCATCTAAAAGGAAGAAGGATGGCACATGGAAAGTGCTTGAGGACATTCGTGATTGGGGTAAGGATGAAAAGGTTGAGGATAGCCAATTGAAGGGGGATATTGACTGGGTCACTGGAATTGACCGAGCTGATTTGATGGAGTTTGGAGGTTTAGCAGACGACAGGTTAGAACAACCAGCTGAATTATTTGCAATCTAACTTTTGAAAACAGAAAATCTAGGCAGCATAGCTACTCTGCGCCCGATACGTACCCCACATCTACACGATTGAATGACGCCCGAGAAGCTGACCCTGCATTCCATACTCGTTCAAGTCTTGCGGCTCTTGCTGCTAAACACGAAATATCAGAGTTGCAAGTCATCATTAAGATGCAACGTCAAATGGTTGAGGCTTTGATTGGACATTGGCGTGGTTGAGTTTAAGTTAGCTGCAGTATGCATGAAGTCGTTTTATTGTTGAGGATTGCTTATTGAAGGAGACGTTTTGAGGAGGACATTTTGCTTTGTTTTCATGATATGCTTGAAATAAAACAGTTCTAATCATCAGACAAAAAATTGCGCAAACAAGTTTTTATTTGGTGAATTATGGGTGACAAAGTAGTGGTGTTTGTCTTTCTTTGGTATAATAAAACGACGTATACAAAGGCGAAAGAACAAATTGAAATTTTGTCTAATTTTTTCCGAAAAATTAGACAAAATCTGAAGTTTTCGAAGTTCCAATCTGGTGGATGTGAACTTGTGCACTTAACAAACATGTACCATTGTGGGAGTTATCTCATCAATTTTGCAAATGTATCATGACTTGAGTTAGGATTTTGGAAACTCCAGAATCATAGGCTGGTTTTTTTTGTATATGCAACTTTTTGTCTAATCATCAGACGAAACCCCCAAAAAAAACTACTGTGGACGTTAAAAAAAACTGAATTTATTTTGAAAACTTATTTTATTTTATAATACTAAATATGTTCTCGTTGGAAAGTGTGCATCCTTTCTACCAAAGTATACAGCTATTTGAACCAAACAATTATGCCCTTACTTACAAAGGGCTGTTCATCCCTTGTAAAAGGAGAAGTAGAATGGTTGTAAACCAAATCAAGCTTCCTCGTAATGAAACGGAGCACAGGACATTGCAGTCACACATTGCCAATCTCATTCGTAACAATAAAGCGACAATTATTGGAAACTATATTTTAAAGTTGGACAACACGTTCATCAAGAAAACTGATAAGACAATAAAGCAACTTCAAAACGGGGGTATGGAAGTTGTTCATAGTGTTTTGAAAAGAAGGAGACCTGTATCACCTGAATCATCAAGAAAGGTGCAACGAATAGAGGTTTTGATGAAAAGAAAGAGGCCAAATGCCCCATTCCATGCTCAAAAAGAAAGATATATTGACTATGCACTGTACTATCTTCCAACTCTATTTTCACAGAGAGTAATTGTGAATTATGAGTTCAAGTACGTGATTCATTATGGCGATTACGATTACGAAGACAGCAAAACCGGCATTATTCGAGATATTCCTGACCATTTGATTAAACAACACCTTGACACTCTGACAAAAGAGTATGCTCAGAGACAGCCATACGATTGTGATATTTTCTTTGACTGTGTGAAAGGCCCCATTGTTGAGACGTTCTATGAGCCTTCACCAGATGCTAATCTGAAGGCTTACGATATTCAAAAGTGTCATTCAGCTTGTTTAAGTGTTAAAAACACAGAACCGTGGTGTGTTTTCAATATCTTTGATGAAATCAGGCCATATTCTGGCAAACTGAAAACAGGTTGGTATTATGTAGAGACAGAAAATAGCTTTCCATTGAGAGGAACAAGGTGGTATCCTCGTCATATAATTGCTGAATGTTTAGAACTAGGAGTGGCAATGAAGATTGTTTATGAACTGATTCCAAGCAAAACATTAAAACCAGATTACTTCAATGATTTTGTGAAAAGGATTTATGACAAGTGTGGAAATGATAACGGTAAAATCATGGTCAACTGCTTTGTAGGCTGTCTCAATAAAAAATACGATAGAAAACAAACAGACAAATTTACAATGAGTTTCAATGATGTTGCACAATATTACTTTTCGAACGAAAATGCAGGGTATTCATATATTGCCGAAGATTTGAAATTATATCATGTCAAAATCAAATCAGAGAAAATGAAGCATCAAACTCTGATTCCGATTTACTGTGTGAGGATTTGGGTTTTGGGCTTTGATAGGATTTATTATTGTGCGTATTCCCCAAAAATGGAGTCCTGTGAAATGAAGGTCCTCGCAAAAAAAATGCTCGCAAGACTCCTCGCAGCCAAACCCTAGTCCGCCACTTAATAAATGTATCAACACATCCCACTTAATCCCATTAATGCCCACTTAACGTTTATGGGAGGTCAATATTATTAATATATTAACAAGAGGATCAACATTATAAAATATGAAGTAACAGGCAGAATGCGTGAACAAAACAAATTCCAGTGCGTCAATGACTCAATCCAGCGGGTCAATGACACCAACCCCAATGACTCCAACCCCTCACCCTTCTGTGGAAACTGTCCTTACACCAATGGTAGCTTGCTCAAGTGTCTGTTATTATTTCTCAACATCCAACACCATTACAGACCAACACACCACCAGAAACAAGCACATCAGCGCCAATTGACAGTGTAGAAACGCCTTCTGCCTTGCAGACCTTGTTCAAGGTGCCATTCAACGTCCTTACAAAAGAATTCAGGAACCAGCAAGCTCAGTACACCCAAGAAATTATCATTGCTGCAGATGACACCGACTCTTTCAAGCAGCAACTTTGGACAGTGATCTTTCAACAGATCAAACGCGCCGTGTTGTTTGAAGGAGATTCCTGTAAATGGGCACCGATCCACAAACACGAGTTGACACTGGCAGACATCGACAATTATGCTGTGATTCGCAGTTTGACTGGAAACCGAGGCATTCAGATTTCAACTTTGGACTCTGCCAAGATTCAAAGTATGCATGGAAAAGTACACGCGGTCTGGATATTTCAATACTCTGGAGTGGTTGTCACTGCCGCTATGTTCAAAACTGTCAAGAAACATCTTCTCGACCCAGCTGTTTCAGATCGATCTGGGGCACCAGCTGAATCAGAACACCTGGCCATGGTTGCTCAGTTGAAGGATCACCATTCCGCAAATTACCAGTCATATGATATCAACTGGCGGATCTGGGCAAACTATGTGTTAGCCGGAGATGCAAGTTCCCAAGATGACCGCTTCCTTGCTGCTCCACCTCTCCACATACTGCATTTGTTTTCAGTTGCGGATACTAATCACGCAGTTGCTAACAGAAGCCTTGCTCGTGGACACCGTGTTGCACTCGAATCAAATGGCAGATTTGCAGGGCAGATAAATCAACTCATTGAAGTGTATCGTGGGGTCAAACGAACAATGGAACGAGCATTTGAAAATGCTCTGGAAGATGCGACAGAAGTTTTCGAAGCCAGGATCCATGCTATTCAAGAGGATATCAGGTCACGCAAGGAGATGCTCATTGCAATGCAGGAATCTCTGCCGGTGCGAATGAATGGATACAGTGCTGGCCTACTCAACCAAGTTGAGAATCAGGAAGATGTCGATCACCAGTAATTCAACTTAGGTGTCAACCAATAAAGAGTTTATTCAGAAGTGTCTTGCACGTCAAAACCAAACTCAGCAAGGGGTACATTAAAAGCCACACCAGGATTGAAACCAGAAACTGAATAACCACAGCTTGCAAAGATCTTGTGGAAGGAGCGGTTTGTGTACATTCGCAAGACATCCGAGATGAACTCAGCCAGGTCCCGTTTACTATTTTCGACATATTGGCGCTGAAGCGACTTCTTTATAAGTCCGAAAACAATTTCGATGGGGTTGAAGAATGGGCAATACGCAGGTAGAAATATTGGGATGATTCCAAGATTGCGCAGGAAACAAATCAGATCAGCACTGCAATGGATCTTTGCCCCGTCGAGAATATGCACACTATGATGTCCTGGATACTGGTAGACATGGCCCGACCTGGTGCAGAACTCCTTGTAATAATAAGCAAATTTAGTACGGTCAAAAGTCCCCTCTGTCATGGATGACTCCAACAGTCCATTGACTCCTATCCAGCAAAGCAGCGACACCCTTGGCTTTCGATTGAACTCTCCACAAAAATAAAGCTTTTGACCGCGTACCCCCCACCCTTTTGTTCGGAGCATTGCGCGATTATCGAAGGACACTTCGTCCAAGAATACAAGGCTTTCCAGTAGAAAGGGGGTCATTGCAAGATCGTTTGCGAATCGAATCACGTCTTCCTGATTGATTTGAATCGCGCGTCTTTCAAGTACTTTCCATGAGAGCCCAGACTCACGAAGGATGACACTGATATGCTGAGGACTGATCGAGCCACCGAACTGATTCACAAACAGGTTTTTGGCTTCGTCCAGCAGCAGCACCGGCCTTTTTTTGTACAGATCAACAAGCCACTTGCGTCGGTCAGGGCCAAACTTCCTGTGCGCATCGTCTTTTTGCTTTCGACCCATGTCCTTGCCCCTTTCGTACGCGGTAATCCATTCGGCAATGCATGATGGTGTCTTGCGAAACAGCACAGCCAATTTAGCCTTGCTCCAACCAAGGTAGAAATGCATGTACATGCAGTAGACCTTGACTTGGGGATCCGCATGGCCGGATACGACGCCGAGGATGTCCATTGCCTGCTGCGTCTGGATCAGAAATCATGTGGAATCATCATGTGAGTGAACGAGGCATGTCTAATGAATAGGACACTAAATCAGACGCTGGGCTTACCAAGCACGTATTCTTATCTGTCTGATGGCCGAACTGCCTGCGTATCACTTGTTTAGGTCCTGGTCACTTCACTTGCGAGGACTCGTGCGAGCGTTTATTTGTGTTGGAAGAATTCTCGCAAAAATCCATTTTTGGAGAAGACGCACAATATCTTAAGGTGAATCACAACACAACAAAACAGCTCTCCTTATATACATTTTTGGCTCCTGCAAAATCTCATTGGGCTTTCTTCAGTTTCACTTTTGAGCCACCCTTTTTTCCATTTCATTTGTCATTTCAGTTCTACAAATGAGATTTGATGTGAAATCATCCATTTTTCATTTTGCAGTTTGAAATTGCTGAAAAAGTGAGTCAGTGCTGACAATTCAGTTTTTTCAGGCTGATTAGTCATTCATTACTGGCTGACAGTTAAGGCTTGTCAATCATAATTAATATCCCCACACTGGGTAAGGTTATTGATTAATTGCTTGACTGGCTTGACATATTAGTCATACAAAAGTAGTAATAGAATACTTTTCCAAGTTGATTTCTATTTCTTCTTCTTCTGCTTATTTCTCTATAAAGATCAGAAGATAGCTGCATGAAACTGGCAGCAGTGTGGGTTGAACCAGGGACCTGTTGGTCTGTAGTCGCGAACCTTAACAACTAGGCCAGCATCATATATATTCCAGACAATTACTTTCAACCATCTTTATGCTTGATCAGAGCAAGAATAGTTGAAGTCATGTAGTGAAATAAGCTATCATCATCTACAAGTCCGCACCCTTCATAGAACACGTGTATTCGTGTATTCATTCCTTGTTATAGTATCTACTAGACGTTTACCCTACTCAATGTCATAATTCATGCCCATATGTATTGAGGTTGGTGGAATGGTGAGGTGCGTGACTCTTCTTTATCTGCAGTAGAGAATAAGAGATGAATCAGGGAGACTTAACCTTTATTGAAGTAAACAGTGCTCCATCACTTGAGACTGATATTCAACATACTGGCAGATTATCGACAATGGAAATATGATGCTTTACAAGTTAGCAATGAAAATGGCTGGAACAATTGTTTGACTAAAAACAGACAGTGTGATAGTAGAGGATGGTAATGAGGTTGATTGTGAACCAGGGATAGGAAATTATCGATTAGAAAAGCTTCCCGACAAGTATGAAGTTAACTATTTGTTTCATAATAATTATACTTTCAAGTTGAGAGAGGAACTCTTTTATCCAACTGAAGAAAGATTACAAGGAAGACTCATTACTGGGCTTGCAGGTACGGGGAAATCAACAGAACTTAAAGAAACAACCAAACTGTTGGATAAAGGGACTTACATTCTCTTGGCAAGTACAAACAAAGCAGCGCGTTTGATTCAAGGACAGACTGTGCATCACTTTTTTCACGTTGACAATGATGGTAAATGCAATCTCAGAGAAGCATTGAAAGCAGCAATAAAGTACAAGTATATTTTCATTGATGAAGTGAGTATGTTGAAATCCAGTGCTTATGAAGTGTTTTATTACGTTAAACTGCATTCTGACGTAAAGTTTGTATTGGTTGGTGACTACAAACAACTTGGAGGGATTGAAAGGCCAAGACCAAAGTACCTTGACTCAACTGCACTGAAAGAGATTGTTGAAAACAGCTTGACAACACTGCTAATTAATCACAGGTCAGACAACACTGTTTCCGAGCTGTTTGACAAGGTTCACCAGTTAAAACCAAGTGACTTTGACAATAAACATATCTTTACAAGAGTGAATCTGTCATACACAAATGAAAAACGTAAACAAATCAATGAAATCATGATGCAACGAGATAAACTAAAAAAGAAAAAAATGATTAAACTAGAAGCAAATAAAGATGACCCAAACTCACAGCAGGTATTGTTGATGGTTGGTACTCCAGTTATTGCACATAGAAACTACAAGTCCCTGAAAATCGTGAATTGTGCAACCTATTCAGTTCGAAAGATTGAGCCACTGATAGTACTGGAAGATACGTTAACAAAGGAGACAATTGAGATTAATGAAGAACAGTTTCAGCTATACTTTAGAGTAAATTATTGTTCAACTGTCCACAAGATGCAAGGGGATTCGATACAAGAGCCTTTCACAATTCACGAGTGGAACAGAATGGAAGACGATATGCGATACACTGCAATAAGTCGAACCACTGAAAAGGAATATATAAATGTTTTAGACGATGGTATAAAGCATAAAGTGACAAAGGATACTGATTTTGACAGAATGAAACAGAAAAAGAAGAGAGAGCAAGATTTAAAAGATGAACTCAAACGAAAGCGAATCGAGGCTGTTCGAGTAATCAACTACATTGTTCGAAAGGGATGTTCTGATGACTTTAGTTTGAAGCATACCATTGTTAAGAGACAAGAGCTTTTGGAGCGTCTTGGTATTCCTGATGGAGTAGTGCCAAGAGGATATGAGATACACCACATCAAACCAAGAAGCCAGCACGTAACAGATGATGACTTCAAGAACATCAATGCTCATTGGAATCTGCGACTGATTTCAAGAAAAGAAAACAACGAGTCGGGTCAAAAATTGCAATCGTCGTAAAAAATGGCGACTTTTGATTGGTTCAAAAATTACTTTTTTCAAATATTTATTATCTTTTGCTTTTATTATAAACATGGAACCAATAGTAAACTACTCAATGAATATAAAGCCATCAGACCTGACCTGCTGTGTCTGTCTTGAAAACATCAATTTTCCCATTATCCAATGTGCTAACGGGTCAAATCCACACTTTGTTTGTGTCAAATGTCGACATCGATTGGGACAAAAGTGCCCGCAATGTAAGACTGAATCATTATTTCATAACAAACAGTTGCAAGTTATATTGACACCCTTTTTAGAATCATGCACGAACGAAAACTGTAAAATGCAAGTACTCAAGTGGAATGTCAATGAGCATGTAGAAGACTGTGACTACAAGAAACACAAGTGCTTCATATGTCAAAGAAGAGTGCTATCAAGAAAAACATTGCAGAGTCACTTTGAATCAAAATGCAAGACTGGAATAATTCAACGAAACTTGTCACCAATTGAGTTCAATGGATGGGATTTGAATAAACAAGGATTTAAAGTTGAGTTGAATGATGATTTAAATGAAGGAGGTGTACTGACAACACACGATGCTGTTGTTTTAATTTATCGAAACGAATGTTCAAAATGGGTCATTGCCCCAATCGCTCTAACAAAGCTTCCATCAAAGGCAACTATCACGACCATCAAATCGATGTCCAATGATGCAATCATCGAATCAACAGTACACACTACATGTGCTTCAAGTCCGAGTGAGCCTGTTTTCATTGAAGTTGAGCAAGCAAAGTCAGTCTTTATCACCACCAAACGAAAAGAATCAAATAATTCAAGGAGTCCAAGTGGTGATGCAATTGGACAGTTTCTTGAGCGCATAAACATGGCACAAGGTGTCGAATCTGATGACGATTAACGTCTCTTTATTTCAACAATCTTCTCTTCATCGAATTCCTTCTTGAGATGGTGATGTAGTCTCTTTTGGATGGCTGGCTGGTTGTCATGGAGTTCTTTACAGAGGTTCGTATCTCCTTTCATTAAATCGTGTTTGATTCGCTGAATTCTCTTTTTGTTATCGGCACTACTCTTCTTTCTCAGATAATACACTAGAGTCTTATCAACATAGAACAATTCAGAATCAGTCTCAAAGTACTCTTTACCATTCATTAATTGTTTTATTTTATCCAGTAATGAATGTTTTATTTCAATAACAGACAGTTTTTCAAAGTCTGGGTCTGTCGCCTCTCTCAACTCTGATTGTAATTGCGTCACTGTTTCTTCCAATTCAACAATACGTTCCTTCATAGATTGATTGATGTTGGCTCTGGTTGGATTGACCATTTTCATCCATTTGTCAGGTACATCGATAACAAGAGGTTGATTTGAACCAAAATAAGGTACACCTACTTTTGAAAGAGTGGTATTGATTCGACGTTCTTGTACTTCATAGTGGTGTTCATTCCGTGGGTCCTTATAGATTGTTCCAATGGGAAGGGTCTTTAAGAATCGATTTCTCACAGTTGTGGATGGAATTGTAACAGTCATAGTTTTAATAATACGAAAGAAAATAAATAAAAATAATTATCAACGAATTTCAAATAAATAGTTGGTCTATTTCGTTCCGGTACATTTTTTTGTTGTTGTTTGGTGTCTTTTTTCAGTCGAAAAAATCCCGCCAGCCAACGCATACTGGACTTTTTCTTTGACCACACACAATACCCTTCTCATTTCAGCGAAAACTGTCACTGAAATAAATTACATTATTTATCACTAACTCCCAGTGAACAATCACACACTATTCAAAGTTGAGTTGATTCGTCACTTGCCGCAGTGGTGGCTTCAACAAATCAAAATTTTATTAGAGAATCTCCACAGAGAATTGTGCGTGGGCATGTGCATGGGGGGGGTTCTTCTTCTTGAGTTTTACCTTTCGTATGCTTGCGATGAAAAGATTTTGCGCTTTGCTCTTTCAACTGCGAATTTTGGAAAATGATATTCTCTGAGGGTTTCCTGCTACATGATTTATGATGGCGAGGAAATCTATTCCAACAAAAACAGCAAAACGCGAGCTAATTCTTTAACTTCAGGCATGTCTCAATCCTTTTTTGATGGAGTTGCAGTCCCAGCAGGCTGGTTGCGAGTTTGCTACAATATAGTGCAGGTCATTGTCGATGCGGTCAATGCCTGTGGCCTTAGCGCTTTTGCATATGGCGCATTTTTGAGACAACAAGTGGGTGTGAAACTCGAAATGGTGCATACCCACTTTTACGGATCTAGCTTCAAACAAATCCTCCACCAGCCCTGCTTACAGCATTGATGTCGCTGGAGTCAGCAAAACAGACGCGGCCGTGTTGGTCTCAATCTACAAACGGCTCGTCCGCAGTCGATCAAATTGACATTTGGGTTGGAGCGGTTAAACAGTCTTATTCTGTACACTTTCTTGAGCTCAAACTGCAAAAGGCGACAGACTACATCAAGGAATCGGAGGACAGGTTATCTGCCAGTCAATCGCAGCTAGAAATTCTCAAAAGCCGTGTTGTGGATCAATTTGGTCCAGCCGTCAACTCAAACACGCCCACAGCCCACGTCTACCTTTAGCCAAAGTCTCCTCAGAAGTTTAGTACTCTCCTTCAATGTCTACGCCGCTGAAGCCTTCATCCGCCATCTTGACAACGCACAATTGAACGCACAGACGAAGCAAAGAGTTTCTGTGCCGCGTCTCTGGCAATGGTAGCTTGCAGCAATCATTTGTCCCGACGTTTGTTACTGATGCTTGGATGGTTGGACGCTCTGGACACTTTAACACAGCTTATAAAGACCCTTAATCGTGGGACGGGCAATGATGTCGGTCAATGCGGTATCAGTGCGTGTGTGCAGTTTTCAGCATTGCCATCGGTTTTGGAGGCTTTGCGGTCTCGTCCAACCGATGTTCGTGACTCATTTGATCTGGGGAGATGCTAATTGTTGCACGAATGGGCGCAATTTTGCCAAGCATACTTTTGGAAGCAAGAAAGCAACCAGGAAAGATGCATCGAATGAGTTGGTTGGATGTGTGGTGGGTTGGATGAGCGTTGTTGGGGCGTACTGAAAAGTCAAGTGCATAAAGTCTTGTAAATATTCTGGATGTTTTTTGAGTGGGTTTTAATGATGAGACTATCATCAGGAAATGGACCAATGTACTCTCTACTTATTTTTTAAACCCATTTAAGTGGGTAGTCTGCGAAAGGGGTGATTCTCACTGCTGGACCAACGACGTCGCAGCAGAAAA
The DNA here is from genome assembly GCA_025435555.1 of Chytriomyces cf. hyalinus JEL632. Classification (NCBI taxonomy): domain Eukaryota; kingdom Fungi; phylum Chytridiomycota; class Chytridiomycetes; order Chytridiales; family Chytriomycetaceae; genus Chytriomyces; species Chytriomyces cf. hyalinus JEL632. Next base: position 868,216 of record JAIWWG010000001.1, on the reverse strand, counting down.
GACAAAAAAAAAAGGGAGAACTGAAGATAAAAAAAACAGAAGAACTGAAGAAAGACCAGTGGTATATGTTTACATTCCCTCAGGATTTCTGCATAATGTCCTTGCGGACGTCAATCCAGAAGAATTCCAGGTTGGTAGCCATAGTGTAGACATCTGTTGTGATGCGATGAGAAGGAGTTGAAGTACAGGTAGGGGGACTCACAGTTTGAGATGGCTGGGATGATGAGCAGGATGGAGGGGGATCCCGAGGCAATGTTCAGGGTGCCGACCATGGAGTAGTTGAGCGTGAACGCGTTGGCAGCAAGGACCATCAGCGACCGAATCACTGCCAAAAATAAAATAAAAATAAAATGCAATTTGCATAAATTTAGTTAAATTTTTACAGGTTACACAAATTGGATTAACAATTTGTCCATTCCGACAATCAGCACATGGGGGGGTCACTCACCGTTGTCGGCAATCAAGACCCGGTACACACGCTGCAGCTGGTTCGAAGAGTCCTCGTCCACGTCACGGAATGCGCTGACAATGGTGGTCGTGGTGGCAAATACATCCACAAGGATACCCCCCGTTGAGATGCCGATGATGGACGTCTTATCCTGGATGTAGACACACCCGCCAGGAATCTGCTTGCTGTAACTCCACATACAGTCCAGCACAGCCCACGTACAGCGGTTTGCAATCAGAAGAAATGCAAAGCCTGCAACCCACGGTCGCTTCTGCGAAACAACCCATGCCTTGAACAGCAAAAAGTACGAGAAGCTGATGACAAAAACGTGGAGCGTGATTTTGGAGACCAGAGACGACTGCTGGCAGTCCGTAGAGGCCAAAAGGGACCAGATGTACAGGGGTCCGAAGATCAGGGAGACGAGGTTGACTACTATCATGATGGCCGGGATGGAAGCTTTGCTGACGTTGAACTTCTGGACGGAGAGAATGAGTCCCTTGACTGCGTTTTCGAAACCCATGGCGAGGAGGAAGATTGCGACGACGATAGGCGTCTGCAGAGAGGCAATCATTGTGAGGTGACGACTTTTACGTTATTTCTTGAAGCAATTAAATTAAGGCAAGCGGGAAGAGAAAGCACCATCGGCGCGACTTTGAAGAAAACTGCCCATACAGAGCCAGGTTCCGTATGACCCGATTGCGGGCCTATTTGAGGCTGTCTGATTGATGAGATCTGACCAACTATAGCTACTACTACTACTACTACTACTACTACTACTACTACTACTACTACTACTGAATGCATTGCAAATGAAGTGGAAGTTTAATAAACTCATGCGAGACATAATGCGGATAAAGACGAGAAAATGTGAGAGCGCAAAGAAACAAGAAATGATAAAATCTATCGTCTCTGCTTCCTCTCGGCCTTTGCCTTCTCCGCCTTCTCCTTGGCTTCTTGTTCTTGCTTAGCTCTTTCTGCGTCTTGTCTTGCCTTGTCCGCCTTGGCCCTTTCTTCATTTTCTTTTGCTTGCTTTGCCCGTGCAGCCTCCTGCTCGGCCTTCTCGGCCGCTTGCTTTGCCTGTTCAGCGGCCTGCTTTGCTTTTTCCTCCTTTGCCCTTTCCGCGTTTTCCTTTGCTTGCTTGGCCGCTTCTTTGGCCTTTTCTTCGGCTGCCTTGGCGGCAGCACCGGTGGCGCCGTTGTTTGCATTGCCGGCTTGGGCATTTCCATTGTTGGCCCCAGTAGTGGCGCCAGTGGCCGGTGTAGCGGGGTTAGCAGGTGTGGCCGGTGTAGCGGGGGTTGCAGGGTTTGCAGGGGTGGCAGCACCAGCTCCAGCTGTACTCTGAATCTGGCCAGATGGAACAATCTGCCAAGGCGAGCGTGAAGAACCCGAGGAAATGACCATGTTGACGGTAACTGGACCCGCGTTGGTTGCGGGTGGAGTCCACATGATCGTAAATGGCGTTTGCGCCGTGAGCGGCTGCGAGTGAGTGATGGTGCTGGCATCGTTGTCGTTGGCCACGTTCTGGCTGCTGCACACAGCGGGAGTTTGAGCGCGTAGATTTTGGGCGCCGAGGTTTGTGAATGAACCAACGTGTTGTTTAATACCACCGGCGTTGGGAACGTTGACAGTGCCTACTGGAACGGCTGTGAAGGACGAGTCCATGACAGTTCCTGGAGTCATGTAGGCAAGGACACCGGCGAAGCTCACGGCGCCACCATTCGCGGCGGCAACAGTGATGGGAATAGCGGCACCACCAGGAGTGTAGGTGGCTGGGAGTTGCAGGACGAGACCGAGGTTTCCTTGTTGGAGCTTGTGTCCAGCCGCGATGATGGATTCAGTGATTTTGCAACGAGGTGCGCCGTTTGGGAACGCGATGGTTGACACTGCGAGGGTCAAGAGTGCGATGCTTTGAATGAGTTGCATGATGAGTATTTGTGGGAAGATGTTGCTGATGAGAAAAGACGGAGCCAGAGGACCTCTGTTTTTATAGTAAATATTGAGGTAATGACTATGGGCCAGTCGCATGAATACTGCGCAGTGTCAGATGAGATTTACGCGTAAAAGTAATTGGCAATAAAAAGTGTTGGTAATGACGACAATTTTTTGGACCAATCAAAATGCGTGGCTTGGAACGCGGACATCAGACAGCGTGAGTCTGACAAGAAGGGACACGGTGGAGACAGGACAGCGGTGAGGGCAGAATACAAGGACTCTTCAGTGCCATCTTTCGATGCTGGCTGGCTCTTCAAAATATGCTCTCTCTGCGGGCCGTTTTCGTCTCAGATATCGCTGCATCCTGGACAGCTCTTGCGCAGTCTGCGGACACGTCGTGGAAATATCTCATCTACACAAGTCTCCAAACGCAGGAATGCGTCTTGGGGCTACTCACATGGAAGGCGTCCCTTATTCGACGTTACGTTGAACATTCGTGTCATTTTGTTTTTAGTCACACCTTGCTCGCTTTATTGTCATTATACACTGATCTGTACAACTGGACGCTTCTGCTTGTGTGCTTTGTGTGTGGTGGTGCTGAAACCTCACGTTTTTGTATTTGTCCGAATTGTGACCCCGTCCACTCTTCAGCCTCGCCAACTCTTGTGATGCAAGTTTGAAGGAAAAAACGACCTAAACCAACTGCGTGGTGGATGTAACCAAGGAGCCTGAGATGCTTAGCAAGGCATGCACGCGGGGATTTGATGGGGGGAAAGCGCTCGTTTTGAATCCGGACGTGACCATAAAAAGAAGAAAATCTGCACCAAACAAAAAAAAAAGCACCGAAAATGAGTCCATCGCGGCGCAGTGGCAAAAAGGGCAAATCAGGGGCCAAGAGCAAGGACAACACAAAGACGGAAGAGCCCGCTGTCGCCACCGATGCAACTGTCGAAACCGTCGAAGCTGTTGTGGAATGCACCCCCAAAAGCGCCAAAGACAGTCTCAACGCAGACATTGGAAGTCCCAGTGCCAACTTGAAGCGCTTCCTTCCGCCGCAAAACCAGCAATCGCCGTGCAAAAAGAGCCACGTTGAACTCGCTTTGCTTGAGTCGCAGTCCGGGCTCGACGCCGAGTTTGGCTTCAAACGGACGGTCGACATCAGCGTTGCTTCTGTTCCGCGTGTCGACTCAAAGTATAGCGACAATTTCCACGTTGCTTTTCAACCGAATGGGGCGGTGGCTGAGGCTGGAGTGACTGCTGGCTCTTCATCTGCTAATTCGAACGCGGTGTCGGGTGGCATTTCGGGACTTTTTGCTGGAACCGATGCTGTCTTGCCAGTCAAGATCAATTTTGCGCTTGGCGCAGAGTCGGTTACTGAAGACGATGCCTCTTCTTCAGCTACTCTGGCCAGACCAACTATTGCGGATCCAGCCGACGCTGGTTTGTATTTATTGGCTGTTTTGATTTCCTAAACCTGACCGTAATTGCCGCATCAGATTCATCGATTCATCAGGAATCGGACGGTCTTGAATCAGACACGTTGAACTTGGAAAGCGAATCGGACGAAAAAAAGCGCCTATTGCCAGTGTTTATGACAACCGCAATCCAATCACGGGTGAAACCCATCGTTCTCCATCTGCGATCCAAGGAACACGCGTTCAAAGAATTCAACCCGAGCTTGCACAAAATTGCCAAATATATGTTCATTGTCTGGACTTTCCCGTTTGCTGTTTCGATGGCTTTCATGAGCATCCCGCTTTTGATTCCAGCCGTACTTCTGGCAATGGTTTTGGGTTTCGGCCGCACGCGAACGTCTCTTGTGGGAGCGTATAGTGAATTGAAGGAGCTTCTGGAATAAGGGCATCCCGTTGGCTTTCTCTACGCCCCGTTGGTCTGCGCATGTATGAATTTTCTGTTCGTCTCCTTTATATACGTTACGGTTTCGGATTTTTTTCGCAGTCCTCGTTTTGAATGGGCGCTTTTGATTCTGATGTTTCAATGTTTGTTGTAGGCTCTCTCTCTTTCATTCCCTCTCCCCACTTCTCTTTTCTCCCTTTTTTGCAAAGAGCGTTGGCCTCCCCTGTTGATATCGTCTTTGGTCCCTTCTTTCTTTTGTTGCCCATCGAAGATTTTATGGCATTTTCTCAGTAATTAAAGCCTATTTGCCAGTTGTTTCTGTGAATTGCCGATGCAGCCAACGCGTATGCCGGGGGGGGGGGGGGGGGGGGGGGGGGGGAGGTACGCGTAGAGTCCATCAGGCTGCGCTGGCTGAGCGGGTGCTGCCAGGTCTGCGCAGACGCGGGCAGATAGCGACGGTCCTCGCTGGGCGCGACTCGCGAGGCGCGCAGTCATAATGAGGCAAATCGCTGGTGTTTTCTAATTGTTGGAGTCATAATTAAGCCAAATTTTTGGTGTTTGAAGAAATTGTTGTTACAATTCGGACGTAAGTGAAAACGCATAAAACGACGCGTTTCCCGTTCGTTGGCAGGCATCCAGAAAGCACAACCATCCGCCCATCATGCATTTCATCCAAATCATCTCCCTCCTCACTCTCGCTGCCATGACACTGGCCTTCCCTCAAGGCGCTCCTCGATGCAAAATCACAGAATCCATCATTGCCGCCGGCCACAAGATTCCACAAGGCAGCCTTGGACTCGTCATGAACCTTCCAGCCTCATACACTCCAGGTGGTGCCGCCGTTCCCATCACTGTTTCCGCTGCCAATGGAGGTGCTGTCAAGTTCCAGGGTGTGCTGGCATACGTGACGCCGGGAAGCGTTCAAGACTCTCAGCTGACGGCGATCCCAGCCAACCCAGGTACCAACGGCGGGGGTGTTCCTCAGCATGTGGGCACGTTTACGAATCTGGGGGCACAGCAGCTGCGAGCACAGACGGCGGCCATCTGTACCGCTCAGAACGTGACCAACGATAATGCAGCAAGCACCATCACTCATTCTCAGCCGCTCACTGCGCAGACGCCGTTCACTGTCATGTGGACCCCGCCCGCGACCGATGCTGGAGTTGTCACGGTCAATATGGTCATTTCGTCCGGATCATCCAAGACGCCGTGGCAGATTATTCCATCTGGCCAGATTCAGAGCGCTGGTGCTGGTGGAGCAGCTGCTGATGCGGCCAAGACGGCCAAGAAAGCCAAGAAAGCCGCTGCTGGCGCCGCTGCCAAAGTTGCCAACGCAGTCAAAGCCGCGGCAGCAAAGGCGGCCAAGAAAGCAAAGAAGGCGTAAAAAACGACACTTTTTGCAGCTACCGTCACTTTTTATTTCTTTCTCTTTTTCACTATTTTTATAATCTTTTTAATTTACTTATATTTGCTAGCGCTTTTTGCATGTGTTTCATTGTGTGGTTGGTTCATTGAAGATAAAATATTCTGTGCATGCGAGCCTTAGTTTTTTTTTGAAGGGGTCAGTTGGGCGACCTGGTTTGACGAGGCGCATGCCCAACCAACTTGGCCACATCTTTGCAAACCTACTCGTTGTTCTCCCTCGGTGCTCCCATCGCCATGGCATCCCATCCCAACATCCCTACCACACCACCCTCTGCGCCACCGACAACGAGTTCTAGCATGAATCCATTCGAAACAAATTCCTGGTAGATACTTTTTGGAAACTAGGGCTAGCCAAGACAGGGGCTCCAAGAATGGGTAAAGACCCACTTCACTTATTAAGTAACGGCTGAGATTTCATTTCGCCCAATTTTTCATTCATGATCCGCAAAAACCCACTCTCAGAATTACTTCTGCATAGCCAAGAACCTACATATTTTAGCCAAGAATTTCTTTTCAGCATCCGGAGATACCGCGTCCCAGATTTCATTCGTTCTATTTCGTCCACTATATAAGACTGACCACTAACCAGTATCAGCTCCTACAAATCCCAACTTAGCTCTCTTCTAATACAATAATCTTCAAGCATGCAGCTCATTCAAAGCATCTCTGTTCTTGCCCTCGCCGCCGCCACCTACGCCTTCCCAAACGGCGCCCCTCGTTGCAAAATCACTGAATCCATCATCGCGGCTGGACACAAAATTCAGCAAGGAAGCCTCGGTCTCGTGATGCAACTCCCAGCCACCTACACTCCAGGTGGTGCCGCTATTCCCATCACTGTTGCCGCTGCGAATGGTAGCGCCGTGAGCTTCGCCGGTGTCCTTGCCTACATGACTCCAGGAACTGTCATGGACTCTTCCTTCACGGCTGTTCCGATCGGCACTGTCAACGTCCCCAACGCCGGCGGTATCAAGCAACACGTTGGAACTTTTCAAAACTTGGGTGCCCAGAACCTCCGAGCCCAAACAGCCGCCGTTTGCACGGCCCAGAACGTGACCAACGACAATGCAGCAAGCACCATCACTCACTCGCAGCCGCTCACTGCAAAGACGCCATTCACAATCATGTGGACCCCACCCACAACCAATGCGGGTCCAGTCACCGTCAATATGGTCATTTCTTCTGGATCCTCGCGTACTCCATGGCAGATTGTTCCATCTGGCCAGATTCAGAGTACAGCTGGAGCGGCTCCTGCCACCCCTGCGAACCCTGCCACCCCCGCGAGCCCTGCAACTTCTGCCGCGCCCGCCGCCACCGCTGCTGCAAAGAAGAATGGCAAAAAGACCAAGAAAAACAAGGCTGCAAACGCCGCAAAAGCTGCTACCGGTGCTGCCGCCAAGGTGCTGAATGCAGTGAAAGCTGCAGCCGCAAAGAAGGCGAAGAAGGCAAACTAAGTGGGCGTATTTTGACGCGGCCGCATTCTTGGCACTACAATTTTACAGACTTGCCTGTTCGCTTTTTCTTTGTTCAACTCATTCAACTCCTTCTTAATCTTATGGATCAATGTCATTGTTTCCGGCTCTTTCAATTCGTTTTCGTTTCACATTCCACTGTTTATCTTTGTTCAGCACTTTAATACATACAACTCATGCGTAACACCAACGAAAACAAAGTAAATACATGACATGCAGATCATCGTCTTGACTCTTCGAGTACCACGTTTACGGCCAGCGATGCCAATCTGACATTCCTTAACTGCATCTTGGACCTTGGACCGTCCACCCGTGTCGTTCAAATCTAAGCAACATCAACTTTCTGTCAGCGTGCTCACCAATAAACAAAGTATTCACTTCAATCGGCGTCACCACCATCCATCGCGCCACGCTTAACACCGGGCACCAAAGCCAAGAACGATGGATGAATGACCCTTGCCTCGCTGTCAAATTTTTCTGACAGGTACAAAATAATTCTTCACTTCATTAATGCTCATCAGCACCTGTCATTCATAGTGCTACGACCCCGATTTTTAAATGAATTTTGACGGTTCTACCGGCCATAATCGCTATGAAAGTTGGATGAACTCCTCAATGTCCGTATTTAACGAAGCTGGCCGCGCTCAAGCCACTTTCAACTCGCAACTTGCACTCATTCTAATCCATAATGCAACTCATCCAAGCTGTATCCTTGCTCTCCTACGTAGCGTTGTCGCTGGCCTTTCCAAACGGTGCCCCACGCTGTAAGATTACCGAGTCCATCATCTCCGCCGGCCACAAAGTCCCTCAAGGCAGTCTCGGGCTCGTAATGCAGCTGCCCGCTTCGTACACACCAGGTGGCCCAGCGATCCCCATCACCGTCGCCGCAGCCAACGGAACGGCCGTCAGTTTTCAGGGCATGCTCGCGTACCTGACACCCAACCCAGTGCAGGACTCTTCTCTAACTGCAGTTCCCGTCGGAACTCCCAATGTCCCCTTTGCAGGTGGAGCTCCACAGCATGTTGGTACCTTCACCAATATTGCCGCACAAAACTTGCGTCCGCAAACGGCCGCGATTTGCAGCAACCAGAACGTGACGAACGATAATGCTGCAAGCACCATTACGCATGCTCAGCCGCTTACTGGCCAGACGCCGTTTACCGTCATGTGGACTCCGCCTGCGGCTAACGTTGGCCCTGTTACTGTGAACATGGTCATTTCCTCGGGTTCATCCAGAACGCCGTGGCAGATTATTCCATCAGGTCTCATTCAGAGTACAGCTGGTCCCGGTAATCCGAACGCCTCGGCCCCATCTTCTGCCACTGTTACTACCGCTGCCACTGCTGCCACGGCATCAACGACTGCAGCTACCACCACCACCAAGGGAAGAAAAGGGAGAAAGGCTAAGAAGGCAAAGAAGGCAAAGAACGCTGCGACGGCATAGCGGTTCGCCCGTTTTATACTTCATCTCTTTTACTTTGAAAGCAAGCTTCGTTCATCGCATTCACATCATCCCTGTATTTTACTTTCGCCGCCTTTGGTTTTATTCACGTTATCGAATACATAATCTGGTTGAACTATATTCACGCAGTCGAGCGATGCAGCTGTCGCTGATCTGGTTGAACTATACGCGATCTTTCACTCGACTCAGCCGGAATATTTTATTGTAAAGAACGTTGAGAAATAATGCTGCGCTTTTAAGTTACTCTTCGTTGCCATTTCAACACTGCTGTTTGTACTCGTGCACCGTGTCTTCAGTACCTTCCGTTGCCCAGGATGGCGACTGCAGAGTGCGAGAAAATACCTCCATTCCCATACACCAGCGCCCTCCTTGCGTTTGCCACTTGTCGATCGCCTGCCGTGTTTGTAAGCTGATGAAATGCTTCAATAATATTATACATTGCTGGCACTTCCCATGGAGCTCCAAAAGCCTGTATTCAGTTATTTGCCAAAGTTAGTTAACACCAGAAAATCAGCAAAATACCCCCCACCTGAAGCCCTCCATGTGTATTGATCGGGAACACTTCTTGTGGTTTGAAATTCGGGTCATTCGCCATGCGGAAGAGAATTTCCTGGTACTTGTGCTCAATGTAGAGTCCACCCTTTCCTTTTCCGCAAAGCCCAACTGCCTCAACTGCGCGAATCAAGCAGATTGGGAAGCAGTCATACAATCCAAAAAAGTCAATATCACGCACTCCTACTTGCGCCTGTAACAAACCAAAAATAAAAATTCTCAGTACCCTACGTTTTGGAATGACAGATTGGGAGAAATAAAACTGCCTCCTACCTCGCGGTAAGCTTGCTCCGCTGCCTCTTCGCAACTAAACATATCCTCCGTAATGCCACCAACACTGGGTGGATACAATGGACCACTTGCCTCACCGCCACCGACAACGACCACACCCAATCCGGGATCTAATCCTCGTCGTTCTAAGAATCGAGTAGATGCAACCAACAGCGCAGCTCCACCATCAGCACGTCGTGCGCATTCCAATACAGATGTGACTGGCGCAACCAATTGTGCGTCGAGGACATCCTTTACAGTCCTCGGAGTGCGAGTCAAGGCATATGGATGCTTCGAAGCCATGATACTCATTAGTGCACTGACAGCAGCCAGTTGCGATCTTGTAAGCCCATATTGCTGCATCTGATACTGAGCAACGCGATCGTATCTGATCGTAAAAAGCATGGTGATATGTTTAGCTTTCGGAAACACGGTCGAAAGCAGACGAGTCAAAAATATTTGCGTGTACCCATTGGGAATAACAGGGGATGGCAAGGGTTCCATCATTTTCGAGTTTTCAGCTTTCACGACATCGCCTTCATCGACTTCGCAAGTGGCATCAGCACGTCGCAAAAACTCTGCAGAATCAAGTCCTTTGACAGCGTCTCCTGCTACAACTGCCACCAAGTCCAGTCCCTGATATACATACAATGAGAGATGAACAAAGACATAGCTAAACACTGCTGCAACTTGAAAAAACGCACCTGCTCGGCCACCATTCTTTGTGCGCTGAGTAAAGCAGCTACAGGTCCCGCACCGCCTGTATCAATTGTGCGGCATTGAACATGCTTCGCCGGCAGCAGGCCTACCTACACGCGACATTGAAAGAGTAAATCAAGTGTGTAAAGCGCCAGTGATGGACTGCTGTAAAGAACCTGAGTGGCAAAGTAGTGTGCTTCCATGAAGTGTGGCTTGGCCAGCGAAGGAATTGCAATCAGGCCTGAAATGTCCTTGAGCCCGACACCCGGAATCGATCCAAGCGCTGCGTCCAGTGCTTGCTGCATCAGCCTCGAAGGAGACGGAACTGGCTTTGGGTTTAGCCGCGTCATACCCACTCCGATCAGCCGTGCTGCGTTTCGTGACATGTCGTTTTTTTTTTCTTTTTCTAAGTTTTCTCGGACCAACGGGTTTTCCTTTTCGGCATCAACAAGTTGATTTCAAAGTGGCATAATCTTTTCGCAAAGAACTGAAGTGTTCTTTTTAACTTATTCATTGAGGCGTATCTATCACATCTTCTTCTTGGCCCACTTCATCCCACATGCATTACACAAAGTTCCTGCTCCTCCCGGACCCCTCCTCCACATTGGCTACAAGAATAAAAGGGATGACGGTTAGCATATCTATAGGGTCCATGTCTCAGCATGGCACTCAACTGTAACGCTCGTTTGGCAATATGCGCATTTTTTCTTGTCAACAAGAGCCTCTTCCTCGGTTGCAACAACTTCGCCATCACTCAAATCTGCTTGTAACGAAGCAGCTGATGAAGACGACGATAATGCTGACAGTAAAGCTTTTGCTCCTTTCACTGATCCCCTGCGTCCTGACCTTCCAGTTACTTGTTGAGGTGCCCCTGCTTCAAACTGCTGCTGCGCTAAAGGAGCTGCGATAGATGGCGTGGGTGCCATTTCTCCTTCTTCGAGCTCTGCTTCTTGAGCAATCGGTTGGGCTGCCATTACATCACTCATTAAAACTGGTTCAGTGTCAATCAAGCTGGAGTGATAAGTGGACTGAGTGGGCGCGAGTATTGGGGGTTGCGTAGTGGGCAACTCCGCAGTGCCCACGAGGAGCACCGATTCCTTTTGAATCAACTGAAGAGCGACTTTCACATGATCGAGCGGGTTGGACGGCTTTTTTGGAATTGGTTCACGTGATGACTCAGAGTTGCCTTCAAGTTCATCTTTTGAAGGATTCAACAGCGCGATACTCGCCGCGCCAAAAATATCAGCGAGCGGCTTGGCCGGGCCGGTTAACAGAGACTCCCCTTTTGAAGCAGGTTGAAAGGCAACGGCGGTATTGTCTTCGGAGACTGACCCTGCTTCTGGATTTTTTGCCACCTCCGATAAAGCAATTTCCGAAGCTTCCTTCTCTAAAACTGCGTTATCGGGGGTCGCAAATGTGTGATTGAGACCGGATGTGTTTTCAAACATCGTGTTCGAAACTCCTTGCATCAAGGACGACGTTTCGAGCGTGTTAACTCCTCCATCGTTCGCTGAGGCGGCCGTAGGAATAGAAGTTTGGCTTCGCTGTTCCAAAGAATATCCAACATTCGGTTTGCCAGTAACCAATGAGATTACGGACGGATCCTGTGGATTATAATTGATGAGTGGAGGATTCGAGATGCTTGCAGTCACAGGCGGAGCGAAATCTGCTGCGGACTGATCAACGCCAAATGCTGTTGCATTAGGGTCAGTCAAACCGGCTGATGCATCGGTTTCAACAGCTACCAGATGATTCGATGTTTCATTGGTCGCGAATGGAACAGATGGACCTTCAGTATCCAGAGGCAGGTTGAGCCGCACACCAGATTCCGAGGTGCTTTCTCCGTTGATCCGATTGGCGTCGACTATCACCAAACTTGCATTGACTGGCAAATGAGATTCATCGGAGGCTAAAGTTGAAGATGGCGGTGCAAAATCAGATGTACCACGGCCAATATTGTCTTGGTTTCCTGAATTATCAGCTCCCTTCAAATCCAAGTTCTCTGCAGCAGGCAATTCTTGAGGCACAATATCGCGCCGTGCAGCCACCGAAGATGTTTCTACCGTCAATGCCACGCTAGGCTGTTCATCGATATCCATGTCATTTGTGCCATTGTTCGTCGATTGTGATACAACAGCACTCGCGTTTTCAGACGACTTTTGAGGATCAGAGAAGTTAATTTGAGTGTCAATGAATTCATCCTGGTCAGATTCACGAATTTCTCCGGCTAAATTTGTTATTGGGGAAAATGAGCAGTACGTGAGAATTCACTGTTTGGAAATGTAAGGCAAAATCTCACCTTCAACTTCCCCAGATGAAACACCCGATTCTTGCATGACAATATCTTCGCCACCTTCCGCTGCATACTTTGAAGATAGTTCATTTCCTGGCTGGACCGGCATTGTCTCATTAATCACGTTCAGAGCGCTTGACCGCACTTCATCTGCCGCGAAACTGCGAGAAGCGGAGTTCGGGATATCGATTGATTGATGACTCAGCAGAGCAGAAATATGAGTAGACGTTTCGACGACGGTGTCAGTTGTGGTGGGAACATATTGCGGCGCTGGAATCGGCTCAGGAATCTTGGTCGGTGGCTCATTGGAGATTGGAGATTCGAGAACAGAGGAAATTGGAATAGATGAAGTTTTGATGTATACGCCAGAAGTTGCCACAACAAATTGCAATGCTTCAGCCTTCGTTTCCTTTGCTGGAAGAGTGTTTGAAACAGAGAAAGGCTCATTCGAAGAAGCTGCAAAATCTGATGAAGGTTTGGTCATCGTCCATACAGTTGCTTCGGAAGTTCCAGATGGTTCTTGGGCGTTGTCTGACGGTATCAAATGAGAGGGATTCGATTCCAAACCAAGCGATTGAGGAATTTGTGGAGAATCAATTGAGGGAGCGCCGCTTTTCTCGCTCACATCATTTTTCGGGAAATCAGACGCACTAAGACCTGCTTGTGTCGCCGGATCCATCGACAGTGTACGCTCAGAGACCCGGCCATCCGATTCGTCTCCAACGATATTAGAGGCAGATGCTGATGACTGCGGCACGTCACCCAGGTTGGAATCTGATGCAGGAAAAGTCGCAACTGATGCGGACGGCTGTAAGGATTCGATTCCAGCAGGAGAGGCTGCGCTTGATCCAACAGCAGCCACACCACTACTGGTGGCCTTTTTCCGATCTTTTCGCTTCAAGTTCGTCGCTTGAGGTGAAGATGACGATCCTATTGCAGTAAATGTGACTTTGGAGGAGGCGGTCCGCTCTTTTTTCCGAGCGCTTGTCGGAAGACTTTCTTCTGCAACGGCGTCCCCGGCTGTAATCGCAGGTTCTGCGAACGACGCGCGGGATCTTTTTCTTGATGATGACGGGGCATTGATTGGGACTGGAGCAGGTTGAGTCGGGGGAGGAGTGCTTGTGGCCATATTCCCAATTGATGGTTCCATTAATGATTGAGAAGATGAAGGTGTTGACGGTTCTTCGTTAGATACAGTCTGGGATGTTCGAATGTTATTATTGAGGTCGAATTGTGGAATAGGAGCTGTTGGTGGTTTCACTGGCAGCGGCGTGGGACTTGCCCCAAGGGCCAAGTGAGCAGGAATAGGTGTCGGGATTATTGATGAAGACGCATTAGTGGTTATTGACGTGGCAGCAGCCGGGGTAACCGTTGTTGGAGTTGTGGCTGGTGCTGTAGCAGGAACTGGTTTGATATTAGGCGGAGCAGATGGATGATTAACTGGCGGATGAGTCGGCACAGTGGATGAAGGAGTAGACACAGAAGCAGAGAGTGAGGCCCTGCGTCGTAATTCATTCGTATTCGCATTTCCAGCTTGTGCTGCTGACCGAAGCGGCCAAGGAGGCAAAACTTCAAGACAAGAAACCATATTCGAATGCACATTTAAACTTGGCAGTTTGAAAAGTAGGTGCTGACAGAGTAAGCTCTGCTTCCATTGGGCGTACACGGATACAGGTACTCGCGAAAGTGTGAGCGAAAAGCCTGAACTTCCGAGAGAGACCTGACCCGCGCCTGATTGAGACACCGAGTCGAGCGAGATGTGCGTGAACTGCAGCGAGTACCATTTGCCGGTGTCTGGGGTGGATTGTGTTGAGTTGGACGTTAAAAAACAGGGTTTGACAAACACGCACCCAGCATCAAACACGCCGTCTTCGAGATGAGTATCATAGAAGGTCAGCACAGATAGTAACAAGTTGAGGGTATGCCAAACGAAATACGCACTGATTTGCCAGCCCCAAATTGCGTCGCAGTACCGACACGCTCTGCATCAAGATACACTGCGCACTCTGACTGAGCAAAAACCGTCTGCTGGCTCGGTGGTGCCCTGCATGTGAACAGCATTTTATTGTTGTCCGCCTGATTTTACAGTTTCTTTCATCAACCAACGTAAATATTTATTTAAAAAACTGTACAAGGCGTGTTCGGCTACACACAGCCGATGTGCCAAAGTTCAGATCCACAGCACAAATCGAGCATGCAGTTGAAAAACTCTCCGTCCAGCGTGAACTTCCTGCTGAAACTGGTGTCATAAGTCCATCCGAACATGTAGCGGACTTCTCACCTGCACCAGCAGAAAAACAAAAGACAAGTAATGCTGGTGTCATTCATTTGGGCCAGGAAGGGAATGCCGGCGGACAAGAGTTTAGCAAGGGCGAAATGAAATTTTGAATTTACAGTTTGGTTGTCTTTCTGCGTCCAATAAATGCCATCGTTTTGAAACCGCTCCTTGAAACGGGCATTGAAACAAAAAAGAATAGACGGAAAATGCAGCTTAGACAATTGCTGTTGGTCGCTACGTGTGCGTTGTCGGTAGCTGCCGCGGAGGGGAAGATGAAGTGCAGACCCAAAGTCAACCCCGCGCTTTCCGGCTACCAAGCTCCTCCACCAGCGACAGTCTCAGTTGCATCTGTCCAAGTCCCAGCTACACTTGCTCCTTCTACCCAAACGTATTCAGAGCCTGCTTCTGATTCCTCCGAGTCTGAGGTTGCTCCCATTCCTACCGAAACTTCTGCAACAACACCCGCGACGGAAAATGAACTGCCCGCGCCTGCACCCCAGCCGGAATTGAATAGTTCCGAAATGGCAATTGAAGATGCCCCTGCTCCAGCACCCCAACCAGAACAGCCAACGGAACCTGCGCCTGCCCCTGAACCTCAGCCTGAACCCACTACAACTGCCACCATTTCCGAGCCGTCATTAGTTGTAGCGATTACGGCAGCGATCGTGCAAGAATCTCCGGCCCCGGTCGCTCAGCCAGTTCCATCGGTAGGAAAATGCTCAGCCGATAACTTGCCTGCATGCGCTTTACTGGTTCCATTTGACAACCCGCCAATTGAGCTAAAGACCGCTGACACGATAACTCAGTGTGTTGGACTTGCCAATTACGCGAGACGCCTGTACAACCCTTCAGCTCCCGCTTTAGTCTGGAGCGCTGCCCTTGCGACAAGGGCTAAAACTTCAGCTGACTACGCTGCCAAGTTGGACTGCTGGGACTGTCACAGTGACTCTGGCTCAGGCACCGACTGGGGACAAAACCTGTACCTTTCCAAAGGAAACTGTTGGGACAGTTACGTTGGATGGGTCACTGACGAAGCTCTTGCGCCAAGTGAAGCGAACCCTGATCAAGGGCACTTCAAGAACGTCGTCGGTATTGCGATTGCATTCTCGCCATACTTGTCGATTGGTTGTGGAAGCAGCTCCATCGGATCTTCTGCCACCGTTTGTAATTACGGCGTTTCAGCCACGTACAAAAGCTGAAGATGATGTTCATTGCTTTGCAGCGCGTTGATTTGTACATGCACGCACTGCATCCATTATTATGAGAGAATTAAAAAAAAATGTCTATTCCTGATCAATATTTCACAAGTTTCTGAAGGCAGCAATGCACAAGTCTTAACGCGGGATTACTCAAGAAGTACCGCCACTCTCTGAAACATCATTCATCTCAATCATACCAAAGAACTGACTCAACTCAACGGTTGCATTACCGCTTGTTTACACAATCGTACTGAGAGTCTGATGCCTCTCGTCTCCGACCACTTGATTTATTGCTTGAGGCGCAACTGCAGTCACCTTTGCATATTTCTTCCTGACTGGGCTTCAGGTGTGATTCAGCCACTGATTGTTTAACTACATCTGTTGGCCATAATGGGTGTGCTCTCTGACGCGTCTATGGAAGGTTGGACATACACGACTTTTCAAAAGCAGACACGCATCAGATAAAAGGTTGGACATACACGACTTTTCAAAAGCAGACACGCATCAGATAAAAGGTTGGACATACACGACTTTTCAAAAGCAGACACGCATCAGATAAAAGGTTGGACATACACGACTTTTCAAAAGCAGACACGCATCAGATAAAAGGTTGGACATACACGACTTTTCAAAAGCAGACACGCATCAGATAAAACCGGCAGTTGGGATCATATAATTGGACGAGGCCACCAGCCGCCTGAACACCAATAATAGTACCCCAGTTTGCAAGAATTCTGTTGGGTACCAGGGACGTAGGGAACTTACGAGAGAAATACAGTTGGTTTCATCTCTCGGTAGCTTCATCGGCTTCAACGAGAGACATCGGCTTTCAAGGGAAAGACTCAGCCATAATCCATTTTTATGAGACTTACACAAGAAACGAACCCGCACAAAGCCATTTCCGTATTTTGTTGTCTCCGAAAACAGCTAAGAAAAGCAAAAGAAATAATGCTAAATATATACCAATGAATAAAATCCATCGCCCCCAAACGAAAGTAATAGGAAAATCCCCAACAGAATAAGAATCCCAAAACGAAAAAAAAAAAAAAAAAAAAAAAAAGGAATAAAAATACCAGACGAAAAATAGCCATCCTTCCAGCAAGCTATAACCTCGTCAAAATCTTCCTGCAGCTTTATCGCTCACCCCACACGCGACACACGAAACACGGCGCGCAAAATTATGAAACCTACAGGCAGCATTTGGGCAGATCCAGTCTCCAGGCTTCAGAGGATCCTTGCTTTTGATCCCTTTCATAACTACCGCGGGAATTATACCGGTTGTGGTTCCTCCCGACACGTGCATGTTGCTGCGGTGAATGGATGTTGCGTATACCGGTCCGTTGCGAGGGAGGCGTGCGCTTCCTTGCGATGAGATCGCGTGTGATTGGGCAACAGTAGACCATCCTCCTGGATTTACTGCATTTGCAGAAATCGGAGTTGTGGATGTCGGAGAGAGCGGCTGCTGGTGCTGCGCCTGGGGCGAAGGTGTGGACACCAGCGTCATGGGTTGCCTGGGATGCCCACGCGGGGTTCCTCCTGCGACAGCTGTTGCATATCCGGAAGGCGCCGTTTGGAGCAAAAACGAGCGGTTTGTCGAGACACTCATTGGGCTAAAAGTGTTGTTTCCAGATTGGCCAGTAATTGATGAGGTTGGCTGCAAGAGTGGAGGTGGTGACGACTTTGACAAAGACGCGCTTCGGTTGCTGATGTAAGAGAGGTTGCCGTGTGAAGGGGGGAGGTTGTTGAATTCAAGTGATTTTCTGGATTGCAAATGAGAGGATGGAGTTTCAAAAGTCGTGGCGTTAATGTAAGGAGCTGCAAACGAGTGCATGTCTGAATTCATTGAGGCCCTTCTGCTTCCTCTGCTGGGGACGGGAGACGTGAAGGGATCCGAGCTTTCAAGGAAGGGTTCAAGTGAATATGAGTGATACGCGTTGTATTGCGCAGCCCCAGGCGTGACAGGTGAGCTTAAGGTGAGTGGCGGAAAATGCAAAGGTTCAGCGGCTTCATTAAAATGGCCGTACAGCGTGTGGTTCTTAAATGGAGGAAGGCTGGAAGTTGGAGAGGCCAAATTATGATTTTGTGCACCCGGTTCAAAGTCATTTTCAAGACAGTCTATCCAGTCTGCCATCCAGTCTGGGGCATCCTCTTCTTGCTGCCGCTTGACCGAGAGGCCGTTCAATTTTGAGTTCAGGTGACCGATTGCCACGTCAGATGGACTATCCAATATCTTGTAGTTCAGGGATGGGTGTAAGTGAGCGTTGCATAGTTTGTCTGAGCAAGTCTGTTTTACCGGATTTACGGAAAGGGGTTGTTCCCAACCCAAAGATGTTAATTCGTCTCCGACAAAAATTTTCGAGGTAAGGGCTGGTGGTATTGTGCGCAGGAAGGATGGTGAGGAAGCGTGCAGTTCTGAGGCAGGGGCTTCAAATTGTTGAAGGGGACTCGTGAGAACTGTTGCGGATGGCTTCAGTGGGGTGATGGCGCTCACAGGGTAGGGGCTGACAGGCGGAGCATGCGCAAAGTCACGCGCACGGACAGATAAGTGGAATGGAGGGTTTAAAGGGTGTATCGGGTGTATTGTGGGGTCTGTGGTTAAGTTGCTTTTGGTGCTTGATGGTGGTGAAGATGATGTGCCATTGCTGGGGTTGGAAGGTTGAACCCAGTTTGCGTCTGAGAGAGGATCTGCAAGTATCGATCCCTTACTATTTGTGTTTGGCAGGCGAAAGGGAGGGGGTTGGACCAGAGTGGCGGTGCTGGCCCGATTGAGCGGGTCGAAGCTCCCCTCCCGCCCGTGGACACTATTGAACATTTTATCGCAGATTGAGGTGGTCATTGTTGCCATACGCGCATAATCTGTTTGGTGAGTGGGCTGTGAGTATTGTTTGTTGGTGTTGTTGTCTTGGAATTTCGAAAATGTTCCGTCACATTTCAAAACGGGCGTCGATCGCTTTGTGCTATCGTGATAACATCGAATCCAACTCCGATAAAACTCAAACATGGTCACTGCTCCGATGCTTAGCTGAGTCTCGTGGAACCTTCTGCCGATGGACATCGTCGTCAGGCAGAACCAGGTACACGTGGGCATGCATACAAAGACATGACCATTGCTCAGTTCAGATCAGGGCCTCTCTCTTGAAGGAATGCATAACTCGTCTCTTTCAGCGAAAGGCTACGCTGATTTCTCGTCTTACGAGGTGTTCTCCAATTGAAATCAAGACTAATGCCCAGTCGTTTCTGCATTCACTCCAAGAACTACAGCAACGAGCTTGAGACAGTTAAGCGCGTTAATCATGAATCATAGCCTTTCGCCGCAGCGGAAACGTGGGCCAGGAGATGCTTCTCTTCACAGTGCGAGATACACCGACTTTGCGGAACTCGCAGTCAAGTCATTCTGGCTGAGCAGATTACCGCGCCCAATTAAATATAGCTGGTGCAGATATGTCTATGAGCTGTGTTTATATCCCGTCTCTCCCACAGCTGCACTGATTGCTGACCCCTGCTGCAGTGGATGTGGAAAAGCCCTTAAGACCCCGTGAGTGATGCGCGTATCCACCTCCAGATTGCATGTGGCCTTATTTGGACACCATCTGACGAGCTGTTGCTCTCTCAGCTTAGTTTGAACTTCGCTTGCGTTGAAAAAGTATTTGAATGAACACTTTTTTTATTTACATTTTATTGCCCAGCATCCGGGAATCTCATAGCATACCGCCCCCCCTTCCTTCCTCAATGACATGAGGAGCAGCCTTGAATGCGTCCGCAATAGCATTTTGCGCAATATGAAGGACCATCCTTTCATCCACAACTCTTCCACCCAAATTACCGAACAACCACATGACACAGATACACACTATGATCTGCATAAAAAGAACCGTAAATATCACGATGAAAGTTGCAATCGGATTGCGCTGCATAACTCTTGCGAGAGCAATGAGACCTTGCCAGATTTCATAAAACTGGCCCTCAGCTTCTTCCAAACTTTGCCGGATCCGTTCGGAACTGGACCCGATTCCATTTCCCACCAACTTGTCACGACGCCATTCCTTGCCAGTTTTTGAAGATTCCAATGAAAGAAGCTCCACCATCTGCTGTTTTCGTTTTTGACGGCTTTGGAGCTCCATTTCCTCCAGTTCGTCTTCCAGAGGGTGAGACTGCCCGTCTTGTGCGGAGCTAACAGGGGTTGCGATTGTCAGAGTTTCCGTCTCTGCGACTGGTTTCGAGGGCTGCACGTTTGAGTTGATGAACGCTTCCAGATCCTTATAATGTGTCTTAAGGCCGTCCAAAACTGCTGCATGTATAATGGCTGTGTAACGAATTGAACAAGAATATGATTCCATTCAATGATTGATAAGAAAGGAAAAAAAAACTCTGACAAGACAATTCAGTAATTACCTTGAATCCAGGAGCTCTTTACAAATTCCACAAGGCAAGTTACGCGCATTGACACTCCAGCATTCTGAGAAGAGCGCGTCCAACAAATTCGAACATGACTCATAAAACAAGTACCACTGGGCACATCAGGTGTGACGGTGGACTGCGAGATACAAAGTGAGTCATCCAGTTCAAACGAGTGAACGTTTTCTCTGACGAAGCATCGTGTCGATTTTGGACCCTACTTCCGAAAGTGAGTTAGATGATATTGCCAGGTTCAATTTCGTCAAACAAAAAGGTGTCGAATTTGCCTTACCAATGGATTCGAAAGAGGAGTAATATTCTCGGTTCGTCTTTCAAGGCCGGCCTTTGCATCTACGTAGGAGACGATTTCAACAAGCTTTGTTTCTGTCCCACTTTCGTAGAGAGTTTCATCAGGAACGCTGTTGACAGTGAAAGCTGGGAAAGTGTCGCCCTGTTTCCACGCAGTTCCTCGAACACTCTTACAAGCACGAATCGGACCCTCCAGATATCTGCGCATTTTCGAATCAGACGAGCTGTAGAACGCCTCCCATATGTCCCCGAGAGACAAGGTTGGAAACGTGGCTGTGTGGATCGCATTCCAGGTTTCGACTTTGCAGGTACAGGATGCCGGCCCGGTAGCTTTCTTTTTCGGTTTCGAAGTTGCATGAGGTTCTGGTGGCTTGTGGCCTTGGATTGATGGCGTTGTAATGGATTGCGTAAGAGGCGCTTCGCTTTTGGTAGCAGGTTTCAGTTTTTGCGGGACGGGTGTAGGCGATGATGGCAGAGGCGGTAAGTGGTTCGAGTTGTTGGATTTGGCTGTGGGCGAAGGAGAAGATGGAGAACTGGTTACTCGATTATTTGTGGGAGAAAGGTTGGGCGACGAAGCCAATGCAGGACTGCTATTAAGGTCGACGTCTGACGAAGATAAAACTGTGACTTTGTTTATGGCCCGAGTTGGCAGCGATGGAGCCGAATTGCTTGGTTTGATCTCGGGCGTGAATGCTGCCTGCAGTGCTTGCATTTGGTTCGCTTGCTGGATGGCTTTCCGTTTTGCGATACCAGCGAGGTGGGGAGTCAAATCAATTACGGGTGAATCTGGAGGGCTATATTCTGCGACACCCGAATCGAGATGAGACTCATGAAGAATGAGTGTTGGGGCAGCTGGAGGAGTAATTGGAGGCAAATGTGTCTGGCTTGGAAGAGTCACCACATGCTTCTGATGAACAATGCCGGCAGTGGATCCATATATATCCTCAGAGGGGTGGTGAGAAGAAGTTGGACTTGAGGTGATACTTCCTACAGGAGTACTAGATGATGTTGGTGGCACCAGTTCTACAAGGCCACGAGACTCTCTGCGATTCATACTGGCCATAAGCGCGAGATATGCTGGCTCTTCCGTACTTGTCTCCACGGTAGTATCAACACCAGATGCTTCAGAAACGGCCTCCAAATTTGCGACCAATGGACTCTCTTGACTTTTTGAGTTGATATTCGAGTCAGTATTTTCAGCGTTCTCGCCAGAAGATTTGATTGTTGGCGTCATTTGAGGCGCAGAGACGCCGCCACGAAACATTGACATTGACCACGTCCCAATTGTGTCCAAAGAATTCCGCTGCTTGACGATTTCACCCTGAAATATCTTTGGGGTTTCTGATTCATTCGCAGGCTTCTCTGGGCTAGTATCTTTGGAAGTGGCATTTGATTTGGGTGTAACATCAGTGATTGAGCTTGTTGATGAGCTGATTGCATCTTCTTCTTCGCGACTACGGTTGTTTTGCTTGCTGAACGTTTGCATTTTTATGGCTTTGGAGGTGTTGCCCCACTGGCGCGTGATGGCATCGTATGCATTATCGCGTTGAAGGAAACTGGCAAAATAGTGCTGCGGATAAAAAGAATTGAAACAACATTCATAAACAGGAGCCAAGCAAAGAAGAGAAACTACGCATTTGCACCTGCTGCCCCACGATCGTCGAAATCTCGATGGAGTTTGGAATAAATCCACCAATGCTCTTCTTTTCAATGGAAATGATGTCATTGAAATCCAGAGTAACTGAGTGGGACCATCCAAAAATATTTGCGTTGAAGCAGAGATGGCTCGACGATAGGTACATACGGCCTTGAATGAGGACTTCGCGCTGCCATGCACATGACCATTCTGCGACATGAGAGAATCCCAAAAGTCAGCAAGTGCGAGCTGCCTGTATTCATTTAGGATGGCAGACCGCTTACCGTCAAGTAATACCTCCTCCGGATCAATATTTGGGAAGAGATCGTGCCACTCCTGATTTCTTTTTTTGGGAGCTGGTATGGTCTGATAAATTTGTGGAACAAGCTGTTCCGCAGCGTTATCAACAGCTAACGCATTTGCGGGCGCGTGAAAATGGGAAGATGACGGGCTGCCGCTTTTAAGCACCGCTACGGCGTCTCTGGACACTGAGATGGAGTTTTCGCTCTGGCGGCGGTTGATGAAAATTGGGTGTTTCTGAAGGTCGATTTGAGAAGTATTTGACACAGCGACCGGGTTTGTGACTGCTGCTGCAACTCTTTCGCTTTCTTTCTGTATCCTGTCTTTCTCTTTTGTGGAATCGTTGCGCTTCGAGGCCACATTCACATAGGGAAGAGTGGGATCCAAAAGGGTAAATGCTGAAGAAATTGACGCGGACAGGGCTGAGGATGCTGAGCGGAGGGGAGAAGATGAAGCCGAAACAGGCTTTTTGACATGCATTGGGTGGTGGTCTAGAGTCGGTGTGTTGGGCGTGTTCGTTGCAGAGGACACGGACGTGGAAGTGGCGGAAGCCGAGGCATCGCTTTGCAACTGCGCCGCAGGTTCCCCTTGAATTTCAGCTTCCATTCCTTTGGTCAAGGCTGTGGATTCTTGTTGCGCATCCGGTTCATCCAAGGCGCCAACTTGAAGTGGGTCCTGCATTTTACTGACTTCTTGACTTCTGTGCCAGAAATAGATTCTTGATACCCACAGACCTGCACTTTATTTGGAATCATATGAAGGCTACTTCAACCGTGATCACATGCAGGGAGCTGTAAATGCTGCCATAATCCCGTTGTATAAGGCTGAACATTGAAGCTGAACTAGAGAAGCACAGCCAGACAGCCAAGTCGAGACGCGCTTCGCCGCGGAGCCGGTCAATGCGAAGCTGTCGCACTTTGAGCTACGCGTGGGAGTACGAGGGATATGTGGTAATAGCGAAGGTAAATCTGGTGCTTGGTTTTGTTTGCATTAAAAGTGGGTAATTTCTTGTGCTTCGCATTGCAATTTTAACTTGGAAGGAATGCTCAGTGCTTCGCTGGACGCTGCCCAACAAATGAGCAAGGAAGCCAATGCAGAAACTCGTGCGGGGGGTATAGCAGGAGGACTAAACCCGCTGGCGCGCGAATGGACCCCAAACGGAGCCAACCCGAACGAACAGCACGTCGATTCGGACAGCGAAACAGTTCCCATTCTACCTGTCAGGAGGCACTCACACTCGTGCGCTCCCTCCTATTCACACTCCTACTCCCATCCCCACGCAGGTAAAATCCTTATCTCCTCTGTTTCTCAATGCGTTGCCCTAACTTCAAACGCCAGGCCTACCCCCATTTCCGGCGTTTTCACTGAGCGCGACGGGGAGAGCATCTTCAACAGCAGTTGGAACTCCTGTGAACGGCCTTACGCGTTCAAATTCTTTGGCAGACTCTCTTGGACTTCTTTCTATATTTTCAACTTATTCTGGCCGCTCACCAGCCTCAACCACCCCCCCTTCCCCCACGCCTATGTTTGCTGCCCCCTCTCAACAGCACATGTCTGCTTTATTACCAGCTGCTGGTTCGCGCACAATCAATAGTGCCTCTCAAATCCATAAATCTCTCCCACTTGCTGCCGTGTTGAATCCTTTCAGACCACGCTCACCTGGAACGGGCTCGCAGGGAACTCCAATCCACATTTTAACGAACTTTTATGATATCCATATACCCCCGGCCCTGCGTGTCTTCCACTACGAAGTCAGAATCATTCCTGAATCCTCGTCCTCCACGCTCAATCGGCGTGTCATGAACGCGTTCAGAAATGCTTTCATGAGCGTTATGATGGCCGGCTGTGGAGATTCGAATTCAAATATTGAAGTTTCACCGTGGCTGGCAGTTTATGATGGACAGCGAAGCCGTAAGACTGGATTGAAATTACGTTATTATTTTTATGTTCGTTAACATTGATGGCAACGATAGTATTTTCCCCAACACGGCTGCCTTTTGTAAATGACGAAGTCACAACCCACGTTGCACTGGTTGATGAAGATATCAGCAGGAGAAGGTTCATATTCGAGTTATAGCGATAGTCCACAATCGCGAGCTTACATCTTCTACTTTAAAAAAAATCAGAGTTCAAAAGTTTGGTATTCGCATCAGGAAGCTCGCGGATATCCAGATGGACAAACTCCACCTCTACAACACTGGACAGATCACGGATATTCCCCGCGACGCAATCCAGGTTTTGGAAGTTCTTCTGCGACAGAGACCAGCGTCTTTGTTTACCACCATCGGGCGCGGAGGAGCCGGGTCGTTTTACAGCGAGTTGCAAAATACCCCAATTGCAAATGCTCTGACTGTGCATCAAGGATGGTATCAAAGTGTCAAACCCTCGTTTGGATGTGTCAAGTTGAATTTGGACGTTTCAGCTACAAGTTTTTATTGCTCAGGTATTTTTCACAATTGTGGCGCTTTTAAGCAAGCCTCACCATAAGTTCTTATTAAGGGCCGCTCATCGAAACTGTTGCAAAATTTTTCAACCGCCCCACGATCGAGCATGCACGAGCCAATTTCAGTGATAACCACGAGCGCAAACGACTGGAGCGCTTCCTTCGAGACATGACGATAGAAATTGCCTACAGATCTACAGGACGGAAACGATACAAGATCAGAGCGCTTTTCGACAAGCCATGCGCCCAAACCCTGATTGTCACTGGCACCTCTCCGACAGATCCGCGCGGAAAACAGATTGTAGCTATTATTGACTACTTCCAACGGATGTACGGAGTAACCTTGCAATACCCCTGGCTTCCTTGCATCGTTTGCGGTGCAAAAAACGATGTGATTTTGCCAATGGAAGTCTGCTTTGTTCGTCGCAATCAGCGCCATGTTGGAAAACTCAATGATCAGCAATTAGCAGACATTGTCAAGCTGACGGCGGTTTTGCCGGAATATCGAAAAGAACGGGTTGCTGACGGGATGCGCCAGCTTCATGGAAACAATGCCCTTGAAAACGCAAAATCCAATTTCGGAGATACTGTTTTGCAAGATTGGGGGGTGCAGATTCAGCCAGAAATGAGTATCATTGAAGGCAGAATTCTTGCTGCCCCACCTCTTATTTTCGGACCCAGCCATAACCCGGCCACTGACTGGAAGCAAGTCATCACTCCAATGGATGGAACATGGAGAATCGGTAGAAACTTACGCTTTGCCACTCCTGCCAGTTTGTCAGTCTGGGCCGTTGCTGTCTTTGGTGATCCACATAATTTTCCAATCCAGACGGTTGGCTTATTTGTAAAAAATATTATGACTGCGTGCGTGGGACTGGGAATGGAGGTAGCTGAACGAAGTATACCGGATTTAATTGTCTACGCGCCGATGCCAATGCAAGGAATGCGCATGCAAAGTGAAACAATTGAGGCCACACTCCGACTCGCAAATGAGAAGGCTGTTCGCATGAGTGGCTTCTCAAAAGCACCACATGCAATGTATGGTGATGAAAGCAGCTTTGATAACTGGAGCGGCGGTGCTTTTGGTGGCATGGTTGGAAGCTCTGCTCCCACTGTGGCTCAGATGGTTATATGCATTTTGGCCCAAAAAAATACGGTGCGTGTTTCTGTTCCCAGTTTACTGTAATCCCCCTCTGAACTGTCTTGCAGGTTTATGAGCAAGTGAAAAAAATTGCTGAAACCGACATAGGAATCATGACACAGTGTGTCATTGGAAAACACGTGCACACTACCAAACCATCATACGCGCAAAATCTGGCGCTCAAGATAAATGCCAAACTAGGTGGTGTGAATTCGTATGTTGATCCAATCAACGAGTTGGGAGGATTGGGCGCTTCGCAAGTCCCAACTATGATTATGGGAGCCGATGTGACACACCCCCAGTATAGCTCCAGCGATCCATCTTCAATTGCAGCGCTTGTTGGAACTGTTGATGCCAGGTAAGCCTCACCAGTTTCTTTTCACTTTTTTTTTCTTCTATTTATTTTCTGTTGCATATTTTCGAACATTTAATGGGGTTCCTCTTCTCCAAGGTTCTGCGAATATCGTTCTACAGTGCGAATTCAAAATTCAAAGCGGGAAATAATGCAGGATCTGGAATCCATGACACGGGACTTGTTTGAACTGTTTCATCAGCGAAATGGTTGTTACCCTGTCAAGATTCTCTTCTACCGTGATGGAGTGAACGAAAACCAAGTACCGGAGGTTCTTTCAGAAGAAATACCGGCAGTGAAACGCGCCTGTATTGCTCTTGGAATCCCGGAAGCGCGCTTGACATTTGCAGTTGTCAACAAGCGGCACCACGCCAGATTTTTCCCTGTACGTATGGAAGCGGGAGAGTCTGATTCAAAAGGAAATATCTTGGCCGGCACTGTCATTGATAGTGGTAAAGCTTCTGGTTTTTCTGGGTCTTCGTAATTCTTACTCCTTTACCCGCCAGGCATAACCCATCCGTTTGAATTTGACTTTTATTTGACATCCCATCCTGGTATGCAGGGTACCAGCAAAGCGGCGCATTATCATGTCTTGTACGATGAAAATAGTTTCACGGCTGACACCTTGCAAGAAATTACCTACAGACTGTGTTATAATTTTGCTCGGAGGTAAAGATGCGTCTTTCGGTTGATGTGGAGTTGTGTTAAAGTTTTGTTTCCACAGCACCAGGGCGGTGAGCGTTGTTCCTCCTGCTTACTACGCTCACTTGGTGGCAGCTCGGGCTCGCTGTTATGCGTCTGCGCAGAATAATTCAACTCAGAATGCTGGGATGTGGAATGGCACTCGAGGACTCGCAGGGGCCAGCCCGTCACTGGAATCTCTTCCCATGTCATGGGGAGGTATATCATCCACTGGCCCAACCATGCCTTCAGGTCATTTTGGAGCTTCACGAAGTGCATCAAATGGTAGTTTGGTAAACAGTGCCGGGGTGGGGAACGTGTCTGGAGGGCTGTTGTACGGTGGACTTTCAGTAGATTTTATCGGGGCGGGGCAGTCTCGCGGGGGTTTCAACAGCTCTGCTAGCGGGGGCTCTCCTGCCTCATCTTTCGTGTCTTCAACGCTGGAAAATCATTTTGGTAAGTTTTCACGGTGCCGAAGACCAACCCGTGTAATTCTCACGCCGATTTCCTTATCCAGGAGGCAATCGCAACAATCATGGTCGTTTTCGTGAGCTGCCACAAGTAATGGCGCAACTTCAAGGAACCATGTTTTTCACTTGATGCGCACATTGAACTATTTAAGGGTTATGCAGTAACAAGAAGCGACTGTAAATGTGATAGTTGAGTAATGATATTTCTACAATAAATCCGATGGAAACCAGCGCCTCCTAAGATAGTCAAACTCGACAACATTTTTGACCTGAATCCTGAATGGGAATCTTCGACTGGTGGATATCAAATGCCAAGTCTTGCAGAACATTTCCTCATCCTGCATAGTATGAAAGCATAACGCAGGCAGAAAAATGAACTTCATTGACATCTGTATTGGCTCAGCACGTCATCCGGAATATATCAGACTCGACTTGTTTTATGTCCTTTGCAAGTCGCATATAAATGCCAAGCAACTGGTCAAATTCCGCGCCAGCCCCTCGATAATCAACCAGTTGAGCGTCAAGTATCGCCGTTTCGGCGTCAGCATCGCGCCTTATTTTTTCAAGGTCCAGTCTGAGGAACAAATGCAAGAAATTAAACGCCAAGGATATGGAAATGAAATCTGGGCATTACAGTTCGTCCGCCATGGAATGCCCCAAATTTCCTCCATAAACGGAGATTTCAGATTCTAGCAAGAGACATTGGAGCTTCCGATGGATGTTTGTGATGATGGCGGAGAAATAGTCTGCGTAGACGGAATGATGGTCGGCCATCTCGTCGAGGCGTATGCGCTGAAGCTGATGGGCGAGGAGCGAGATGATATTGATTGCATTCTTCAGATAGCGAGATAGGATAGATACGATTAGATCCAGTCATCTTGCACGTTTGCCATGCAGCAAATAAAGGGATACATTGAGAAACAGTTGATGGCTGTCGTTGATTGCGGTCGATAACAAATGAGATTCGCTCTTCAGTTCTTTAAGAGAATCCTTCTGGTGTGAAAAGAGGCTCGGTTGAGCGGCTGAGCGAGCGGCTTTGAGCGCGTTGTGGAGCGCTGAGACTGGGGCTGAGTCTGAATCCGTCAAAAACAGGGTTCCAACAGGGAATGAGAGAAGCGTTCGAAAGCGTGTGGGAGAATCTACTCTTGCCGTATTCATGCTCGTCCGGGCGTGTGTTTCGCAGTTCATCCCATTCATTTCCCGTCATCATTATTTCTTGTCACTGATATTAATAAATAAAAAAAGCGGTTTTTCAAAAATATTCCGCAACAAAAAGAAACGAAACGAGAACATGTCAGATCCAGTCGCACCCACTTCGACCCTTGCGATCGGTGCCACTTTCTTTGTTTATTACCCCTGCATATGACGGTGATCCTAAGGTCCAGTCCGTACACTCACAAATAGGCTCGCGTAAAAGCCAACTTGCGATGGTCCAAACTCACCATGTTCATGGCCTGCTGTCAACGATGTTCCCACACATCCAGTTTACCATCACTGGAATGACAACCACAGGTGATGAGGTTCTCGACGTTGCGCTGGCAAAAATCGGCGCCAAGTCGCTCTTCACCAAGGAGTTGGAGGTGCTTTATTCCGGTTATTCGTAATCAAAAGAACACCTGTCTAAATCACACGCAGGTTGCACTCCACGAACGCTCTGTCGATCTTGTTGTTCATTCCTTGAAGGACATGCCCACCCAGTTGCCGCCCGGCATGACTATTGGAGCGATTCTTGAGCGAGAAGACCCAAGAGATGCTGTCGTCATGAAGGCCTCTCTTGCTGCAAAGGGTATTTCAAGACTTGAAGATTTGCCAGTCGGAGCCGTAATTGGGACGTCATCAGTCAGGCGAATCGCTCAGCTGAAACGAAGATTCCCCGGTTTAGTTTTCCAAGATGTGGTACGAGTTTCCCCCGAATTGATTGCGTGACTATATTCTTCGGAACTGTCTTCGTAACTAATATCGCTGCCTTTTTCGCAGAGAGGAAATCTTAACACTCGGTTAGCAAAGCTTGATGCCGAAGACGGCCCTTACTCTGCCTTGCTTCTCGCTCATGCTGGCCTTGTGCGTTTGAACTGGCACTCGCGTATTTCTCAAACTCTGGATCCCGATACAATCCTTCACGCTGTTGGACAAGGTGCTTTAGGAATTGAAATCCGAGCGGATGATGCTCTCGTGGGAAGTATCGTTGGTTCTCTTGAACATCGCGATACCGCTCTTAGATGTATCGCTGAACGTGGTTTCATGCGTGGGTTGGAGGGCGGATGCAGTGTCCCCCTTGGGGTCTGGTCTGAAATCACCCGAAAAGAAAACGGCGCGATTCACATTCTCTTGAAGGGCGGAGTGTGCAGTGTTGATGGAAGCAGGGAAATTCGTGATGAACTCTTCGTTGAATTTGACAACAGCACTGACTATGGACACCAGAAAGAATTGGCGGAAGGACTGGGCAGGGATTTGGGCATCAAGTTTGTTGGGCTCGGGGCGCAGGAGATCCTGAAGGAAATTCGCCCCTGAAAAGATGGTTTTAGTTCTTGGAGGAGTTCATTTTCTCAAAAACACTCATTTGTTGTTAAATATTTTGAGTCCTCACCTCGGATCGAATCCTGCAAAGGAAGAAAAAAAAAAAGACTTCAATTCGGACACCGAAATGGATGACTATATCGCTGCCTGCGTGGATGAGATTGCCCTCGAGGGACCCTCCGGTCAGTCATATCACCATCAATTGGAGTCTCACTCTGCACTGAAAGGCCAAACAGGCTGTCCATTTGCTGTCGCTACCAGCTAAAGAAACTTCAACCCTTTTCTCTTTAAATCTCGCAGGATGCACTCTTGATCGCCTGTGGAGCCTGGTCGCGTCAAAGTGGCAAACGGATGGGCCAATTGATATCGAACAACTTGCTTTAGGATCGAACACTAAGCCTTTCACTGGTGCATGTCCTATGTCGCACTGGTTAACGGTGACGGGTTACTCACGGATCGAATTATTTTATTGTCGCAGACATGGACGAACCCCTTCGGAATTATGTGTGGCCATTTTTGCTATCTGATCCTCAACTATCTGTGCGAGGAGACGTCGAGGTGACAGCATTGACACTGGATGGATCAAATCCCTCGTGATATTGAACGTTTGATCGCCAATTGCGCACATCAGGTGTCTAAGGATGACCTTATGAACATGTCGCAAGGAGATATTGTTGGCCAATATGGAAATCGTTTGCAAATTGCTGCTTCCGTTGCCGCTCGCCAGTTTTCCCTGGGAATAACGAATGTAATTCTAAACTTGTCATCAGTTTCTTTTTTTTTGTTCACGCGAGATTGTGCTCAGGTTCGCATCAGCGATGTCAATGCAAACACACTCTGCATCATTGCCAAAGCACGGAACGAGGGTGTCACTCAAGTTGAACTTTCGAAACTAGCGAAAATGGATGCAAGAAACCTGTTTCATCAAATCAAAGTGCTCTTGAACCACAACCTTATGTACGTCAACACTCACGCCATAATGCATCCATATTTGAGCCATCTTAACTAATATCCTTTTAGAGAAAAAATACCAGTTACGATTAAAGGAACCCACACAAACCTATGCATTCTCAGGCGCTTCGTCAAAGAAAATGAGCATTACGTGTCCTTTCAACTGAGTCAACAAGTGGCCGCAATTGCCGCGTCTGATCAGACAATAGATGATGAAGTAATTCAAGAGCAAGTTCAGATGATTATGGAAGAGCGCAGAACTCGAACAAGCTCTTCCTCCAGAACAGTTGCTGGTGGTGAACCCCATGTTCAATGTGAGCTTATCAAGCATCAGATTACCGTGTTACTTGCAGGCGCAAAAGGAAACGTCATGCTGACATCAGATATAACTGACGTGTTGGCAAGTGTATTTTCTGTCTGATCAACAACCAGCATTCATTGACACTTCATAATTAATAGATGGGCCCAGTGATACCGAGATTAGATCGAAAAATGATCAACAGAGCTATGATAACACTAAGTGACAAAGGTCATGTTGAAATCTTTCTCACTCCCGTTGCGAGAGGTGGAAACAGCCAAGAAATGGGAAATCAACGATGTCTTCGTCTCCTCAAAGTATATTCGAGAGCCGCTCCTGCTAAAAGCGCAGACGGAAGGTCGGGATATTACCTTTCTGAGGAGTACAGGAAAAAAATTGCTTCGGAACCAGAAAAAAACTTGGTTCTCGGAAGTGGTGCCGTTCGAATCGATCTGCCCATTGATTATCAAGTTTACAACATCATTTGCCTCTCCGGAATGACTGGAACTACGAGCACCGTAATTCGACGGTCGTTAAGCCATTTGAATCCTCGTGTTCTTGAGCGAATTTTGAAAAAACTATCGAAGCCTCTGTCTGCAACAGCAGATCCTCCAGTTCAATCTGAATTGGAATTCCAAGGGCGCGAGCGCAGATTCCGTTATTTTTCAACTGAAAACTATCGCATAGTCAAAGGAACGGCTGTTGAAAACGAAACACGTTTAACTTCCCTTGTACAATCTGCACTGGCTGCTTATGAAGCCTTCAATGGTCGCGCTGCAGTGAATGTAGTTCGACCCTCTGCTCGATTTGCAACTAAGAATCCTGGCGAACTTGTGAGGAAACGGAAGTACAGTCGTAACGCAGAAGAAGACGAAGAGGAGGAGGAAGGGCTTGGTGAATCAGATGATGACTCCGAAATCGTCGGTTCCTACGTGAATATTGACACTCCCCGCACGCTGAGAACAAGAAAAAAAGATCTCAATTTTGCCATTTTCGCCCCACCGGAAGAAGAACCTGAAACACACGATACTGATGTGAGTGAAGTCGCATCTTCAATGATTTTCAGGTTCTCACATTACCCGCATCCCAAGCTTGAACATGTTGCTTGTAGCGTTTGTAAAGAAGGCAAAGATGACGATTTAATCCTCCTTTGTGATTGCTGCGACGAAGGAACTCATACGTACTGTTCAACTCCTAAGCTGGACAAAATACCAGATGACGATTGGGTGCCTACCATTTAAAACTTTTTCATCAATTTTTTTCTAAACGAGTCCTCTGCCCCTCAGTTTTGCAGCGACGAGTGCAAATTAAAAGGGAAATCGGCCCCTCCAATTCAAAAGAAAAAAGCGCGGGTGGAATTGGGATCTGATGGTGAAGAATCTGACTTTGACATGGGTGGGATGGCAGATGAGGCGTCATCAGAGGATGAATTCGAAGAAGATGCAGCAGATGATTCCGTGCAATCATTGCTCCAAAGATCTAGTTCGTCATCGACACCCCTGCATATATTCTCGAAGTCCTTGGGTCCTGTGATCAAGGGCGAAAATGACTTTCTCCAACAATCTGCTGTCACTGCTAACGGCGAGCCTAATCAAACTGAACTGCCGGCTACGACACCACAAAAAGCCAGACAAGACGTGGCAGTTCCCGAGCAACAAACGCGAACAGTTGCTCTTGTCTCAAATCCGTCAGGCCTAGAGCCATCGAGCATCCAAAACACACAGTTGACTGGAAACGAGAATGTGATTTTTTCAGAGGCCGTTACCTCGGCCGCCAAACCTGCCTTACGAGCTGACAACACGAAAACTCCAGGAGCTAAAAAATCAGCACCAGGCTTCGACTCAGTGGCATTGACACCAAATGGATCAGAACCTAAGTCGGCGAGAAACGCAATGCACAAAGGGTTGAGTTCCAATGCCGTGAAGCGTGAAAAAATTCTGCTTCAACTGCTGGACTCTCAGAAGATTATCGAAATCAACAATAGCACTGGAAAAGCGATCGCGGATATCATTGAGGCGGAAGGTGAATCGTCCGCATCACGATATTCGATTGATAGGAAGACATTGGCAAGAACCGCGGCCTCAATGGCACAGCGAGGGTTGGTGAAGTTTCTCACAATGCAAGTTCCGAAGTTGAATGGCCGGGCTATCCAACGGCAAATTTTGCTGCACATATCTCTTTCTGAAACTGGACCGGAAGTGGAGCAATTTAAAGGTTTGGGAAACATTTTGTTGAGTTTTCTCCAATTTTTCGGTTAACACAAACGGATGCTGTGTTTGCAGTACAAACGGGAGAATCGACTTTGAGCTTGAGACAGACTTGCATGCCTCCAGCTCAACCTGTTCAGACTGTTGAGACTTTAGAGAGACCTGTGGACTTGCATCGCCGATTTTTGGGGGGAGTTGACAATATCACACCCTCAGTGAACAATCGAAGGCTTCTATTTTCGGGAAATGATGAGGCTGACTTGAATGCAATCGCGTCTGCCGATCCATACCAGTTCTGGCTGGGTGCGGCTCAAAAGTACGGATATACTCTTGCCAAAGTGATACGTGTAAGTTGCGTTTTCCGCTTGAAAGATGATTTCATTCAGCAATTTTTTCTTTCAGCTCAGAAGCTTTCATGAATGGCTTTTCACTCAATTTTACGCTAATTTTGCGGACATTCAGTCGGATGAGCAGCCTCGGGAAAAAGGCGTCTTCAGCGCGGTCGACGTATACAATTACATGACACTTGATATCTTTCTAAGAAACGTTGGTGTAACTGCACATCACCCTGAACTGGATGCCTATTTGGGCGAAGGAGGCGATCCAGAGTGCTGTTTGAAAGATTTGCCAGAAAAGCTGAGATTTGCCATCTTGTCGAAAACGTACAAGCTAAAATTGGCTGTGATTGGGTTTCTGGACTACCTCAAAATGCTTGACGTTGTCTCTCCGATCGGGGAAGAAAACAGCGATATTACTGGAGGATATTCTGCGTTCAGCATGTACCAACTCAATCAAACTGTGCCAATTCATGACCACCGAAGGACAGGTTCACCGCTTGTGAAAAACATGAAAATCGAAAGTCGGGAAAATGTTCGGCAGTACTGGATGCAAATGGAGTATCTTTACCGAAAACTGCTGCAAGTGACTGAAGGCACAGGAAAACCGGCGGATCAACTGCACGAAGAAACCGGTGATGCGACCTGCGAAGAAGCAAATGAACGTTCCAACGAATCGAAAGAAGGGCAGGGGTTGCCAGAGGAAAAACCCAAAAAGCCAAAGAGAAAATCACCGAGAGCTCGCCATGCCGTTCCTCCGGGATCCTCTGCAGCTACTACAAAGATGCTCATGCTGCTACAACCAAAAAATTGGCAATCCAGCTATCTTTTCACGGCTGAAGAAATTGCCGTCATGGAGTCTCACATTGACCGAAAGCGAATGGTTTTTCCTGTGGATGACAACATCAAAATTAAGGCGCTTGGTGAGCAATTTGGAGTTGCACCGATTCACATCAAGCATTACTTCTACCGAGTTCAGAGCAATTATGAAAGACGCTTGCTGACGCTTCAAGAACGGCGGGTGGCTCGAATGAAGGCCTTGAACAAATCAGGAGAGTCGCTGGTGGTCCTGGCAAAGAATCAGAAAAAAGTTCGAGAGCTGCTGAGCCGATCAGTCACTGGCCCTTCAGTCGGACAAAATAATTCAGCCATCGCAGAAGAAGACGGTGACTTGGTGCAGAGTTCAGAAATCAGTTTCCCATTTCCGAAGCAACGCACTCGGCGCGTTTGGTCTACAGAAGATGAAATACTGGTGATGCATGCGTATGCCATCACCAGATACCTAGCAGTGTCGCGTGATACAAGGTTCAGCTGGAAGCCGGTGGCCTCTGCAACAAATACTCCAAGGGAATTATGTCGCCGAAAAATTGCAGTTCAACTTGGGTCCAAGCTGAACGAGGAGCGAATTAACTTTTTGATAGCGGAGTGGCCGCTAATGTACGAAGACGCTGTAAAAAACGGGTTTCTTCCCGAGATTCCAGTCGCTGAATTGCAAACTATTAATATTGATGAACACGCGAAGTTTTACCGCGAAAAGTCAAATTTACTGCTTCGGTATTTATTTTTGAGAGCATCTGATGCCACGTGTGGAACTCACCTTTTGTGCTTCAGAACTGATTTGTTTGCATCTGAGCCGGCCCCAGCATTGAATCAAACTGTGCTTCATCTTGTAGCAACCCCGGCAATGATGGAAGATGTCTACAATGTGTATGTATTCCAAGGGGCTCATCACAAAACGTCACAATTGCATTTGCAGCTGCAAGAAGCGGAAACTATCAGGGCAAAGGTGCGTTCTTGATTCATCAAGCATGTTATGCACCTAAAAATGAACTGCAAATGCAGATGTCGGTACTTTACAGCAAGAGTCTCCCTGCTTGTGTAGATGACAGCAATTGCTTGGATCATTGCCTTTCCTTCGGTCGTATTTCTTGTCCAGACTTGAATGTTCACAAAGTCATATCATGTGCAAAATCGTCCATGTTAACGCCAGCCGTCAGATATGATTCCGAAATCGCCTTCAACCTGCTATATCAGTTTCCGAACGAAGCAATTGCCCGTGGTTTGGAGAGCCTCGTGACAGAAGGAGCGTTGGTCAAATCAAAAAGTGCCGTGCGCGATCGCCATGTACCGGGCAGATCCGCAACGCTATCTGACAAGTAAACGCTGTGAAGTCGTCATCGTGAAATCATTTTTTAATCATATCACTTGCCAGATTTCTTTCCACAATATCTGGCATTCTACCAGCGCGCCTGATTCCACAATCAAGATCTGCGTTTGATGCCATTCAGAGCCATGCCGTGCATGTATGGACACCTACACCACAACTCAATAATGGAATTATGTGTGTCCTTTTGGACAAAGCTACGCGCGGTGCTATCAAGTTATCCCCAGATTTTTCCCTCTCAGCAGGTGGGTACATTATTTAACAACCTTGATGCGCCTGCTTTGATCTTATCTGCCTTCTCAGATGATCCTGAAATTGTCATGAAACCTATTTCTCCCCTCAACCGAGACGATATGGAAGTTTCGACTCCCGATTTTAAATCCGTTGATCAATGGCACAAGGATGTGCATGAGGAGACGTTGAAAGTAGTTG
This sequence comes from Chytriomyces cf. hyalinus JEL632, assembly GCA_025435555.1. Taxonomy (NCBI): domain Eukaryota; kingdom Fungi; phylum Chytridiomycota; class Chytridiomycetes; order Chytridiales; family Chytriomycetaceae; genus Chytriomyces; species Chytriomyces cf. hyalinus JEL632. The sequence goes on along the minus strand of JAIWWG010000001.1, from coordinate 831,701 downwards.
ACCGACTTCAAGAACACTGCGATGGGATTATACCAATTGCATATTCAATCATTCTGGCCGCTGGGGCTGAAGGAATATCTTCACTTGATTTAAAGGCAGGAAACCGCTATTTCTTTTATACCGGAATCGCAGCGCTAACCTGTGGCCGAATAGGAGAAACTACTTATGCAAGACAATACCATCTCAGACGCGCAGATTACAGAAGCTTTGAGCCTGATGCGATCTGCTCATTTAGATGATTGTGAACTGACGCTTGTCAGCCAAGTTGGGCAGAGATTCCCTGTTTATGTATCTGCCATTTTTGCCAAGTCTTGGATGGTTCAAGCCAACCCTATTCAAACTGCAAATGTGAGCAGTGACCTTGCACCAAGGAGTTTTCCGCTGAGACTGTGGTATGATATTCACGGGAACTTGATTGAAAGTGCCTTGCGGGCTTGTATGGAGTGCGTTATGAGTCATATCGTCGAAGTGCCTGGTTTATACGAGGTAACGCACTTTGAACATTGCTTTGTTTGCACGCTTTTTGAGCTGTTTGAGCAGAGCACGTTGAGGCGGCTCGTTCATCCTGTCATGAGCAATATCGAATTGAACGATGGTTAGTGCTGAAGTCTGTTTGTTCATGAGAAAGTAACCGATTGTTGGCTCAGTCCTGGAGATGCTCATCGAAAAGAAGGCGTGTCGCCGTGTGTGCCTTTTAAAACCCAAACCAGCAACAAGCCTTATGACCGCACTGCTTAGCAGTTCGACCGCAGCTACTTGTGGTAGCGTGGTTTTGGTCTGATTGTTTGCGAAAACTCAAATTTTTTACTGCACTTAATCTAGATCCAACCACAATTGACGCAAACAAAATATCAAGCTATTTTCCTTGCTCCGAATGGTACAATATCCAAATCAAGTGACACGTATATGCTCAGGCGCGCGGGGGTGCATCAAATTTTGGATACCTTGCTTCCAGTCACTTTTGGATTTTCTTTCGCAAGTGCGATTTTACCGGTATCCCTATAATTAAAGGTGCATGCATGCTTGTCGGAGTATCGATGTGTCGAGCAATAAAAATGTGAGCATTTGCATTTGAACACGGCCACTGGCCCCAGTTTCTTGCTGCATTTGAAGCAATTCGTGGCACTTGCTGTCTTTGATGCGCTGAGTTGCGGATTACGCTTACCACCCCCGGCAGTCGAAAGCTTTGCTCGCGCATTGGCTGAATCTCGTTTAGGGGGTGTAATGCGAGGACTCTTCAAGCTGTTGATGGAGGCGCGGTCATTCTTTTGGCTTGACTGCAGAACACGGCGATTGCCAGTTTCTTGTGCCGCATTCTTTGGAAAACATACTGCCGTTGCCGTTGCACTTGTTGGTGAAAATCGAACAGTTTTCACTGGCGGTGAAGCAGGCTGGGAATTCAGCCCACCGGAGGAATGTTTCATTGCAGAAGCCTTGGTTAAATGGGTGTCTGAGCATTGAATGCCAGTAGGATGTGGGAGTATGCGAGATTCTGTGTCAATGTCGGACTGAGATATATACGCAGCTGTTGAAGGGCGAGACTTCAAAACCGTGATGCCAGGAGTTGCTCCATTAGGCAGGCGCATGATTGAAATGGCGGTTGATGGCCTCATTTTCTTTTTCGCAATGACACTGGCCGTGTCGCATCCTGACAACACGTTGTCACAAGAAGCCAACAACAGCTCCTTGCGTGATTTCGATGATTTTGCTGAAGGGTGTTCGGGATGATGAGGTAGTGAAGCAAACGACTTGACCGCGTGGGTTGACTTCTTTTTGCTCTCGGACGATGGCAAACGCGAATTTGGGTTGGAGATTGATGTACCACTTTCTGGCGTAGCAAGCAACGAAAGGAAGACTGAAGTAGACAGTGACGAGCACTCAGATTCCGGCGCGGATTCGGCGCGTGATGAACTTTTTGTTTCCTGAGACGCATCATTGTACTCTGAGCTGGTGTCGTACTCTTCACAGATTTCTCCATCTGCTTCACTTAATTCATCTTCGAGTTCATCAGTGTCCCCTTCATCATCATCGCTCATTCTTGATTCAGAGGCAATGAGTTCCGAGAGTAGAAATGGGGGTAATCCTTGTGCTAGCTTATACAGTTGATTTGCAGCATCGCTCTTGTCGACAGATTCTCCATCTTTCACGTGGAACTCGAGCATGTATAGACCATCGCTTTGCTTGCAAAGTACCACGACTACGGAATCGTCTTTCTTTGGTTTTCTCAGCCGGGATATTGGACCGGGTCCTTCAAGACGCGAAACGTTTTGAAGATTAATCCACACAATGAAGTCTCTAGCACGACAAGAAATAAAATGCCACACCACGCACCTGAGCTCATATGAACTCCCAGCTGCAGCCGTGAGCCACTTCTGATCCCAAGGTCGCGAATAGTGGCACCGTCTTTCAGAGTCTTTTCGCCAAACATAAGAATCTGTTGCTCCAGCGGGATTGCCTCCTCCTCCTCGATCCTAATTTTGACGTCGCGAACCGTGTCCGTGGGTCTTATGGCGACCTGAAATTGTTTCCCCGTGACGGTGCCAACCGTGACTTGTTGCGTTTGTGAGGAAGACATTTTGATTTCGCGGAAGAAAATCTCGGGTGGCGGATAAAATCATCTTGTGAGATATGGACACAGTAACGCTAGCTGTGTGCACGCTGGTAACCACCCGCCCAAGCGGAGTCGCTTCCAGCATATCGCTAACTTTATATCCATACATGCTTGCGTAGAACCAATGGGCGCTCGACTTTGGCGGCAATTGCGGACGGATCAAGGAATCCATCCGACGGGCAAAAGAGGCCGGCGCCGCTTACAGGCTCGGCCCAGAGCTTGAGGTGACGGGATACGGATGCAATGATCATTTCTACGAAAGTTCGTCCGTTTTGTGCGTATTTTTATTCGTCTGACTGACACTTGTTCCCAAGATGACACTTACATGCATGCGTGGGAGGTGCTTGCCGATATTTTGGCAGACAAAGAACTACACGGAATTGTCTGCGATGTCGGAATGTGAGACTTGACTTTTGCCCCACACCCCCAGTTTAAACATGTTTCAATTGCAGGCCAATCATGCACAAAAACTTGCGATACAACTGCAGGGTCATCTTTAAAGATTCTGAAATATTTCTTATTCGCCCGAAACTTTTCCTTGCCAACGATGGAAACTATCGTGAGATGCGTTGGTTCACGGCCTGGACAAAGACTCGCGAAGTTGAAACATTTTCTCTTCCTGCTATCATCACTGCCGTTACGAAACAGAAACACTGTACTTTCGGTGATGGGGTCATTCAAACAGAAGAGTATGTACAGCGTGGTTGTTCCATTTCACCAGGCTGAATTCTGTCTTCATCCCCACTCACAGTACTGTCATTGGTAACGAAACGTGCGAGGAGCTTTGGACAACTCAGAGTCCGCACATTTCTATGGCGCTAGACGGAGTTGAAATCTTTTGCAATGGGAGTGGAAGTCATCACGAGTTTGGAAAACTGCACGTTCGCGTAGATTTGATGAGAAGTGCGACAGCTAAAGTGGGTACTTTATCGAAGAATTTGAGCACTGGACTAATTTCACGCCTTTAGTGTGGGGGTGTCTATCTCTACTCGAATCAACATGGCTGTGATGGAGAGCGTGTCTACTATGACGGATGTTCGTTAATTGTTGTGAACGGAGAAGTTGTTGCACAAGGAAGACAGTTCTTTTTGGAAGAAGTGGAAGTTTTAACAGCAACCATCAACCTCAACCGCGTTCGATCATACAGATCTGTTGCGAGCCGTGGAATACAAGCATCCACCTCCGTTGCATATCCCCGCGTAAATCTGGAATCCTCCATCTCGAAACTCGACCTGTCTTGTTATGAAACGCCGTCGCTGTCCGCCGTTCATTACCATACTCCTTCTGAGGAAATTCGATATGGACCCGCATGCTGGCTTTGGGATTATTTGAGGCGTTCCAAGACAAATGGATACTTTTTGCCATTGAGTGGAGGAATTGATAGCTGCTCGACTGCGTTGATTGTTTATTCTATGTGCGTCATTGTCTGCGATACCGTGCGGGGCGGAGGTGAGTAACAATTATTTGACATCACAGCTGCATGGTGCTCAACACCCATCTAAAATGGCAAATGGTAGATTTAAAAACTTTGACTGACGTTCGAAGTGTGGTTGGCGATATTGCGTATGTTCCGAATGATCCGAAAGAACTTTGCAAGTAAGTATACTTGGTGGCATGCCAATCATTTACTTCATTGTCGGCGCAAATTAATTTGAATCTTCAGCCGAATCCTTCACACTGCGTACATGGGCACCACCAACTCCTCATCCGAAACGAAAACTCGTGCTGCCACACTTGCAAATGATATCGGAAGCTACCATGTCAACTTGAACATGGATTCAATCGTTACCGCAATTTTATCCGTCTTTCAAACTGTAACTGGAAGGACGCCGCAATTTAAAATGAATGGTGGTACTGTCGCTGAGAACTTGGCTTTGCAAAATATTCAGGTAAAGCGGCAATCCGTTAACTTTCGATCATGGATTTGCCTTCCCTGTTAACGTACTCGGAAAAGGCTCGTTCGCGAATGGTCTTATCATATTTGTTCGCGCAACTTCTTCCATGGTGCCGCTCTAAACAAGGGGCTTTGCTGGTTTTGGGATCTGCAAACGTCGATGAGACGCTTCGTGGGTACTTTACAAAGTACGACTGCTCGTCTGCGGATGTGAACCCAATTGGTGGAATCAGCAAAAAAGATTTGAAGGGCTTTGTGGAGCATTCGAAGGATGCGTTTGATTTGCCAATTTTGCATGAGTAAGTCAGTTTAGCAGAGTTTTTCAGGACACTAAGTTGCGGTATCTTCAATTTCAATCAGATTCCTTCATGCGACCCCTACCGCTGAGCTAGAGCCAATTTCGGCTGACTACGTGCAATCTGATGAGGTGGACATGGGTATGTCATACGAAGACCTTTCAGTGTATGGCACGCTTCGTCGCGTAATGAAGTGCGGACCCTATTCCATGTTCACTTCGTTGGTTGGAAAGTGGTCTGCGACGCTTTCGCCAGTTTCGGTAAGTTGATAGTCATTAATGAAACCTTGGAAGCTCATGACTCAAGAAACCCTTCTTGCCAGATTGCCGAAAAGGTGAAGAGATTTTTCTGGTTCTATGCTATCAACCGTCACAAGACGACCATTCTGCCGCCTTCGTATCATATGAGTCCTTACTCGCCGGACGACAACCGTTTCGACTTGCGGCCGATTCTTTACAACGCTGGGTGGGGATGGCAGTTTGGCAAGATTGATGAAACTGTAAAACTTATGGAGGAAGGGCGAGCCCAAGTTTAAAGGACCCCAGGTTTTCTGTTTTGATTCACAGTGTTTTTTGGAAGCAAATAAATGAGAGAGCTGATTATCAGACGCAGGCTGGACTGACTGACGGGAACTATCGAGAATGCACTTGGTTGTACTTACGCAGGCTCTTGGAGGAGTTGCACAGCATAACTGTGCCGTGGAAGCCTGTATCTACGGTGAAATAAATTCCTATCATCATATCCCATCAACCATCCAACCCAACCTCCACTTCAAGTAAAGTTTGGCCAGGACTGGTGATGGACTTCACAACTTAACTACAGCCCATTAACATGTCGAAGGCTCCGGTTTTCCACAAAAAGTGTACAGATTGAACAGTCGCACCACGGTGCGGAAAAGAACGTACGTCAAATGTGAAAACATTAGCCGACACCAGAGCAGGTCATTTCTGGTGGGTGATCGGCACACCATTGTGTCGGCCGACAAGAATTTGTTGCGAAACAAAAAAATTTCGTGCAATGAACTACCTCACTGCCATCATTGCCGTGCCCCTGTTCATGCTGATCTGGATCTTTGAAGTCCATCTACGCTGGGTCTCTGAAGCCATGGCGCTGGCCTCTCCCATGGTCAAAGCCCTCGCAAACACGTCCATCGTCGTTTCAACACTTCAAATGATTTCGTGCTGGTTTTGGCTCTTCGGGTTTGCACTCGGAAAGACGGACAACGTGTTTAGTGAGGCCAAGGGACCGGGGGAACATGGCAACTGCGTAGGGCTTGTCGGCGCCGAGTGGCTGCTCGCGATTTTCCAGATGCTCACTTCGATCGTGACGTTTGTTCAAATGCTCAACGTGCGTAGCACAGCGCTCGTGGCTGTCGAAGGTATTCATATGATGAAATAACGCGAGTTAATAAGGTGTTCTGAATTGACTTGCGCTGTTCAGGTGGCAGACCAAAGGACGTGAGATTGGCCTCCCCTCCACTCGTCATCCTTATTACCCTTCTTGCGACATACACTGGGATCGCGTTTACTACTGCTATAAATAGAAGATGCCCACAAGCGACTCCCGTATTTCCTGAGGTGATGTCACGGTCTTTCCCAGCCCGGTGTTGTCAATCTTATCAACTCACAATTTTCAGGCCTCCCATTATTTTTACCCAATCTACTTGGCCGTTGACTTAGTCTCGAGCCTCTTTTCCATCTACTACGGACGCCTTCTCAGGGACATATGCCTTGGGGCCAGCATCTTGGCAACTGATGCGGCTAAAACCAACAGAAGCAGTGGAAAGTCGGAACTCTCGGGGCATAAGGCTCCTCTCGTCACAGCCGCCGTTGGCAGCGACTTCTCCGCCTCAGGAAAGGGGTCTGCCAAGAACTCCTCAAAGCCAGCGAAAGTGACGGTCTCCCACTCCACAGTTGAACTGTACAAGTTTATGTTGTTCCAAGGCACCTTGACTGTGATTGGCTCGTTGCTGGCGATTGCCATTTTCATTTTGCAGTTTATGGTTAACATTCCAGCGCTGTCTTTGATAGCATGTGTCTTTTGCGTGTTGATGTACATCACGTATGCCATACGCAGAGTGATTCTGATGCTCAAGTTTTGCCGCAAAGACCGAAATTGGCGGCCTCACTGGAGAAAACTGTTCGACCACAACAGCAAAGCTCAAGAATAGTTTGTAGAAATGTCCAGCCAGCGCTTAGATGAGGCAGGACGCACGCATTGCCCTTTCTTATAAACTTTCTTTTTTTCCCCCGAATCGATCGTTATTTCGTTTCTTCTCGTCACGTTTCTCTTCGTTCCTTTATTCTTATTTACAAGCATAATAAACCACGTTTTCTCTGCACTGCTTCAGCCACCAAGAGTACGCCCGGGGCCACTGAATGCAGTAACTGGCGCTTTTTTCTGCGATGTTGATGCCTGGGCTGCTGAGCTCGCAACGTGTTTTTTGAAGCAGCTGAGGCACCGCAGTTTGTAACTGGGTGTTCCAGCTGGGAGGTCGGCAGCACATTCGACGCATTTGCGCGGCTTTTCGTCCGTCGTCGTTTTCTGCGTGCGCTGCTGTGTTTGCGTCTTTGTTCGAGTGATGGTGCGAGTTGACATTGGTTTGTGGTAAAAAAAAAATTGAAGAAGTTCGTGTAGAAAAGAGGATTTATTTTTTCAAGGCCCCCTTCAGAGTTTCAAGTTTTTCATCCATTGCGTCATCATATTCAATGCACCTTTTGCGGGAGCTGGTTTCTCTCCTTCTTTCGATTCCGGAGCCCTTTCTTGCGCAGGCTGAGCGACAACTCGCGCTTTTTGAATAACCGGTTCAACAACTGCAGCAGTGGGTGCTGCCGCCGCCGTCTCCCAATACAGCTCACCCGTAATTTGCATTCGAAGGATCCGACGACCCAAAGAATCCGAAAACTTGGAAGCAGCTGCATCCTCATTGAATTTCGCCACCAAAGCCACACGCTCACGATGACTCAAGGCATCCGCCTTTCCTTGCAGGTTTTTCAAGGTTTCCAGGGCATAGGCTTCGCTTCTCTTTTCCAACGAGTTGATGAACTCATTCTCCCTGGCGCGCGCCAATTGATGCGTCTCCAAGCTCCTTTCGAATTTAGAAATGAGTTTCTGCAAGTGCCGCTCCTTTACGGCCATTTGCTTAATTTGCTTTGAGTTCACGTCTGCGCGGATGGTGCGCTTCAGCACAGTGGTCAGTTTTCCAGGAGACGTAGGGTCTTCGAGAGTGATGGATTCGGTGCTGTATTTTCTGTCTTGGACGGCTTTCAGATCGTTGCGGAGTTTGGGCAAATGCGTTTGGGCGAGGAAGTGGACCGAATCGTTTGGCGAGTCCACGTATTCGACTGTTGCAAGGGGAGCTCTGTCTGAGCCTACTCGGTTGTATCCATCAAGAATGAGACGGGTGTATCCTCCTTTGCGATCGGCAAAGCGCGCGGCGAGAAGCTTCAGCTTGGGAACTGTTTGGTCTGGTCTCTGTTGCAGAAGAAAACACGCATTTAAGTACGGATCAACCACACTATAGCGCATTAAATAGAACGCATTCGCACATAGATAATCTCCTTCATCTTATCGACATTATCCCTCTTTGCAATGTTGATGATCTGCGCAGAACAGGTTGCACGTCAGCAACACAGATGGCGCAACAGATATCCAGCATGTTATGTCACCTTGTCCGCGTAGTGTTGCAGGACTTTCGCTTTTGGCACCGTCGTTGTGATTCGCCCAAACGTCACAAGGTCAGTTGCCTGGTTCATCAGCTGCGAGCGGTTGTGGGCCACGGACATCGTCAGCTTCTTCTCCCACACTCGTACGCCGTGCTGTGTTTGCAGTCTTTGTTAGAGATGGTCGGACCCCTGCACGTTCCCAAGGACTTGCCTTCATTTTCGGTTTTTTACTTTCTTTTTTTTCTTGGTGGGTTTATATTTACGAGCTGTAAAGGCAAAGAAAGAGCAGCAAATACGTTTATAAAGTCATCCTTTTCGCCGGAATTCCCGCACCATACGCTTTCACTTTTTGGTTCCTTTTGGGTTGTCTTATCCTTTTTTTTTTTTTTTTCTTTCTTCAAAGATGTCAGATGCGTTTGCCTCACGCAGTCTTCTAAAGTCAGATTGAACCCGTGCCAAGCACGCTTGTTTTCACAGATTCATGCGTGTAGAGCGCAGTGCAATATGCAGTGCCAGAATTACCCCATTTTATCTTTTTGGTTCAAGCGCCGCAGCCCCTTGCGCCGGTTTTTTTGTCAATCCGCCTCACCTACTTCTTCCATATCTTCCATGAGCTTTATATTAATAAAAGGGCACGGGTATTTGAGCGTCTTCGCGCTCTCTCCATCCCCGCGCGCGTTTTCTGCTCATACCCTGTCTTCTAGTTTGAGACACGATTTTATTGATAATTGAGAGGTGCTACTTTCTCGTCCTCAAGGGCTGAAAGTGAGTGAAGTAACCTCAAGACAATGGCGGATTTCACACGTCCCCGTGCCAACCAAACCCATCCCTCATGCACAATCTGTGAAAAGAAATTACTGCGCCTTCATAAATACGCGTTTAACCACAGAGGCACAACAGAAATTTAGAAATCGGTAACTTTATTTGTATTGCATTACTTTTTAAGTGTTATACTGGGAAATCTAGATTCAACATCTAACAGAGGGACAGAACTGGGCCACTTCAGAAACACAGGTAGAGTCCCATCTGGTGTCACAGCAGTAGGAGTCCTTGGCACAAACGGCGGCAACACAAGAGCTACAGGCGGAAACCAACTTTCCTCCAGTCGAGCATACACTGTGGCTGCACGTGTTGCTAGGGCTTGGTTTCGCCGAGGTGGTCGTTGTTTTGGTCTTGGTGAGGGTGGAGGTGGCTGAGGTGGAAGAAGAAGATGGTGCTGCGGCCGTGGTGGTGGTGGTGGATTTCACGGGTGCAGAAGCAAAGATTCCCTTTGCCAGAATTTGGTTGTACACAGACATTGGGTCAGAGAGAGAAACTCCATCAAGGTAAAAGTCACTGGCGTCAATGTTCCACTCGGTGGGGAAAGATGGACGAGCTCCTCTTGAAGAGTAGGAAGTCCAGAACGGCATTTGTCCATCGACCGGGTACTTGAAGGCCTTGGGGATGAGGGTAGAATCAGTCGATCCCGGGGTGGCCTTTCCGTAGAGTGCAAGCAAGTCTGAGAAGGAGGCAATCGCGCCAGCCGCGAACGATGTCGGGTCAAAGCTTTTTGTGCCAGCAACAGATTTTTTGTTTCCTCCACCGTAAGAAGCGGCACGCACTCCGATCTGGTCACGCAGAATCGTCACAAACTGGGCGCATGTAGAGCCGCAGAAACCGTTGGATACGACAAGAACATTGGCAGCAGACCAACCTTTCTTCAAAGGGTTGCTCAGCAACGGCGAGTTTCCTCCCGAGATGATGTAGTTGAACTTGTTGGTGAATTTTTGGGAATAACCAGGAATAGCTGTTCCGGGTTTGGTCAGTTGAGGTCCAAACTTCGTGATTGGGTTTCCGTTCAGATCAGTCAGTCCTTCGAGTTGACCCGAAGATTGGACAAGGCTTTGGCGATTGTTCAGAACATCGTCCACGGCGTTGGAAACTCCAAAAATGTACTCAAGTGGAGTGAAATCTCCTGTTGGGAACAAGTACTGAAAACCAAGTAAAAGTTGTCAGCAAATGTGAAAGGAGCAAAAGACCAACAGCGGTATTACCTCGGCCATCTGACGGCCTGCGGTCACGAGACCTCCTCCGTTTCCAGTCAAGTCAATGACCAAGTTCTTGGCACCCTTTTTCTCCAACGTTGTGAGTCCAAGAGCCATATTTTTGTACCATGTGTCGATCACAGCCTGCGTAAGCTGGTCGGCATTTGGAGCAAACGAGGACATCATCCAAACACCAGTTTCTCCATCAGGCAGCATAAAGAACGCGTTGCTATCGTCTTTGAACAATGTTCCTGGGATGGCGTCGACTTTGAAAAAGCCACCGACTTCCTTTTCGGAAGCAGTACGTTGCTCACGGAACTTGACCACTTTCACCTCGTTCTTAGCTGCTGCAGAGTTGACAGCGGCGGCAGCTACGCACTTTGACTGGTAGTAGTTGGCTTTGCTCGAGAAGGCGGTTTTGGAGGTTGCTGAGATGAGTGCAGTCCAGTCAAGACTGCTTGTTTGGAAGGTGGTACCGTCGGCCAAGAGAAACTCGTAAGTGATTGGCTCCGAGGGGCGTCTGGTGATGCCGAAACCGCTTCTGGCTTGGAGGATACCCCCAGACCATTCGTAAGAGTCCAAGGCGTAGTTGAAACGGGTTTCTGGTGCATGACTGACACCCAAGTATTTGTCAGCATACGCTTGCAGAAAGTCCTACGTTCCAAGGATGTCAAAATAATTTATAATAGAAAAAGGTAAATGGACCATGTGACTTACAATCGCGTTCTCGCCATTCAACTTCTGCACAACAGCACCAACCAACGACTTTGGGTCTCTACCTTGAAAACCAGATTGCCAGGTCTTGAACAACGCGCTCGTGGCGGTGGCATCGGTCAGCTCCAAGACTCTGCTGACGGTAACGGCACCATTGACCAGCGTCAAAGAGAAGGGCTGAACAAACGAAGCATGCTGGAAGCACTGGTTAAAGTACGAGATGTGTGCATCTTCAAGAGAGTCGAACAGATCCGTGATGGCAGTGTGCATTCCAAACTCAGTCTTGATGTTGGGGTTGGCAACGATAGCATCAAGGCCAGCAAACAAGTCGATCTGCATGGGGTAGGAAGGTGCTGACGCATTCTTGATGATTTCCTTGTAAGGGTACTGGTTGAAGTAGCCCTTGACCGCGTTGATTTGGGTAGTCTTGTCGCTTGTAGTGACAGGGAACGAGTTGTAACAGCTTAGGACTTGAGCTGGTGTGGTAACAACGAATTTTCCGGATGAAGGAGTGGAGCCAATGGCGGCGCAAGGATCTTGAGCGGCAACGGAGAGGGAGAGGCCGACGAGCGCAAGAAGGGACGAGATGGCAAGCATAGAGTTGGTTGTGTGTTGTTGTGGAAGTTGGAATGGGAAGAAGCTGTTTTTTATACGGGCTTCCAGGGTGGCACGTGGTGGATGCCACCTTCAACATCTCCTGGGTGCATTAAGGGTCATGTGGCCAGTTGAGATTGAAAGCAGATGGCGTCATATTTAAACTAGACTGCGCGCAAACCAAAGACCCGCTGCTGGCACACCAAGCATGCGTGGCCAGTCGGAGGGCGTTGCAGTCCGTAAGTGCTGCTCGGCCGCTCGTGCGTCGAATCACGTTCGGCGGATCGGGAAGTAAAGTCTCCGAACCGAAGGAGGTCGCACAAACAATAAATTGACAAAAATTATTCCAATTTTCCCGGTTTAAGCCTAGACCCCCAAAGCCACCTGAAGCCACCCAACAGTTGTTTCCACGCCCCCGGCAATGTCGCCGAACATATTTCCTTCGGGCCCAGAACACCGGCGCGGGTACAAGTTGCCGCTGTCCAGCAGCCTCGTCGCCGGAACCAAAAGCAGTCAAGAAAAGGCGCACTCAAATTTGAAGGTGTCATGTGACGGTCACCCCCCTCCCACTGTTTAATCGTCACCTATCAAACCGACAGATAGCCTCACTCTACAGTATCGATAAAGGATACGCACAAAACACTTTACATTCGGTTTCATTCTAACAAGTACCAAAAGCAAGACATAAACACGCATCAAGTTTCTAACTCTCTTCTTTCTTGGACATGGATGCCAATGTCTCCTGCACTTCGGTTGCAAAGACAATGGCCATATCCTTGTTGTCAAGCTCAAACTGAAGCGTGAACTTGACGCGTGTTGAGCGGTTTGCTTCCTTCCCCACGGCCCTCTTTTTGGACTTTTTGGTGAGCATCTTGTTCATCCGAATAAACACGCAGGATTCTTGGACGGCGACGTAAACTGCGCCGCGCGAAATGATGCAATTGGAGACTGAGTTTTGAAAGTTGAGCGCTATCCATGACAACTCGCCATCGCGCAAGTCGTGCAGTTCGACCCTGGCAAGTTTCCAGCTGGATGTCGCTGAAGCTTTGCAAGGGATGAGGGTTTGAGCCTGGATCAACAAAAAAGCTTGATTCAGAAAATCACTCACGCAGGAGCTATGGAGCAAGAAGAGATTTGGTACCTTTGAAAAAATGTGAAACTTATAATGATCCGTCTTGGCGGATTTTTCTTCTCTCTTTATACCAGGTGTGCTTTGAGTAAAACTGCTTTTGGGTCTGTTTGATGCCCCAGGAAAATGAAGGAAGCCATCTCGCGTTGATGCTTTCGTTTTCGCACTTTCCTCCACAGTACCATTGGACTCTTTCATGGCGGCTGTCACCGACTCTCTCCCAGTCGTAGCTTTTGAATCCTTTCCAGCACCCGCTGGCTGCTGCGACCGAATCGAACTGAAAGTTTGATTTTCACGAGTGCTTTTCACTTTCGGCGGCTTAGCGGGATCCAAGTATACTTCAAGAATACGTGAACCAATGACCAATGAAAGTACGCTTGTGGCAGACACCCAAGTGAGTACGCCTTGGACAAGGTCCGTGTATATGTTGGTTTTGGAGACGAGCGTGATTCCCACCGAGATTCCGACGATAAGCACTGTGTACACCAACGAGTACGTTTCGTTAAAGTTGGGCATTGTGACTTTTTGCACGAGATAAATTGTGGGGATCAGGCAGAGAAATATGGCAACGTTGTAATAGAAACTGCTCGAGACTGAGTTTAGGCGGCCGCATGTTTTCCGCGTTTTGTTGTCCGACACGATTTGAAGTGTTTGGAATGGGTAATCCTTTGACCACACCGCCAAAAGAATCTGCGCATGAAAAAAGGAAGGAAAAAAAAATCGATATCAGTTGGGACATTCAAGAATCACGCGTTTTTTTTTCTTTTTACCAGCTCAACCAGTACAATGACAGCATTGAATGATCGGACAGTTAACTGCAACTTCGACGGATGCCTGACGCGTGACCAGAAAATACGCGCAATGTACACGTTTTTACAAACCAACCCCGAAATGGCAAAAATAAATCCTAGGCTGAGAGTCCAAACCCGCGCAACACACATTTCTCGCGTAGGTGCTCCCAGAAGCAATAAAATGTGAATGTAGCAGAATACACTTCCAATCACAATCAACAAGGACTCTGGGATGGACATGGATTTGACAACTTTGTGGGCCCGATTCTGGCAGACAAACACAACGAAAGCGAAGGCGACTAAAATGCCGATTATTGCCAACGCGATTAGAACTCCCATGGCTGAACTGTCTGAGCTGTAAAATGTTTCGATTGGGAGAGGTGCCCCGTCGGCTGGAGGTGTGGACGAACCGCCGCTGAACTTTGGCTGCACACCGGCATATGATGTAAATGCGGTGGCTTTTATATTCGTCTGACCGAAGGCAACAGTTTCAAAAAGCTTCCCGGTAAAGTATTGAAATTGGTAGGGTCTAATGGGGGAGGAATCGTTGTAGAAATACAGAGTGGGGGCAGGAACAGAAAATGACGACTCACAATGCCAAATCACCGCCATCCGTCAACCTCATGTCTTTCCAAGTCACGCCATTGTATCCTAAATCTTGAAAAAGCGTGTAATTCATGTGTTTCTGCAGTTTCCTTTCTGCCAACATTTTGGGCGTGAAGCTTTTCTTGTTCTCCTTCAGCAACTTGTCAAAGCCAAGGAGCATCATCATGGCGCAATCGTAAGCAGCTTGAATGATGAAATATACTTGAAAGTCCGTGATTCTTTTTCGAGCAGCGAAAGTAAATGTGCGATGAGGCCAAATGGTTGTCATTGGACCACTAGCAAAACTTCAAACTTGGACTTACGTCATATTTGTGCTTGTTGCCTCTTGAATTCTGAGGTATTCCTTTTCAAACTTGGGGTTGCTGTTGTCCGCTGGGAGCGGGAGCAAGAAAATGATCCCTTCCATGTACGTGTAAAAATCAGCACCAAACACTGCCACGCAAAAATGATTTGTTATGGGTGGTCATAATCAAAATACATGAAAAATTTGGAAATGATCTCACATTCGAGAGGATCCCCGTACGGTTGCGGCGTCATGTAAGTTATCCAAACAATGTTCGGACCAAAGAGGCCCTGCTTCCCAAGCGCGTAAATGACACCAGCCACGAAATTCGTTTGCCCCGACACGATAATGTAACGTGCGTCGGCTCTTTTCAAAGATAGCGTTGCGTCTTGGACTGTTTCTGCGTCCAAGTCCGTGTGCATGTTGACAACTGTGAGCATCTTGAAATGTTGTTTTAGCAGCGTTTTCGAGATGTCCACTCCGACTGATGAATAAAAGTATTTGCAGGCACAGATGTTAAGTATAAAAATTGATCTGAATGGTCAAACTGTGATGAAAAATTGCTTACATCGATAACTCATGTCGTCGTCTGCCTGAACAACCATAGCAACTCGATTGACATTCCATGAGCTTAAAATCTGCACAATATGCTCTCCAAGCCCTGCCGCCACCATATTAAACGCGAAGAGAATTTAAAGTTTGAACGATGGAAAATGTGGGTGACTCCTCACCTAACGAGGGCACTGTCCGCCAGAAATAAGGGTACTTGTTCTTGTCAGAAAAGCGCGGCGATGTTGACTGGGCGGCGCAATAGGGTATCTGCGTGTAGGACATGACTTCGGCGGGTCCGCTGTGTTTTGCAATGAGTTAATGGGTGTTATGCAGATTGCCACGCGGAATGAATAGAAAAAAGGCGCTACTTTGCCGTGGCGCTCCATTGGTTTGAAATGAGACCAATGACATCCTTGTGCACGTCGTTGATGTCAGACGCCATAACCGCTGTCGCGTAGCCTTCCGAGTTTCCAGTGTACAAGTTTTCAGCGTTGGGATACCAGGGACCGCAATCTGAGAATCTCTTCACGGTCACGCGTACGTCTGGAAGAATGGTTGGGCTGCTGTTTACTTCCTGGACAGCGAGTAGCATGGCAATGTCGTTGTAGTAGATGAAACCCGAGAGTCCCGTGTATGAGATCCATGGGCTGAGAGGCTCGCTGAAGTTTGTCACTAACGAGCTGTTGAAGATTTGGTGGTCGATCGCGCAGAAGCTTGATACGAATCCGAGGGTGATGTTAGTGTCCTTGAGGGCTGAGGTCGCTGCTATGACGGCGAAGAGCAGCAATGCGCGAAGAGTGTGGTGTTTGTTCTCCATTTTGATTTTGTAAATCCCATATGTTTCACGGCACGCGAGAATTGTCAACAATTTGAACGGGTTTTTACAGCAAGGTTCGAACATAAAAATAAGGTTCAAAATGTCGACTTCACAGATTCCAACCACCGCATCAAGCTTGGCGGCATCCTCTCTCGCGCCAGAGACAACAACGGCGACTGCACGCTCCTCCTCCTCAGAGATACCGCCTCCTCCTCCTCCTCCAACAAGCGAACTGCCTTCCTCAGCCCCACCAAGCACAACAAGTTCAGCGGCTGCCACCAGCAGCCAGCGGACCACAACATACCCACTGTCGATAACGAATTCTGATACATCATTTCCCCCCCTGCGAACCAGCACATCATCCACCTCGTTCACCGTCAGTACTTCCTCTTCCCCTTCAGCACAGCCTGTAGACCCTATCACATCTGCTGTCACTGCAGCCACTTCCAATACGGCAATTATTGCAGTCGGATCAGTTTTTGCACTCGCGGTTATTGGATCCGTTGTTGGAATCTGGGTACGAATTGTTGTCACTATGACGTTGGCACTATTTTTTCTCATGTTTGGTGTTGTGCAGCTATTTCGCAGACCCAACCGACGCACCAAGTCCTCAAGCGCGCCAGAAACTTATGCAGATTCTTCCGTGTCGTCGACAGCCAATCTGGACAGGTCTCACATTCGGTATGCGGTCACGAACGCGGATAGTGGGGAGGAGCGACCGATTCGGGAACAGGGCAAATGGAGGGACTCGAGCTATGGAGCGTTTTAAAAGGAGTGTTATATGCCCGCGCTTTTCTTTTTTTTTTTTTCTTTTTTTTTTTTTTAGCTTCAGGTTTGCTTGAAGAAGGGGGGGATTTGTTTTTGCGGTAGCTGTACTTCGTGCAAGCGTTGGTCTCGTTGTTGGGGTGTGAAACTGAATGCGGAGACTGCGTGTTTGATTTTGAAAGTGCATTTTGTGACACGATGGCAGCAGTTGTTGAACCCTGCAATTTTACTCAAAGTTGCTCAATCAAAACCACTCGCTCTCCCTTGATTCGGTATAAAAAGGGAAAGCACGCGAAACTACTTCAACCAAAACCATGTCCACCGCCCTCTCAAGTGCTGATAATGATGCCAACACACGCGCAACAGCTGCTACTTCAGCGCCGCTA
The DNA here is from genome assembly GCA_025435555.1 of Chytriomyces cf. hyalinus JEL632. Lineage (NCBI taxonomy): Eukaryota > Fungi > Chytridiomycota > Chytridiomycetes > Chytridiales > Chytriomycetaceae > Chytriomyces > Chytriomyces cf. hyalinus JEL632. Next base: position 814,574 of record JAIWWG010000001.1, on the reverse strand, counting down.
CCATCGACTGGAGCCTCAAGTTCAGCACCACCCAGCACCGCCCTTGAACCCGTCCAGACAACAAACGGCCCACTCACCACTGCCCTAGCAACAGATACCGTGGATTCAGACCCCCCACCGTCAGGTTCAAGCAAAGCCTTCGCTTCCTCATCAGCGACGGCAAAGACTCGCGCACCTCCTTCAGCGACCGCCGGCACCATACCAACGAATTCAATTCAAGGTGCCACTGCACGAACCTCCTTCAACAGCGCAGTCCAAACAAACCTATCTCCTGTAGAGGAAACAGGAACAGCAAAGTCGGCCGAATCCCACACTTTGGCAACGGCGTCATCCTCCACTATTGTGCCGCTGGTTCTCGGGCTGTTGGTTCTGATTGCGTTCATTGGAGTGGCTGCATTCTTTTTGTACAAACGGTACGTAAGCAAGCAGCGCCGCAGTAATGAAAGGTACGGCCAGGGAGTTGGTTTCGAGAGGGACGACGCGTTTGCGTACAGGCATAAGCAGACTTCCAGCAAGGGACGTTCTTCAATTGTGGAGGTTGAGTTGTATGAGAGGATGGCGGATGTGCGAGCGACACCGCCAGGCACAAGAAGAACCTCGGCTGCGCAGAGTGATTTGACACTTGCGTGACTAGGGCATAAAGTATAAAGTAAAGCTTAAAAAGTAAAATATATTTACAGAACCATATAAAATATATCAGCCACCCCCACCTACAAAATAATTGAAAAAACACGAAATGAGCAGCAATGATGCGATACTTGCGCAGGTGGTTGCGCTGATGACTGACTTGAAGGCATCTCAGAGCGCCTTGTCGGCCAAGGTAAGCTCTTTTTGCGTATACACTGACACCGGCCAAGCCAAGCAGCACGTGTGGTTGACGCTGTCAACAGGTGGACGAGTATCAGCGAGACACCTCAGCCACTTTGAATGCCTTACAGCAACGGGTTGGCGAAGGTATGCAGCATCAAATGCGCTTATCGATATCCTCAACTCACCTCCTGCGTTACAGTGGTGCTGCCTGCCTTTGACCCTGCTGCCTCAACCCCCAACTTGAAGCCATACAAAGTGCATGCATACGGTAAGAGGGCAATTGACTGCAATTGTTGTGTTTATCTCACGCTCTTGCCCCACTTATTAGACAACCAGCGCATCGACGACGACTATGTCGAAGGTGCCACAGACCCGGCCAAAATTGCTCCCGCATCCCCCCTTCTCCTTCCCAAAGCTGCTTCTGTGTCGGCTTCTCCGTCTGTCTCCACCTCAAAGCTGGCGCCAATTTACACGTCGCGCATTGTTTTGACTACCTGTGAGCCACCTCGTCATACCTCCCATTTCTCAACAAAATCAAACTTACCTGCGCTATGACAGATCCCGGCCAGGCTGGAGTAACCCCGATTCCTCTCAAATGGGGTGACAAGAATCCTCGCGTGCGCGGCCCCATCATTGCATCCCGCCTGCCCTCGTCAATTAAATTGAGAAATGCAACTGGAGCGCATGGCGGCTCCTATTCCATTTACCGTGCGCTGGCCATCGCAATTCGCGAGCTGGATGCAAACCATGTTCCGGACTTGCACAACACGGAGCCCGTCGTTAAAATTGGACCCCACCCTGCGTGGAGCGACCCCGAAAAGGTGATTCAAAATTTTCTTGTTTTTAATAATTTTTTGATTGACGAGAAAAATATGGGCAAAAAAATGGATTCGTTCAGATTGTGTCAATTGATCCGTGGGGCCATGAAATCAAGGACGTGTTCGAGAAGGAGCTGAAAGACGGCCTCGACATTCGCCCAACCATCGCCATCACAAAGGCGCACATGAAGCTCATGGAAGTCGAGGATCTCGTAAAGAGGGGCAAGTTGAACGTGGATGGAAAGATTGTCGTCAACAATCAAGGAGACTTGATGGTGAGAACGGCACGCTTGCTATTATTGGTTTTTGAGCTCAATTATATGTTCACTTCAGGTTACCAAAGGTGCTGTTGAACCAGTGTGGTACCTGCCAGGAATTGCAAAGCGATTCGAAGTGGATGAAACCACCCTCAGACGGGCCTTGTTGTGAGTGAACTTGTACGGATGCTTCTTCATTCGCTACTCTTTTTCTCATCTTGTTTTCCAGCGAGGACACGGGCGGCATGTATCCTGAACTGATCACCCGCCCAGACTTGAAAGTGTTTTTGCCACCAATCGGCGGGCTGTCCATTTATATCATGGGCAACCCTGACTATCTGTCAGACCCAACAAAAAAGCTTACGCTTCGAATTCACGACGAGTGCAATGGTATTGATTCAATTTTATCCACTCCAAACATTCCAGGGGTATTAAAAGTATCCATTCAAAATACTTCAGGTTCTGATGTTTTTGGGAGTGACATTTGCACATGTCGTCCATACCTGATTTTTGGTATCGAAGAAGCAGTGAAGACTGCTCAAGAAGGAGGTGTCGGGCTTATCGTATACTTCCGTAAAGAAGGGCGAGCATTGGGAGAAGTGACCAAATATCTTGTCTATAATGCACGAAAGCGTGCTGAGGGTGGAGACACTGCGGCTGCATACTTCTTGAGAACGGAAAACATTGCAGGTGTGAAAGACATGCGCTTCCAAGCAACCATGCCGGACGTCTTGCACTGGCTTGGAATCCAAAAAATCGACAAGATGATCAGCATGAGTAATATGGTTAGTCATTTTCGCTTTTAACGAAATCTGCAATTTGTTTCTAACTAAGGTTGCCGGGGAAGAAATACGATGCAATTGTCGGATCAGGAATTCCAATCCTTGAGCGAGTTCCAATCCCAGCAGATATGCTGCCACCCGACTCTCAGGTTGAAATTGATGCCAAAGTCGCGTCTGGATACTTCAGCCACTCGCAGGCTCCTATCGACCTGGCCACGACAAAGGGTAGAACATGGTGCGTAGTCCTGATATATTTCTCATATGAGCCTTTCTTACATTGCATTTGAAGGACTGGTTCGCCTGACTAAACTTGATGCACTGCTTTGTAGGGATGACATTCATCACTGAATGTGCTGGCTGTGAATCGTTTCTATTTACTGTTTATTTTTTGATCTATTTTCTTTCTCCTTTTTTTTTATCTTTCTGGTGAACTTGACTTGTTGGCTTCCTTTCTTTTCTTATCATGTATACGAATACTTTCTCGCAACTGTGAATAAAATGTGAGTGTGCATGTTGTTTGCCTGTTTTCTTTTGATTTGTAATCATCCCGCCGCCCTTCTTTCCCACCCGATTGATCCCAATCTAATTAGAAATAAATTAACCAAACAACGTGTTATGTACGAGTCAAATGAGTTTATCGTGTCCATGCAGGGGCGGCCCCCGCAGCACGCCGCAACGTCGCAAGGCACCGTCGTCAACTTCAGCGACGTGTCAGCGAACAAAGACTTTAAGCCCGACGCGCAAGACGCGTTCTCAGTCCCAGCAACGCCACCGCTGGACCATGACGCGCATGTGCGAGTGCCGTTGACGCGGCTGCAGTTTTCGCTCGTGTTTCTTGGTTTGGCGTTTGCAATCTTTTTGGCCGCGTTGGATCAGACAATTGTTGCTACTGCGTTGAAGGCAATTATTGCTGAGTTTGGGCATCAGGAAATGATTGCGTGGGTGAGGCTTTGTGTTGTTTTTACTTGCGTTGATTTTTTCTTTTATTTTATTTAACTGCTGGACCCACAGATTGGGAGTGCGTATCTGTTGACGGCGTGTTGCTTCTCAGTCTTGTAAGATAGTTTTCCACGTTTTTCTTCTTTGCTTCTTGGCTCCGTTTGACGGCGTTCATTTCCGACAGATATGGTAAATTCGCTGACATTTTCGGACGCAAATGGACGTTCATCTTTGCCGTGTCCGTATTTGAACTTGGAAGCCTGGTCTGCGGAATCGCGCAGAGTATGGAGGTGCTGATTGTGGGGCGGGCTATTGCTGGTGTTGGTGGAGGTGGAATTTTTAGCATGGTTTTGATCATCATTTCGGATGTTGTTAGTTTCAAGGACCGAGGTGAGGCAAACTTTATTTTGCACCAACGCGTTTCTGAGTGCTTAACTGACGATGACAAAATTCATCAGGAAAGTTCCAAGGATTGATTGGAGCTTGTTTTGGGGTCTCTTCCGTGATTGGGCCGTTGATGGGCGGCGCTTTCTCGGACAAAGTTTCTTGGCGATGGTGCTTCTACATCAACCTGCCTTTTGGAGCACTGACCATTGTCACCGCATTACTCTACCTCAAGTTCCCTGCACCAGAAGGATCAATGTGGGAGAAACTAAAACGCGTTGATGTGTATGGAATCGTGATTCTATTCATCACAGTGATATGTCTACTTGTTCCGTTGCAGTTGGGTGGTTCAACTTGGGCGTGGGGATCTGGACAGGTGATTGCGCTCTTTATTATCACAGTGTTGTCATTTGCTGCGTTTGTGTATGTGGAAATGCGGGTTGCGGTGGAGCCAATGGTGCCTGTGGAAATGTTCATCAATGCAAGTGTGCCGGCGTTTTTGGTTGTTGCGGTTGCTTTGGGCGCAGGATTCTTTTCCGGCAGCTATTACATTAGGTGAGATGGGCTCGTGTTTAACTTCCTCTTTTATTTGATGACTAATCGTCGCTGTTGGGGGTCTTCAGTCTGTTTTTTCAAGTAGTTTACGGGGCAAGCGCCATGGATGCCGGGATTCAATCCATTCCAATGGTGCTTGGTTTGGTGTTGCTGAGCATTATTTCTGGACTTGTTGTGTCAAAGACGGGTGCGTGGTTTTCTCTCGCTGAACTTTAAAATAGCGATGCGCGCGCTTACGATTTTTCAAAACACATGCAGGAAAATATATACCCTTCGTGGTTATCGGGTCGCTTATATTAATTTCGGGGACTGTCGCGATAGCATATCTCAACGAAGACTCCTCAACGGGCATCAAGTTCTTGGCGCTTTTCGTGTACGGAGTGGGTGCTGGGGCGCTCATTCAAATCAGACTGTTGGGTCTTCAGGCGTCAGTTGCATATTCACATATTGCTGTTGCCACTGCGATTTCAACGTCACTGCAGACTCTTGGAGGGTAAAATACGCTTTAAAAGTTTTGGGTGCAACATGTCTCACGTAAACCTGGCACTGATTTTTCGTTTGATTGGGTATAGGGCCATTGGTGTCACAATCACAGGGACCATTTTCAACAACGCAATTTCCCATGAAACTCTCACCTTCCCAACCCTCGTCACCGCCATCGCTTCTCTCCAATCTCAAGGAATTCCAATCGATGCAACCCAACCTCTCGCTCTTCTACACATCTTTTCCACAATGGACTCTGACGAATCCAAGGAATTCAAGCGAGATCTGATTTCGGCATTCGTGGCTGCATTTCGGACCTCGTATCTCTGGATTCTACCGTTTCCTGTGATTATTTTATGTTGTGTTGCGTGGATTCGGCCGATTGATCCTGCCATGCGCAATGTGGACACGAGTCGACGCGCCCGTGACAACGCCGCCACCCCGAACCCGCCCCACTCTGTGCAAGAGACGCAAGACGCGCTGATGAAGGCAAAAGAGTTGGAGATTCAAGACTTGAGTCGGTTGTTGAATGAAGCTGAACGTGTGATTCGAGAGTTGCGTGGCGGGAATGGAAATGGAGGCACAACGCAAAGCCGGTTGGGAACACCGAGATACAATACCGTGAAGGGGGGCGCGGATGGAGTATTGGCGAATGGAACAGACTCTCCGTTGGAAGTGTTAAAGTCAAAGTTATTTGCTGAGCAGGTGGACGAACTGACGGCAAAAGTGAATGAGTCCAAATTCACGATCGATAATTTGACGGGACAAGTGAAAAAGATGGTAGATGTGATTGCAGAGATGAAAATGCGGGAGACTGAGTTGGAGGAGCGCGCAAAAATGTTGGAAATGGTTGCGTTCAGCAGCTCCACGCATGGCGGCGTGAACACTGAGATTTCCAAAGAGCTGAAACAGATGGCGAAACTCAAGAGTAGAATCTCATGGCTCGAGTTTAAGGTAGCTGGACTTCTTTCTGACATTTCGCACTGTCTTGTGGCAATAACCTCAAATACCGTGCAGCTCCACGAATCAAACCAATCCAACAGCGCTCTTCAAGTAAAAACCAGTACTTTGGAATCCTCAGTCGTTCATCTCGAAGAAAAACTCGTGTCACAAATTCGCGAAATCAAGGATCAAGAGGAAAACCAAACTTCCGCCTTCCAACTGCGAGAATTTGATCTAATGGATACCATTGGCCGGTTAGAATTTGAAAACGCGCAACTGTCTCAAAGCAATGAAGATTTGGCCAGCCATGTCCGCAAGTTGACTGAATCTGTGCAATCTGCAGGACTTGATAAACTGAAGCAAGTCACGCGAGACTTGGAAAAGACTCGCGCAACTTGTCAGAAACTGCAAACGGAGGCTGATGCCATTCGAGGAGTCAACTCGAACCTTCACGCGCAATTGACGGACCTAGGCATGCAAGTGGATTGGTGGCGTGGGCTCGAGTATGATAAATCAAACGAGCTTGAAGCTGCGCTGCAAAGAGTCGCTGAAATGTCCAACGAGATTGTGCGGCTGAGTCAAGCCAACAATCGCATCAAAGTTGACTTTGATAGAGAGCGTCGGAATTCGCGGTACTCGGCAGTCTCCAGCGCTTCACCGGAATGCCCGAGCGCTGAGGTTGACAGAGCTTGGGGGAAAGGAAGAACAAGTCTGGACGAGGCGAGGGATTCGACCTCAACTGTCCATGATGTACTCGGTGATAAGTAGTAAACACGTTGTTTACATAAAAAGTAGACGCGCTGTTTGGACCCTTTAAATACGATTTTAAATAGTGTGAGATTTGAGTTGAGTTTTATAGAATTAATGATGCTAAACAAAAATTCACTTCCCACTCACCTTTATTCAAATTCAACCCAAAAGAGAGAACTAAATCAAAATATTTTTACTCCTTTTCCTTCTTTTTGAAAAGCTTGAATCCCTTCTTTTCTTTTCCAGCGGGTTCCTCCTTCGCAGCAACGCGAGTGCTGTCTTTGCGCGACAAGTCAATTGCGCTTCCTTGCACGCTTTTCGGAATCGCAACGGCGTCAACACTCAGCGAGTCCTGCGCCAAGTGCCCCGACGACCCAATCCCGCGAGCCTCGTCTTTTGAATGAATCGTTTTCAGCACGTTAATGAATTGCGTAGAGTTGATGATGGATGTGGAACCTAATCAGTCAAAGACATATACACATCATTAACACGTGCATGAGCTTTCCAATCCCCGTTATAGACAAATTACCAATAATCACATCCCGCTTCAATTCCTTCACAATTTCATACCCAGAGCGAATCTCTGAAAACGTGACCCCGCCAGCAATGAAAATAACCACGCGTGGCCCATTCTTTCTCAAATCATCCGCATCTTCTCCGTTTTTCCCAGACGCACCGGCACCGCCACCTGCACCTCCGAATCCTCCACCGTCGTTCATATTCAGTTTTGGTTTTTTCGCCCAAGACGCACGCGTAGTTCGCAAAGAGTATGGGTTTCCAGCACTTGCAAGTGGTTGTAATGCTGCAGGGATTTTTGACTTTGTTGAAAACATTGCGGAAGCAGCAGCGGCGGCGGCTGCAGCAGTTGATGAGGAACCTGCCTTTGCAGAGTTTTCGTCGTTTGGCGGTGCATTGATCCAGGGGAAAAGCTGTGCGTCGAGGTTGCCCGAAATTTGGTCCTGTCGTCACATGAGCCAAGAATTTTTGAGAATCAGTTTTTCAGAGTCGACAAAATCAAAGAACTGTGCTGATCCAACCTCGATAATGTACTTGAGCATGGGCACAAAGCGAGACAAATCGTATGGAACGTCCCCTTCCTTTCTTTTCCGCGCCTTTTTCTTTTTCTCCGCAACCCGACCATAATACGTGTATCTTGGCTGCAGAAAATGAGTTTTACTGGACGATCCTTCAAATATAAATAAAAACCACTTTGATCAAAAACAAACCACATTCAGTTTTTTCTTCTTTTCTTGATTGCTGCTTAACCGGACACCCAACAGCCCCAAGTTGGTGATTGCTTGCGAGTCTTCAAGTGAAAGCTTTGCTGCATCCAAAAGTCGTTTTCTATCCAAATCTTGGATTCCCTCTTGCGCAATAATGTAGAGCATGAGCACGCGCAATTTGTCGTAGGCTCTGTGCCAGAGGGTGTTGACAGTCAATATGTGCGCGGACGGTAACAAGTTAAAGTTCTTGAGAAGTACTAACGGAATCTGAGTGTCAACAAGTACTGGTGTCATGTCCACGACAATATTTCGCGGCGTTTTTCCGTCAGCTGTTTCGCCAGTGGCCAAATCCTGTGCGAAAAGCGGAGACATGCTTCAGGCGTTGTGTAACGAACAGACAGCTCCTTACCTGTTCCACTGAGGCTACAAGATCAAGTCGCCGTCTCTCGAATATTGCTTGACATTCATTGCAAATGTTGATATGAACAGAAAACTGTCTCATAAACAAGGCAAAATCAGATGGAGAAGCAGCATAAAAAAAACATCCCCAGACCTTTGCTTTCATCTCCTGAAACTGTGGGATTGACGTGATTGTATCTTTCATCTCGTTCAGGTCCACTTTTTTCCTGCAAATTATGAGGGGGTGGGGTGTTATGTTGTTGTGAAACACATGAAATCAATCGAAGAAAGACTTAACTGCTCCCCGCTTAAATACGACACGGCAGCCTTGTTTTCCATCAAAAACTTTTTAAAGTTGTCAATGACATACGCAGATGCTTCGACAAAGTGCCAGTGCCGAATCAACATCCATATCACGTCGGTTTCATCGAGCAGTGCTTTGGTCAGTTTTGGGTCTGCCGATTTGACGCTTGTCGGTGCCGCTGATGCGCCCATGCCAGAAGTCCCTGCCGCATCTTCGTTGTCTTCGGCTTGATAACTTTCAAGTGCGATTCCTTTTTTTTTCAGTGGGTTGTCCGAAACAAGTAAAAAAAAAGAAAAAAAAAAAAACAGTTTCTCACACGTATTTTCCGTCATCCATCACAAGCAGGTCATTCATCATGGCCTGATACGTAAACTCATGCACAAGCGGACTCATCAAATCAAAGCTGCGATCCAGCAGAATCAACACGGGCTGACGAAAACTGCTCTTTGGTGGAAACTCGGGTTCCTGCTCACACTTGTTTTCAAATTCGCGCTTCAGCATGGCTGCCAGTCGAAATGGTATTCCATCCGGATGGTTTTCACCCGACACGTCGTGGTATCGAATGTGGGGGAGTTCTCCGAGAGTGCTGAAGACGGACATGAGTTTTGAAGCCATGGATTGGAGTTCGGATGTTGCAGTTGCTGGTGTTGGTGGGTGGAATATGTTGTAGAGTGTGTTTGGATGGCTAATCGTGAATACTTGCTCTTCTTTTGCTGTGTGTGTTAGAGAAGGCGAGAAAGATGTTAGAAACTTTTCGTAGAAAATGCTGGCTGAATTTACGCACGCATGAAATCAATGTTCAGCTCTCTGAACGTCTGAATAAATTGACCGATTTCGCGCAGTTTGCCAATCAAGTTGTCGGGCAGTGCTGAGACAAGACAGAGTGAAAAGAGAGTGAAACAGTGGTCAAGGCGACGAATCAAAACAAATAACTCACGCGCAGAAAAGAAAACATGCGCGCACGCGTACATGGGCTTCGCACGCGTGAAATCTTCGACAAGTGCATGGACTGACTCTGAAAGGGGGCTGATGAAGTAGATGGCGTCTTTGGATGGGTACGACGTGCGCTTGCGCGTAATGTCTTCAACAACTGCAGTACAAATATGAGCTGCGAGATTTCTGACACCAAGCATCACGCACTGCTGCAGTGCATGCCCCATCTTCAGTGAAGAAAACGTTGCAGAGCAACTTACGAGTCACGTTCTCCTCTAGAATGTCGGCCATTTTACAGGCAGAGTTCAGGATGCGCAGGGATTTCGCGTCTACAACGACAATCTTCCATCGCGATGTCGGCTGAACAGATCTGATCATGTCCACAAGGATTCGCTTGCGCACAGTTTCGCGCAGGTTTGACATGCGCGCCTAGTTGTTTGTGTTGGTTGATTGAAATATATATATTTTAAATTTTATTAATAACTGGATGATACGATATAAACAGAGTTGTCTCTTGTCAGGTCATAACCTCCCCGCAACGCTTGCACTGTGAAATGGGGCAAACATTGCGAGCACCCGTTTATGATAATATTTACGGGCTGTCTGTCCCACGCATGGATAACAAACAAGGGTTACTCAGGATGGATTGCGACAAACCAACTTGCTTGACACGCTAAAAAAGTGGAGATTGACGGGTTTGAATGACATTTTGTATATTGACTCCTCGTCCACACCAGACACACGCATAGACAGTAGTAAGTAGTAGTAAAGTATAAAGAGGCGAAACACGAAAAAAGGGCATCGATGGATCTATTGAAATAAACGAGAAACGAACGCCAAAACATTAAACAATCAAAAATGCTGCAAAAACGGACGCCAAAGAAAGGACCAAAGTGTTGGCGCCAGACTTGATGGAGGTTGGGGTGGCTGCAGCAGCGGCGACAGTGGCAGCAGAGCTTGCAGCGGCGGAAGAGGTTGGCGCAATCTTTGCAGATGCAGAGGTGGTCACGACAGCAGCGGCGCTGGTTGTGGCGGCGGCAGCAGGTGCACTGGTGACTGCACTCACGGCGCTAGAGACTGGGAGTCCGGTTGGGGCAACTTCTTCCGCGGAAGACTCGGCAGAAGGGGCTTCTTCGATGATGGACTCGGTTGGGTCAATTGGGGCCTGGATATCAGTTGTTGTTTCCGCATCCACGACTGGAGAAACTTCGGCGTCATCCGAGACAGTGGGGAGGTCAGCAGTGGTTGTCTCTGGGGAAGGGATCTCGACGTCATCGACGGTGGTGGTCTCATCGGCACGACGAACGACAGCAGGTGCAGCAAGAACAACGACTGAGGCGCTGGCAACGAGAAGGAGACGGACGATCTGCATGTTGGTTGTTGGTGTTGGTTGGTTGGGTTTGGTTTTTTCAGTTTCATAATTTCCGTTTTCCAATTCTCGGGTTTTATGTTTTTTCAAGGTTTGAAGGGAGTGTCTCCACCCATTTGACTTTTTAATCAAACATAAAAATGAAATTACAATTTTGTTTTACTCTTACAACAACGTGCTCTGTTTGACTCTCATTTTACAAAGTTTGCTTTTGCTATTTAATTGGGATTGATTTTACTTTTTATATTGTCTACTTTCTCTTTTTTATTTACTTTCTCTTTTTTATTTACTTTCTCTTTTTTATTTACTTCTCTTTTTTACTTATTTTCTCTCATTTTTATCTATTTATCTTCTTGCCATCTTCTCGTGCTTTTACATTCTTGCCCCGCTCTTCTCTTTCTTCTCTTCACAAAGACATTCAGACGCACGACACAGCCTGCAACGACGCACTGCATTCAGTTCAACCAATATGTATGTACCATATACATGAAAGAAACATGGGAAGTGTGGTATGAAGATTAGATAGAATGGCAACTGGATGCTGAGAGATTCATTGGTGTCTGCCTCCTCCGGTTTGCAAGGGTGGATAATTCAAGCTGCCGTGGGACGATGCGTTGAAGGAGATAATCTATACGCCTTAAAATTTGATTTCATCCATGTGCAGGAACGCGTCCTTAATGAGGTCTTAACACCTGGCCAAATCGGGCAAAATAAAACTGCTTGTCCAAATGAGTTGAAGCAGTGGATATCGAATGAGCTGTAGAACTAAAGAGAACTGGAAGGGTTTACAGTTTGTGATCTACTAGGCAGGTGAGAGACAAAGAATGGTAGAACGAAGGATCACACCCATGGGTACAATGTTTATTTGGCACCCCCGCGTGTCGTTTCATGAATGGGTGCCATTCAGCAAATTCCACCGACAAAGATAAAAAAAAAAAAAAAAGAATGAAGCGAAAACGCACACACCCACGCCGACCAATCACATTCACCGTGGGCAGTTCTGCACCAACCACAAACAACTCTCCCTCCTCGCCCACTAAAAAGCGAAAGCTGAGCACAACCCAGCGAATCAACGAATTTCACGCCCTCACGAAACGTCTCGCCCACATTCAGAAGCAGATCCAATCTACAACTCAGAGTCAGGGACAACTAAACAATCATGGCAACGAAGAGACTTCCATCTCGCATGGAACCACGAACGGTACACTTAAAGATGAGGCCGCACGTGTGAAAGAAGCGATTGAAGCGCTGGGCGGCTTGCATGCCTACCAACGGGCCTCGTTGAAAGGCGGCGATGAGAGCAAAGGCAGGGGCGCATGTGGTAAATGGCTTGTGGGTATGCTCAACAAGTACGTTGTTCCTTCCAGAGAAGGGATGGGAAGTCGTAAAAGCGAGGAAAAAGAAGAGAGTGCAAAGAAGGTGGATCGGTTGAAGCTTCTCGACATTGGTGCGCTCAACGGGGCAACATACGGCAAGCAGCGCGCCTGGATCGATGCTGAATATGTCGACTTGAACCCACAGCATGCAAATGTCATTAGACAGGACTTTTTTGAGAGGCCTCCTCCGCGAAATAAGGCAGACTTATTTGACGTTCTCTGCTTGTCGCTTGTGGTAAATTTTGTCGATGATCCAGAGAGGAGAGGTATGTTTTTACCTTGAAGCCGCGTTTGGCGACTAATACTCACCGTTGATACGTTACCCAATGCTGAATGCAGGCATTATGCTAATACGTGCGAGACAGTTTCTTGTTCCATCTGGCCTCCTTTTTATTGTACTGCCGTTACCGTGCACCAAGAATTCTCGATACATGACTCACGAACGCATCGTCGAAATCTGCAAAGCCATTGGATTCGAAGAGATTGAATTTCATTTCACAAAAAGGCTCTCATATCACTTGTGGCGGCGTGTTGAAGGACACAATACCAAAAAGACAGTGTCGGTAGAGAAGAAGATGGTTAATCCGGGAGCGGCGCGAAATAATTTTAGCATCATCGTGAAGTAGGGAGCGTGCATTTAAGAGGGGCTTAACTCAAGCATCGAGTTGCATCGTCGTATCACACGCTTTATTATTTGTGTTTTTACTTTTCCAAGTTGATGGATTTACCAAAGCGCGCATACAACAGTTTCTTGAGTTTCTCCATTTCGGTTTGCAGGGAATCCATTTCCGTCTTTAAACCCTCAATATCTGCAACGAGTTCGCTTTTGTCATTCGTGAGGCGCTCCTGGGCGGTTTCCTGAATAGAAGGCAACAGCCGTTAAATCCAATGCAAACGCAACGCTGAAGGAGGCAAACCGACCAGCGACATGTGAATAAAGGCATCTCCAATCTTGTAACGGACTGCATCCTCCTCATCCGCCAACTCCAACTCCATCTCAAGATCTTCGAGGTACTCTCTCTCTTTCTGTAGACGATTGATGCAGCACATCAATAAAAATCAATTCAAGGAATCATGTCAACTCATGCATACCTTCTTCTCTTCGTATGCTTCTTCCATGTCAGACATTGCCGTGTTGAGCTTGGCAAAGTGGTTAATGTTCTGCTGGTCGGCCCACGTGACTTGAACGTCATCTTGCGCGCCTTCTTCTTGAAGCTGTTAATATTGTAAATCCAGAGTGAGAACGGTGATGCTGACGAGAGGGTTGGTTGCGAAGGGAGGGGTGGAATGCAAAAGTTTGTGGTGTGCTGCGGGTTTACCATACTGCTCATTTTTATGATAAAAACCTTGTTCGTAAATATTCCCACAAAACAAAACAAAGACACCGCCAATTCATCCCGTCACGCCAGCATGGAAGTGGAATTATCGCACGCGAGCAAAGATGCGGATAAACAGGCAGATAAACTGTCTCTACAGTTGACGGCGCACACAGACGCGCTGTTTGCGCAGTGGCTGACTAAAACTCACTCGCGATGCTCTGTGGATGTGAGTCATGCTGAGGGTGCTCTCAAGCTGCGGTCCTCCATGGCAGCAGCAGTGGTGGCATTGGACAGTGCCTCTTGTGAAGAAGTGGTGGCCCAAGCGGACGACTTGTTACACGGCGCCGACAGCCAAGCATCGGCCGAAATCGCCTCCACAATTCTTCAACCAATTCAACTCGACTTGGAACCCAACAGCTCTGATTCTCAAATCGTAGAAATGAAACCTGTATCAAGAACGCCGTCTCCGCTGCCATTACACACCCACAGAAAAGACTCTGGGATCCAGCTAGTTACCACAACAAAGATGGACGACATCAAATTCTACTTCCCGCTTGGAAATCCGCTCAGCACAGCCAACTCATTGTATTTTCCATCTTCCGAGGACTCCTCTGCGGCGCGTGTCAAAACGCATCGTGAAGCACTTACCATACTGAGCAGAAAGTCTCGCTCTCGCTCATCATCATCAAGCTGTGTTGTGGCCACATTTTTTCCGGATACAATATGCTCTGACGAAGAAACCAATGCCAAGACGTTGGACAACCACGCACTCGATCCTTTCGACGCTTTACCTGCAACTGACGCCGATTTGAACGACGATTTTGCAATTTCTGGGAAAGTGATACCGCAAAGGAAGCCACTACATTTGGCCTTGGTAGTTTTACTCAACGCTTGTTGTTCTTTAACGCGGGCTCATTTGAAAATTTTTAGGACGCGTTGAAAACTTGCTTTCAGTCTGCTGAATCACTCGAACTGCAGTCGTTATCTAAAAACGACATGTGGCCAGTGATGGATGCCCTTGGGCTCCCGCGATACTGCAGCTTTGCTTTGTTTGATAAAATCCTTGGAATTAAACGGAAAGGCGCCGCCGACCCAGCGTCAATAGAATCAATGGATTCCGTTGAATATCACGACGTGAAGCGGTAAATATCTTGACAAATTGATTTGTTTGTATGGTTAATGAAGAATGTATCAATTTCATCAGGTGGTGGGTGGAACTGAACGAGACTTTTCATGATGAATACGCTACTGTGTTCAAAATTATGATGGGTTCTGTATCCACGAATCCATTCAACTATTTAACACCTCAGGATTTCTATCCAGTTGTTGATGGTGAGAGTTTAGTTGCCCAACGCACTTGTGGGTGAAACTAACGAATGAACTTGTGTCATATTCAGAGGTTGTAAAAAAACACCCGGGTCTTGCATTTCTGACCCACTTGGCCGTCTTCCAGGCGAAATATAGTTGAGTCCCCCGTGCCGTATCCCCGCGCTTTGCAGCACACTAACATGGGGAACAAACCTAAACAGTCGAAACTGTGATAACACGCATCTTTTTCACAAAAATTCATTGCTACCTTGAGCGCATGACTTTGCCCGAGTTTCGCAAACATGCATTTTTGGATCTCATAATTAAATTGCAAATAGACGACGACATTAATGCGGTAATAAGGCTTGCACCCAATGATTTCACGTTGATCAGTATGAACTAAACCGATTTTTTTTTCCCCCCAGACGCGTGATGCATTCTCATACAAACACTTTTATGTTATTTACTGCAAATTTTGGGAACTCGACACGGCGCATACCATGCGAATAGAAGCATCCAGTATGGCGAGATACGACGGTCGTGCACTGACCACTTTCATGATGGACCGTGTAGTTTCTGGTTGTGGAAAGCCGCTGAGTTTGGGCAGCAAAAGCGGCGCGATTTCGTACACCGATTTTGTCTGGTTTATGCTTTGTGTAGAGGATAAAAGGACTGACGCAAGCATTGATTATTGGTAAGCTTCAAAAATGTTACTGGCATTTTGATGTTCTTTTGCTGATGGTTCATTTCCTCTCAGGTTCCGATGCCTTGATTTAGATGGGGATGGAAAATTGTCATTGCACGAGCTGCGAGAATTCTATAATCAGCAGGTGGAGCGAATGCTAGAATGTCGAATGAGCGAGCCTTGGAGATTTGATGACTTTGTTTGCAGTTTGTGAGTCAATCTCTTTTTTTGTTTTTTGGGCAAAGCTGATTGGAACATTTTGGTTTATCCCAGACTCGATCTTGTTCAACCGAAAAACATACATTACATCACCCCGCGTGACTTGAAACGAGCGCGTCACAATGCTCCGCTATTTTTCGACATGATTTTTGATTTGCGGAAATACGATACACACGTGCGCAGAATCGATCCCATGTTCCGTGAGATGGATGATGTCGTTGTTGATGATGTTCAATTGGGGCGAAGAGTGAAGTTGGAGTTGAGTGGTTTTCCTCGTATTATTTTCAAAGTATCCCAATTTACTCAAACTGTCCATTCACACTTTTCAGAGGATGGGATAAGTTTGCAGAGCGGTCATACGATCAACTAGCGTATGAAGAAAATAGTTCGAATTCGCTGCACTATTCCGCCGGAGACGCGCAAGGGGACGCGTATGCTGTCGCTGCCGATGAACACAGTAGTGGTGATTACAGTGACGAAGATGAGTACGAGGATGACGAGGATGAAGAAATGTTTGGAGAGATTCCAGGAGAAGAAATGGAAGAGCAAACTGAAACAAGCAGCGGAGTCGCTGGTGGCGGTGGGTCACTGACTGGGTGGTCAATGGACCCACTTGAAGAAGATTTTGAAGAGGATGGGCAGGAAGACGCAACTGAGGAAGAAACTGATGACAAGTCGCCCAATGCTGTGCATTCAATGATTGGAAAAAAGTTTCGATACCTGGGAGTTGACGATGATGATGAACGGGGGGTGGGTGAGCAGAGTCACGAAGGAAATGGTTCAGATGGTGTCGAGCATGTCAGTGAAGCTATAAGGAGAAGCCGAGGTGATGGTGTTGTGCAGTCCATCCGCTTGTGATGTTGGACCCCTCCCCCAATCCATTTCTCCGTATACCGGCTGCTTTGTACTTTTTCTAATTTAAACTTGTTATTTTATTTATTAAGCTTGTCTATTTTTCGGACTTTTTTTGGTTTTCTATTTAAGGCTGACTGCGCCATGTTTTTTGGTTCCGGGGGGGGGGTATGAAGGGGATGAGATGCGGACTTTTTTTATTTTTATTTTTTTCTCCGTTGGTTATTTGTCCCATCTTGTGTATTGCCTTGTAGTACGCGCTTGTTCAAGTTTTATCTTGCGAGATGTGAAACGGTTGGGGTTTGGATTTGCGTGTTTTGTTGCAAAAAACATTAAAATTGTGATTGGTAATCAGAATCTACACACGGCATCAACTGTCATTTTCGGACAAGCGCGTTTATATTCTACCCTTCAACCCCCAAACAGCAGCAAGTAAAGCAACTAAAAAAAGAAACTCGTTCAGACCACCTATCCTCAAGCTAATATTTCCCAATGACTTTATCCAAAATCCGAACCAGCAACGGACTCAGAGCTTGTGGTTCGAGTTGGTAAAACGTCTGGAGGCCAAATGTTAGAAACATCGGAGCCCAGTATGTTTTTTGAAAGGAGCAAAGAAACAACACGAGGCAGAGAACTCACCATCAGAACACCAAACGATAAACATGAAAGAGCTGTTTCAGAGCCAGGAACGTGATAAATCCATCGGCGTCTTTGCATTACAAGAAATAGCGACTGTAACCCTTTTGGTAGCACATACCTAATATGTGTTTGTACAAATGACAATAACAGTCAGTAACTTGAACAGGGAAAAAACTCAAATCAAAAATAAAATAAAATAAAAAAAACTCACATTGCCAATTCGGCCCTTCTCGGCTTCTTTTCCATCAAAATGGACGTTCCACTTGCAACACATCCCAAAATGTAATACATGATTTTGTGATCCTGATGCATCCATTCGTACTTCACAAGATTCCGAACCCCACAAATGCCGGCCATATAGATCCCCACATACGCCGTCAAAAACGCGCTCGACACAATCGTGCTACGTATCCCTTTCAAAGGAAGACTAATTGGGTTGGCCATCAATGCACGAGTTTTCAACAAAACCATGGGTACAAAATTGAGTGTTGCATAGACGGGTGCAATTCCGCTCATGATTTTGAAAGCGAGTGCAGTGTTGTAGGATACGCAGTTACAATCGGTTGGATGGATGACGGAGCAAGGAACGATTGGGAGTGTGCCGTCGGGACGGATTCGGGCGTTGTAGGCTGTGGCAGCTTGCTGAAGGGCGACGACTGCGTTGGTTCCACCGTGTCGGTTGATGCAGTCGTAGATGGTGTCAAAGTCGATGGGTTGGAATTTTGATGGGTTTTCGATGCGGCGGTTGTTTTGTCGACTGATTGCAAGAGATTCTCGGCTTACACGTGCTTGAAAATAAAGGGAGTGGGAATTTTCAGAAAGGTTAAAAAACTGGTTGCTCCTTTTTTTTTTTTTTTTTTTTTAAATTTGTTTTTTTTTTTGATTGGCTCATTCGAACAAACCTGTTTGAACCATCCAGTTGTTGTATTCTTTGGGAATTGTGTCTGGCGCCATTACGTATGCGTACATGATGCTCCCGCATGCAATTGAGAAGAGAAGCGTGTCTCCATGCGCAAAAGAAAATAGATTACGAGCTTTTAGGCCATTGTACGAAGCCTGTGTTTTGCATTTGATTTGAGCTGGTGGTTTAAGGACAAGGTTTTCCCAAGACTCCGAAATAGCAACACACACACATACCTGAAGTGCACGCACACCAAACTGCTGCATGACAGCAAGTCGGTTTTCATACGTCTCAAACAGCACGGATGTCCCAGCCAAAGATCCAGCAATGAACGCATTTCGTCGCGCAATCATCAAACTACTCCGTTTTGACACGGGCGGGGAAACCTTCTTCTTTGACGACTCACGGAATCGCAGATAATTCGAAACCAGTTTCCAAATGAAGGAGAAGGATCCAACCATATTTGAGAAGCGAAACACATAGTCTGCAAAGAGAAACCGGAGCGAGTCTCGCAGTTTCGCTTTTCCTTTGACGACTTTGGTCAGAGAGAGTAGGAATGATACCCCGCCTCGAAGTCCGAACGCAAGAACATAGGATGAGCAGGCGCCTTTGGCGGCATGAACGACAATTTGAGAAACGGAGGAAAGCGGTTTCCTCGCATGTTCTCCTCCTTCGCTGCGTCCGGATTCGGCACTGTCTGCGTGCGGTTCGGTGATCATGGATGAGGAGTGGGTGGGTGGTTCGGTGTGGAAATCGGAGTCGGAGTCCAAATCCGTTTGAGTTCTGTCGTGTAGTTTCCCATTGGACAGCCCGTCCGAGTCGTTGGTGATTGTAGCGGCGCTGTTGATCCGTTCCAGTTTTGCAGCTTCGTCCATTGGATGCCTGTTTTGCTGGAGACCCCTCAAATTCAAAGGCGGAAAAATTGAGGAACAGTTGAATTTATCCGGTCAATGCAGATGGGTCCTTGCGCTTGGGCGCGTTCCTTCTTACTGATTGCCCGTGCCTTTATGAATTCTCTGTTTATGCGACCTGCTTATACACTGACACACTTGAATCGTAGGTATGTACCGTTTCGTCCCAGCAAGAAAGATGACCTGTTTCCTTCAACTGAGACAAACAAAACAAAAACAAGACTCGTTGGCTGAGACTCAGTCAGCATAAATTTATCCATCTATCCCATTACGCCACATTTAAAGCCACATTGAAACCGCATATATTAAGCCGTATTAAGCGGGGGACTGCGGCAAATCAGACAAGATCCAAACAATTGATTTAATTATTCAATCAATTAATGTGGTAAACTCTTTATTTGCTTCACTCTCTACTCTACACGTGGGTCCCATCAGAGCATGAAAAGGGCGGCGGCAGCAGCGCCAAACACGGACATGGCGACTTGTCCAGCAGACGACTTGGAAGTGGTGCTGGCGGTAGCAGCGACCGTGGCAGTGGCTGCAGCAGTAGCCTTGGCGGTGGCAGAGGCCTTGGCAGAAGAGACAGAAGTAACTGCAGCTTTGGAAGAAGCAGCTGCGCTGGTTGGGGCTTCGGCACCGCTTTCCGTGGACTCGACTGAGACTTCGTCAGTGCTAGTTGACTCGGCAGAAGCAGAAGACTCGCTGGCGGACGCATCGGCGGTTGTTGGCTCTTGCGAAGAGGCGACTGGGATAGCAGCAATGACGGCGTCACAGTCAGTCTTCAAGCTCTCAAGTGCTGGGAGACTGGCAGCAAGGTCAGCAGCTGGGCATGAGCCCAGGGAGGGGGTAACGGCAGCAATGAGGGAACCGTCAGCGAAAGAAGCGCAGAGGGATCTGACAACGGCTTCGGACAATGCACCGTTCACGTAAGTGTTGATGGCAGTCTTGAGACAGTCTGGGAGGGTTGCGACGAGGGCAATGACCTTGTCGGTGGCGACATCGCGACGAGCTGGAGCAGGAGAGTACATGTGTGTGTGTGTGTGTGTGTGTTTGTGCAGGTTGGTTGGTTGGTTGGTTTGTTGCTTGTTTTTTATTGGGTGAGTGGAAGGGCCCAAATTGGGAGCAATAAGGGTTTGTTGATTAACCCTAATAATCATTGAAATAGTTTAATCTCAGATTCAAACGGGGAACACACTCTCAGAGTCAGACACGATCCAGACGCGACCATCTTTTGAAAGAAGACACTGCGAATGAGGTTTGGCATGAACGTACGCGTGATTTCCTGTCTGACCAGCCAGCCAGCCAGCCTCCTTTGGCGCTGACTGGCTGGACCTTACCTGTCCCAACAACAACAACAACAACAACACCACGCGCGTTCAGCTACCCAGAGCCACCTTCTGCCTGCTTACTAGCATGCTGCTCCCTCCCTTACCTCTGTACTGCTATGTCGATATTGCATGACCATCGACCAAATGTGACTGTTTTTGCCAATTTAAACAGTCTGCAAATTGCTTATAATCTCATCCACTCTGAACACCAGATTCAACATGGCACAAGACACGCAACACACGCATACAAAAATCCTAAGAGACCAGTTTTACTAAACAAGGAGAATGAAATGAAGAATGAAGAAGATGAAGAATCAAAGAAAAGGTTTGAAAAACAATGTATCTAAATAGACAACGCGGCAGTTAACCCAATCAGTCCTGCAAAAACAACTCCGACACTCAAACCAACGGCTGCAGCGCCTGATTTAGTGGGTCCCGTGGTGGTCGCAACTGGAACAGTTGAGCCGCTCGTTGGAACAGCTACTGCAGTGACAGCTCCATCTCCAAGAAGCACTCTAACAGCAACGGATGGAGTTCCATCTTTGGAAAGCGCAAACAAGTGGTAGTTTCCTGGTGGTGCAATGTTTCCATTGGGTGGGATCTTGAACACAACATATGTTGAGTTTGCAAACAGCACGGATGGAACAATCAGACGTTGATCCGTGTTTGTACTGTGTGTTGTGGTGGTGTAACGTGCCAGAGAAACACTTGCAATTGCGGCGGCAGATGCTGAAAGCTGCACTCCAACTGTGCTTCCATAAGTCCATTTGGAACCGTCCAATCCAGCAGCAACAATGGCAGGGCGCGTACCGCTCAAGTATGCTGGTTTAAAGTGTTCAATGCGGTATTCATATGGATCCGTGCATCCAGCACCCAATGGCAGGTCATCTGACACGGACGGCCAACACTGTTGCTTCACACCACGCGTGACATTGACCATCTCAGTGCCAACACCTTTAGCGTTCGGGGTACCCCAAAAGTCCAAATAATTTTGCATTTCAGATCCCGTTGTAATAACAGATCCATCTTGCAGCAGCACAACACCGCTATGGTACAGACGTGGAATTGTACTGGTTCCCACGGTGGTCCATGAGTTTGTGGATGGGTTGTACAGATCCGTTGGGAAGACGGGGGCAGATGCAAACTGGCAGTCACCTGCGTTTCCACCGGCTTGACCCCATCCGGCGCCATTCGTGAGGAGGATTGTTCCGTCGGGGAGAACTGCGGCGTCAGGCATGAGGCGAGCGTTGGGCATGTTGGGCAGAGGGGTCCATTTTGCGCCGGGAATTTCGGGGGTGAGGGAGATGCAATCCGATGAAGCATCCTTGGCGCTGATCAAAACTCCTCCGCAAAGAACGACTGTTACTTTCCAGTTTTCGCTTTCTTTGAGTGGAAGGAGGAAGGAGGTGGGTGTGTTACTATTCCAAAAGAAAGATTGGGTTAGATCAAAATACTTTTGCAGGATCAGGGAAAAACCACTCACGGGTAGATCCAAGGCTGGTGATCCATAGCAGGGACTGAAGCAACCTCTTCATAATTGTTTTCTTGTCCAGTTGGACCAGGGTCCTTTGAAGCATCGATAAGCATGGTTCGATTCGAAACCATCATGAAAATTTTGCCCTGGGGTAACTGGTACGCGATCGGATACAGGTTGTGTGGATATGCCCAATCAAGAATCTGACTTCGGATTGCTGGCTGGTACCGTTGCGGGAAAAACTCGTACGTCGGGTTGTTGGTAGCAGTCAAATCATTGAAATCCAAGTTCTTTAAAGACCCAGATGCAATAAACACGGATCCTTCACCCATAGTCACAACGGTAGGGTACCATCTACCCGTTGTCATGTCCTTGCTTTCGTCCCATGTCTTGGTTTTGGGGTCAAACGTACGAATCTTGGCGATACCATCGTACAAAAACGTTCCAGCGTCCGTCTTATTCTGCATTGGCCAGTTACTAGATGCGTCCATAAGCGTGGTTGAAGCAGAGTGGTCTCCTCCAATCACGTGAATGATGCCGTCAGCGCCTTGGGAATGTCCGGCACAGAAAGCGTTGTATTTGACTGGAGCTGGTTGGAATGAGATTTCGCCCTTTTGTGTGTCGAGTTGCACAATGGTTGCAGTGGTGCCTTTCGTGTTTGGGTTGAGCCAGGGGTACTGAACAGTTTTTGTGTTAGATAGAGTAGCGTGTTTGTTGTGGAAGGGGGGACTCAACTGGCTTTGTGTGGGGTCTTTCAATGCACATGAGCTGGTTGTCTGGCAGAAGAATGGAGTGGATGCAGAGTGACCCGGTGCTTCCAGCTGGGTTACAAGCGTTGTTGTTGTCAGTAGTTGCATGGATAGATGGTCTCTGGGTGTAAGCAATGGACAAGACGTACCTAGGGTGGACCAGGTGCCAGGTGCAGCCTGTACAGCGATGGCGACTGTTGCAAGCGCTGTGACTGTTTCCAAGAGCATTTTGTATTTTGGTGTGAAGGGATTGAGCGGGTCCAAATAAATACTTTTTTTAAATATTTTAAATTTATGGGATTCGACTCTTTCTTGATTAATGCGGGGTGACTCCACATGACTCACGTTTGCTGCGAGTGAGTCGATCTGTGTGTGTGTGTGTGTGTGTGCAAGGAAAGAAGGTCGTGGGTAGTCGCTTAAAAGACACGGCAAGACGGGATAATAACAAGCGATAACGATCGCGATCTGGAACGTCAGGCCATCAATCATGCAAGCAAAGCATTCAACACTGAAAATGGATTTCAAACACTCTTGAGCCATTCTCTTCGCGCCATGCTGATGCTGGCTGACGCTTGAGACTCTAACAAAGAAACTGAGGGTCTCTGCGGAACGCATTGCTGTTCTTTTTATTATCTCCACAATGCAAGAGTTGCATCGCTACCTGCACAGATGCCTGGCCACGGGGCCACAACGGCGTGCGGTTGGTGCCACATTCAGCTCGTTAATATGCTCCATTTTTTCTTCTGACAGTTCGATCGTTTATTTGCTTCAAAAAAAGCGGCAATGAAGGGAACAACATAAGCACGAGACGCAACATTCTCATTCTTCGTTGATAGGGTCCTTCTTTCCCTTCCAGTCCGCTCTACAGCACCAGCACGAAAAAAAGGGGACCCAAACAGTGTCAGGTTTGAAAAAAAGCCAACAAAAAGAGTTAACAAGAAAACGCACCTGTTGTGGTATGGTGGGTTGAGCGTGAAGAATTTGGATCCTCTCCACCACTGCGCTGGAATAACTTGCTCGGCATCTGGTGCCACAAACAGGTATGTGGGTTGCACGTATCTCTCCGTGTAGTACACTGGTGTGGCTTGTTGCCTGGTTTCGTCAAAGACACCATATCTGCCAATTCCTTTGACGGGTGTTTTCAAATCCACGGCACTCCATTCCTTCACGTCGTTGCTTCCGCCCATAATTTTCGATTCGCTTGCGGCGTTCGAGTGCAAACGACGGACCTGTCATTTAAAAAAGAGAAGGGATAAAAAATCAGAAATAAGAAAATATCAGGAGGTAAATAACAAAAAACGTATGATAGAACAGGGAGAGGAGAATCAAGAAAAAGGATCTGTCAAGTTACCAAGTCTCTGTCCGTCTCTGCCTGCAACAGGGGCACAAGAGAGATTCGGTTCCAGGCTTTTTCACGACGCAGTTCCCTGTTGATGAGTGACGACATGATCAGCAACGGATAGTCAGAGCGGCAATCTGGCGATTCGAAGAGAAAAGAGTCCGAACCGTCGCTCTGCGTTGTTCTGGGCGACATAGTACCAGCCAACACCCATAATAGCCATTGCTCCCGCAAAGACGACTGCTCCAGATGGACCACGACGTGGGAAGTAGCGCGTGAACTTGATGGTCTCCGGCATGGCGGGAGGACGGTCCTGGGCACCGATACTGTATGCGCTGCTCATTTTCCTCGGATTTTAAAAATACGTGCAAAAAGGTTGGTAAGTTACTTGAAAATATTTCTTCTCCCTTTATTTTCCAAGTAAATATCAACGATGAGTGCTAAGCCAAAGTAAGTACCGGCATCCGCCCCCTTTCCCCATGCCTCATTTTCTAAACATGCTGCCACATACAGGGCCGAAATGAGCGACGAGGAGTTGCGCGCTCTCGAGGAGGAGGAGTTCAACAACGGCCCATTGTCAGTCCTGACGCAATCCGTCAAGAACAACACCCAGATTCTTGTGTCATGCCGAAACAACAGAAAGCTGCTTGCAAGAGTGAAAGCATTGTGCGTATTTTATTTTGTCATTCAACCCTTGGGGTTTTTTTTCCCCTCGTGCTTTTGCCCTGCATACACTGTTTTTTTTCGTTCTCTTCCTCTGGCATGCATCGTCTCGACTAACTTCTTATATCTTTTACCCTCGATTCTTAGTGACAGGCACTGCAACATGGTTCTCGAAAACGTCAAAGAGGTGTGTGAATTTTGGGCGAAAAAAAAACCCCCCGACTGCGCACTGGATTTCTTTCGAAAACGCATCTAACGCCCAATTCTCCCTCCAGATGTGGACCGAAACTCCTAAAGCCGGAAAGGGTAAAAAGAAGGCAAAGCCCGTCAACAAGGATCGTTTCATCAGTAAACTTTTTTTGCGTGGCGACTCAGGTAACACACCCTCGCTACCGTGCATCTTCCACCCATTATGTTTTCAGTGTCCTTTATTATCTTTCTGTGCGATAACACTGACATCTTTCTCGTCCAGTCATTCTTGTTCTCAGAAACTTGGCCAAGGAAGCAAACTCACAATGAAAACATTTGGAGAATTTGGGTTGATGGCATGACGCGCCTTTTTTTTTTTCTAGTGTATTCGATTCACGTGTGAATATATGCGAGAAGACATCAAAATGTACACAAGTTTTTGTCCAGATCCTTTGCTCATATTTAACGCCATAATATACATTTTTATTCATCGGGTTCACGCGATACTCGGGTCTGCATTTGGTACTGCAACGTTTGCAAAAAAAAGAAATGATAGGCAAGTCGAGATCACAACTGCTTCCGCCTCAACCTTCCTACAATGCGCTGCACGTCCACCTGCAAGGTAACCCGTTCATCTTGCCCTTCACAAGGCAGACCATCGTCGTCCACAAAATAAGCCACAGTATCTACAATATCACCATCCACACTATATTCGCACTCAATTCCTTGAACACGAATTTGCTTGTTTCCGTCATGAGTTTCAGCCTCGCTTTCAATCTTGACCCCATCTTGACATGCATCAGGCTCCCGTTCCAAGAAGCCACTTATCCGCAGGAGCTTCTTCACAATCCTCTTCTTCCTCCTTCCAATATTTTCTCCTGAAATATCTTCCTCCACCTCCGCAACAACAACATCCCCCACCCTCAAGACAGTGCCTCTCACAATAACACCCACCCCTTCCTCACCATCCAAGACCTGCTGACTAGTACCTGGTAAACAACTTTGCAACGCACTCCAAAGCGCACGCAGATACATGGCCACTCCATAGCAACACTCCCCTTCCTCCTCGAGACTCGACCCACTCAGTCTCCGCAACCGCCGCTCTTTTGAAACAACCGTAAACTCGCCCAAGCTGCCAAAACACGGCTCAACAACGCAATTCATTTGGGCAAGAGAGATGCCGCGAAGCATCATGGAAACCGGGGCGGGTACGAGTTGGTCCGGGCCAGAATGTGCCGGGAGTAGCCCGGTTTCATGTACACATAGTGTCGCACAGTGTGTCGGCAAGCACAGCAGGTGGATTGAATAGCTTGGCGTGTTCGTCCAAGTCGTTTCGATCGATGGTGGTTGCGCCTTTGATTGCGCAGATATATCTTTTGACGGGCTATCTGCTGCCATTCTACAGAATGGTTGTAGTTTCGTGGTGGATGACCTTGTATTTTCAGGCGTTGCGGGAAATGTGAATGCACTTGTGATGCGGACAGTGGTGGGGCAAGACATGTCAATACGAAGTGGGATAGCTTGCAAACGGTCAGGCACAGCGTGTCGGTCATGTTGAGAATTATACACAATCTGTGCAATGGTTGCTGGCCAATGGTATATGGTTGAAGGGTTTTCAAGGGTTGCAGGTTGGAAATATGTACTATTAAATTGAACAGGGGGTTCTTGGTTGGAGAGGCCTGGGAACGTGATGAAACTACTTGTGGTATTTGAAATGTTAAAGAATTGGCATGGAACCCAGACAAGCTCGTTAACGCGAAACCGTGGAGCCACATGGGTGCCTTCGATGGATGTTTTTGAGAGGGTAGCCTTATTTCGCTGCAATGAAAGCGAAATGGGTGTTTGTGGGACAATCGGGTCCTTGAAGTTTAAGTTGTGTGTACTGCAGTTTGAGTCTGTTGGGGTCAAAGGTGCACGTGGGGACAAAATATGAGGCGAATTCGTTGAAGATGAAGTATTTGAAGTGGCGCGAAAAGCAGATTGATGGCTTGACTGAGTGGAGGATGCAGTTGAGGAGTACTTGGTGGAGGATGGTTCAACAGAAAAGGGCATTTTCGCAGCAGATTGATCGGATTTTGAAGATTCTAGCGAGTCTGGCGAATCGAGAGAAGGCACTTTGCCTTCCACCTGTATCAACGACGCGTTTGAGAGTGACGTCCGGAGTGGCACCCATCTCTGAGTTGTTGATGAATTCGATGTGGAAGGCACTTGGACAGGTTCAGAGGCAGGTGCAATATTTGGCTGAGGAGGGGTAATTGCTGATGGCGCCTTCCCTCCAATCATACTCTCCATCAGATCCGGCCATCCCATTTCGGTCAAACCAAACGGCGAGTCCGTCATGCTCAAATTGAGTCCAAAAGGAGACTCAGACACCCTATTCTCTTCCCATGGTGGCAAAGTATTTCTGAAGGGAGACGGTTCAAAGTGCCTGGAGTTTTCCAGTGCTTGGTTCACGATTGAGAAGGGAATTCCATTCGGCGTATGAGCAATTGGCGCAAAATCAGAGGTACTGATGTGAGGAACGAAGAATGGGGATGATGCCTGAATGATTGACTGCGTCACACCATGGAACTGCTGATTTCCAGTTTGTTCAGAATCTGAATCGCTCGTATCTGAGTCCGAATCTGAGCTTGAGTCAATATCTGAGTCACGCAGTCCAGATGGAGTTGAAGGTCGATCCAAATCTGAAGACGCCTCGTTTTCGGCTGTGAGTGCTTTTGAACCACCGATTTTGAATGCCCCACTGGTATCATTTTCATTGGACGTGTCGGCATCCGTGTCCGAATCTGAGTTTGAATTCGAATTTGAATCCGAATCCGAATCGGATAGAGGTATTGAGCACGACGTGTTCAACGGATGATGCGCAGTATTTGACGAAAAACGCGGCGCCTTGATACCAAATGCTGTCCTCAACACATTAATATTTTTGTGTCCCACAATCGATCTCGGTGCTTTTGCGCCGACAGAAGTGGATGGTAGAGAGGAAGGTGGGGCGCGATGGGTGGTTAATCTTTTCTTTGAAGGTGTTCTTGAAGGCGATTCGGAATCTTTGATGCACGCGGGCCTTTTCCGGCTGCGATTGGAATCAGCTGTGAGTTTCTTTGGAGCAGACTGGGGTTTTTGGCTTTTTGAGAGCATGTTGCACAGCTTGCATACGCATCGACCGTTTCCACCATCGAGCAGATAAATAAAATGCGGAAGGAACTCGTTTGGACTGATTGAGGCATGAAGAATGAATGCAATTGCATGAGACAGTCAGTAATCCGGGGGGTTGGGGGTGTTCAAACGGAGAGTCTACAAGTACCTGGTGTAAGGCCTCATCGACGGGTGTCCGTGCAAATAACGGTCGACCCTAACGTCGCTTTCACTGCGACTCTTTTCGACGATTCTGTAGTTCAGCGGAAGAGTCCGGGCATCGTCCATGCCGCGTGCACGTAGCACGGTCGACATTTTGTTCATGTAGAGAGAGTGGCCAACACTGCCGACCTCAGCGACGCGAACAATAGCTCCCGGCACACTGCGGGACAAGATTCGACTGCGCTGCTCCGGCCATGTTTCAGGCACTCCGTCCGAGTGCATTGCGTGCTTGTTAAATGTGAGCAAGTCTTAAAATATTTATTAAAACGGCCCTGTCACAACAAGAAGTTGGCTTTGACGTGGCTTCCAACCAACGCCAGACTCTTTTCGTTTTCGCCGCACGGAGTAGGCTCAACCGCATGGACGCTCTCTTTAAATTCCCGTGCCTTTGCGCGCTTAAGCTCGTGTCCCGGTAGTTTCCTCTCAGCAACGAACAACCCGCCGACACACGGCACCTGGTGCGAGACTGTCTCCAGACGCGGCGCCGCTTCGTTGGATACTTCAATACGTTGCGCTCGAAGTGGCTCGAAGTAATCTTCGCGGCGTAAATGAAAATAATTGTAGTCACGTCGCGCGCGATTCGCAAAGCCATTCTTTTTCACAGCCTTGCGAATGTCTCCGTCTGCTGAATCTTCTTGCGCATCGATTCCCGGCGTCAAATATCGCGGCATTTTCGATTGTCTCCGCAGCCGCTCTTTTGGTCCGATGTGCTGGTTCATGGACGTTGACAACTGCGGAGCTTCTTTCTTGTGCGGATAAAAGAACAAATTATTCAATGCGCCATTCATATCGACCATGATTTCTTCGATACTCTTGCCGAGAGTGTAAGGTATTGGCGGTTGCGGCCGGATTCGATCCGAGTGTTCAGTGTTGACTTTTTCAAACGGGTATACATGAGGAAGTGCTTGCTTTGCCAAAGGCAGCTGAGTTAGAGGTGTTTCGGGCTTTTCCATGTGGCAGGGGATCCGTGGGAGATGTGAGTTGTGCGGTAGAGCATAGTGGCGAGGTAGTTCTTTTGCAGCGACTTCTTGTTTGGCTTCAGTCGGTTTTTGATCAGGGCTACGGAGCGGTGTTAAGGATGCTGGCGAAGCGCGTTTTTTAGACCGTTTTGGGGTTTTCGGGAGTCGGATTTGTGTGAATATTTTGGATGCATTTCTGGATTCAGTCAAGCCTGCGCTGTTGTAGGTGTCGCACCATAACTGCCTTCGAATCTGCGGGTTACTGCGTGTGGGAAGATGGGTTTGAGGCTCCTGGTCCAATGATGCCTCCACGTCAAACAGGGACATGGGCTTCGATTTTGTTTGAATTGGAGGCAATTCGTTTTGGCTCGTTTTAGACATGACATCTTTGAGAAGACATCTTGCCAGGCCAATCTATTTGATGCATTAATACCAGAGTGATGTAGGGAATAACCTACAACTCCTCACTCACCGTGTCTGCTTTCTGAGATTGGGTTGCCGCGTCCCTTTCCATCTCTGGCTTTAACGTGGCTGCTGTCTGAACGCCTTCAACGCTCAGTGCCACGCTGTGTTTTCCCCGCGAATGAGTGGCCAATGTTTCATTTCTTCTCTGATCAAACCGACTGCGGCGCTTGGGCGTACCTTCACGATTTGAAAACGCGTCCTCTCCCACAGAGTATCCTCGTGCAGTACGGGTTGCTTGATTTGTGTCTGTCTGTTCAGGGAGCTTTGTCCGGTTAGTTTTGGGTTTCGGAACATTGTCGCGGCGCAGAAGCTTGGCGTCTTTTTCGGCGTGTTGCCAGGGATGCTCAACGAACGGAATACGGGCAACTGAGGCAATTGAGCCGTCGGGAAAGAGGAGGTCCATTTGGTTGACGCCGGTCACATTGTTTAGCATCGCAACTTCCATGTACTTCTGCGAGAGATTGCGCTGCATATTCTTGTACGTTTATGCTGCAGTAGGTTGCGAGGTGGGGTGTTTTACTGCCTTGTGGTTGGTGATTGGTGACTCGTCGCCGTTTGTTCAAAGGAAAATCTTCCAAAAAAAATGGCAATCCGACACGCAGAAACCTCGACAGCGAATGAATTCCCGTTCCCCGAAGGAGAGACCGACCTTTCTTTGCTCGACTCGGCCAGCTTGCACGAGAACTTAGGTACCCTCGAAATGAAGACCATCAAAACTGTCCGCGACTGTATCGAAACGGCCGTCTGCCTTCTTTACAACGCTGCGATCCCACTTGACTCTTGGAACGATTTTAAACGCGAGTTTGAGCGCACGCGGAACAAGTACGAAGTCGTTGACGCGCCCACCTTTGGACCGGCTGCTACCGCCGTTGTTTCTGATGAAGACCGCATTCCCGACTTTACTTGGGGAGAGCAGAGTACGGATTATCAGCGCGTTCTTCAAAGCGCCATGGAATACGTCGCTCTCTTTAAAGTTAATCGACCTGTTCAGTCCGATTACAGTGCCATCGGGGACATGCGGCACGTGGAGGAAGTGTATCTGAATCTTTTGGAGGAGACATACAATATCATGACAGCAGCCAAGACAACATACAATGGCAATATTACCGAGTCCATCAAATGCCTCACGGATAAACTGATGGCTAAAGTGAACGACGCGCATGCCAACTATAATCAGGCTTTGGAAAAGATGGACAGTGCCTTCAGATCAAAACTGCTGGACAGCCTGTCGAGAGTTTCCTTCGTGTGCAAAGTAACCTTGCATGATGCCGCAGCTTAACTCGTTTCTTACGAGCCTCCCCTTGTTGAACAGAGTGGGCTCCAGAATCAAATCGAAACTCTGGAGCAAAATCATAAAGCTACAATGAGTCAAATGGAGCACGAAATCCTGAAAGCGAAAAAGGATACGTACGATGTGAGTTGCTGCGAATCCCTGTCTTTGATTATCAGGCAACAAGCCGTGATCTGACGCGTTCCAAATTCAGAGAATCAACGACATATCCAAAATGAAAGTTCAGATTTCAAAGTACACAAAGCTCATGAAAAAAAATGGCATTCACGATCCGGAGGTGTGTGTGTTTTTTTAAATTTTTTTCCTTTGCCGTCTTAGTGACCTTTTTCTTTGTTTTTCATCAACCAGGATTATATGACCATTGGCGACGAAAAAATCAAAGCAGACTCCATTCTTGGTAAAGAATAAAACAAGCCTGTTATCATCACCTGTCCCACTAACCGACTCATTTCAACCTCATCCACGTCCCAGAACACCACCAAAAACTCATCGTCTCTCGTGAACAAAAACTAAAATCCATGAAAACTCAAATCAAAGACCTCCAAGAAATCCTCACGCATCAAAACTGGTCCGGTTCAAGTGAAGGAGCAACACGTCCTCGCACCAACGGAACCAACTCGCGACCCGGAAAAAGTACCCGCGACACGCCCACTTCAAAACACTCTCAAAAGCCAAACTCGCGCGATCTGCAGGATAAAAAGTTGGAAGGACCCAAACAGGCGCCGCAAATTAACGAGGTGGATGAATTGAAAGATTGGATTGTGCAGAGCGTGCCGACGGTAATTGGTCGAATCTCGAATGAGGAAACATTTGAAATTTTGGCTGAAGTGAGGCGGGAGTTTGAAGTGAAACTGGCAGAACGGCATAACGCATACGCTCAAAACATTATTGCTGAGAGAACTGAAATCGTGCGAGTGCGTCGCGAGTTTCAACTTCAGTTTGATCAGGTCATCAAAGAGCTAACATCTAACCATGACTTTCTGAGCTTGCTGGGCGCGAAGCAGGGCCCTGTGATTTCTAAAGTGCAGCAAATGTATCCAGTCAATATTAAAAAGGGCATGAAGAATGCGGAAGTGCAGTGCAGTTTGGAAAAGCCCCCGATAAGAGACGCACGAGCAGTTTCCATGTTTGCTCCAACTTCGAATGCGTCTTCTGTAATGGCGCACGACTGGTGAGGAAATTTGTGATCTATTCAAAAAACATGCGGCTTGAACACAATAAGACTCTACAGGTAGACCAGAAAAAGAATAAATAAATAAGATAGATTTAAGATAAAAACATCGGCAACAGATCCGTATCCCCATACAAATGCTTACATAGCATTGCTATTTTCCCCTCCTCCCCCTCTCAAACTAGCTAGGGATCCAGTTTCTTAATCTTCCGAATTCGCCTCATGGAATCATTTCCCGGAATAAACTGCAACCCATCCAAAAATCCATACGATCGGTCATCGCCCAAATGCCTGCGGATATGGTATTTGGATATCCATTCAAGCAGCAGCTCTGTCGTATTTAGTGTGTGGTTCACTTTGCGCATGAAGAGATATTTTGGATCCTCCCCGCGCAGTTCCTTGCCGATATCTTTGTGGTGCTTCATCGAAAGTGTTTCCGGATGAGACGCGGGTTGCTTGGCGAATTTTAGAAAGCGCTTGTTGGTGTTAAGGATGCGGTTTGAAAATTGAGGCGTATTGAGGAAAACTGAGCGCAAAGAAATAAATGTGAAGTTATGATCTTATAGTAACAGGTAATATATGTTGCCCATACCGGTTCCGAAGAAGCTTTCATCAGGAATCTGTCAATAATAGTATAAATGATCAGTCCTTTCCCAATACTCATCGCAGAAAACTGTTGCTTACCAGCATATTCTCCCAATATGCCAGAGCCAAAGCTACTTGATCAGAATCTCGTAAATGATCAACGAAATCGCGCGCGAGAATCATCCACTGATGATGCTTGACTGAGAGAAAAAATGGAAATGAATTGGTATGATGGCTTTGTCGAATGGTCAGTTCAATGTCTCACCAAATCGCCAGCGTGGGAATGGCGGAACCATGATACCAATTTGATTCATGTGCCAAACCGTAATGTCATGAAATTTCGGGTGCCGAATGTGCAAGTGGGGCAATAACCGACGAGAAAATGAAACTGAAGATACTTTGGGTCAATGACCATAGTTGTGAAGTAGCAGTACTCACAATCATCAGGCCAATACTGAATCAAACTATTCCCCAAATACTCTGGCTGCGTCAACACCCGATGAATCTCCCTGGACTTCCGCATCGGCCAATCCGATGCCGACATGTTGATGACATAATCCCAGTCGGCCAAATCCAGCAACTCAAAAAATCCATTCATCTGCACCCAAACAATACTCCCATGACCCCACGTCACTTCGTACGATTTTTTGGCAATGAAAACATTTCCAGCAATACTGTACGGATTAAAACTATCCTGCTGCACACCCACTTTCGTAAAATTGGCTATCCGATCCCGATCCATCAGCGCGGCCTCCCGAAGAGTGATGAAATCTTGAATCTCATTACGCAAGTCGGAACTATGCTCATTCGCATCAATGTGAACAAGAATCGCCGCACTTCCGTCATCCAGTTCCTCAATTAGCCGTGTGATTCCAGACAGTTGCTCAACGGACCCGTGCACCATGAGAAGGTAAGCGACTTTATACCGCCTTTTGCTGCCATCCTTTCGGAGATGGCGGTATTCGTTCTTTAGCCGGTCTTTTGAATCGGGGGAAGCGTCTTTGGGTGGTGCCTGCGGACGGATGGATGGGAGAATGCTTTCAAAATAGCCGAACCGGTCCACCGAATGCAACAGTCGAAAGTCTGATAGATTTGCGTTTGCATTTGAACCATCGGCGGCTGCATAGCACGAGAACCTCTTTGTTTGCTGTTTACAAAAACGCAGACACTCAGTTTTAAAAAAAAAAACGCGTGTCATGAAAAAGAAAAAAGCAAGCTCGAACCTCTTCAATAAACACGTTTGGAAACACGCCTTGAAGGACAGTGTTGATATGCTCTCCAGTTTTATCCATGAATTCGATAAACTGCCGCGATGTCGGATTAATCTCGTCGATCGTCTTTGCAGCCGCCGATGCATCACCCGTCCAATTGAAAATCGGCACATGCAGGTTGAATGTGGCGTTATTCAGATGGATGCAATACTTGAATCCATCCACTTTGAAATGACTGTCTGAAACGCGGTTGATGTCATCCGTGCCCGCCGTCAACTTCTTCTCGTTCTGCTGCTGCTGCAAATGTGATTTATCGCTCAGCGTGGCGTCAGACAGGTTTTGTGAATGTATCTCGGGCTGCGGCGACACTTTGGATGCGCCACCCGTATTGTCGCCTTGCACAATCTCATGCAACAGTTTCACATCCTGCGTATCGCTTTCAGGGCTCACGGGAACTGTCGGGTGCACCTTCTGCATGGTCAGGAGTAGAGATCCGAAAGCCCAGATAAGCAGGATAAAGAGTGCGCGGTATCGGCTATGTTGTGCTCTCGTTCGGAGTGTGGGTGCTTTAGAGTTGGCGGGGTTCCACGGAGGTATCGAAATGCCGACTGCGCTCATTTGGTGCATGCGCGTGTTAAGAAGGTGTGGGATCGAAGTAGACGCGTGGACTGTTGTTTTTAGCAAACAACAGTTGAGTTTTTTTTTTTTTTTCGGAAGCAAAATTGTTTGTTTTGCCCATTTCGGACTTTCGTTGTTGACATCGCCGTAAAATCTTTCAAATTTTATCGCGCGGGCACCAACCAAACGAGAGCCTCAGCAGCATTCTTGCTTGACCAACTTT
Organism: Chytriomyces cf. hyalinus JEL632; assembly: GCA_025435555.1. Taxonomy (NCBI): domain Eukaryota; kingdom Fungi; phylum Chytridiomycota; class Chytridiomycetes; order Chytridiales; family Chytriomycetaceae; genus Chytriomyces; species Chytriomyces cf. hyalinus JEL632. The sequence goes on along the minus strand of JAIWWG010000001.1, from coordinate 779,794 downwards.
TATTTCCGTATCACATCAGCGTGACTAAAGCCAGTCTTCATCTCAAATGCACTCTTTCAGCCTCCACCACCGCCTTCTCGCCTTTCCGTCTGAGCTCAGACACCTTAACTCCCAGCTCCTCTGCTGTCCCATCCAACCACTGCAAACTAGTCAAATGCGTGTCAAGAATCTTGACAATCTTGGCCACAGCACTTCCTCCCCCACTGCTTCCAGGCACATCCCCACTGTCACTCGCTTCACCACCTGCTTTCGCACTATTGATTTCAACTACAATGCCCGATAATTGTGCAGCCATCAAATCTACTTGCTTGTTCAACTGTTCGGCAACCTCGTACGCCTTTTCACGTTCTTCATCGGCACTGGTAAGTCTTAATGGCTCACGAGCGCTAGCAGTTTGACCTTGCTGCTGTTGTCCTTGCTGCTGTTGCAATAATGCTGCGGCATTTTTATCGCTGGATCCTTCAAACAAAGCTCTCACTGTGGCTTCATACATGTCAAGCACCCCGGCAAGCTCAACTTGCTGAGAATCCACGTATTCGAGAGTTTGCTCAATGTTGGTTTGCGTTTCGTCCAGTTTCGTGATGCTTTCGTACAATTTCGTAATCTTGAGAAAAAAAGCACATCTTCAGTTTTGCAAAATGGAAAACACTTGACAATACACAAACATTGTATCCATTCTCAATCAGCATTCGGTCCCATGTTGCAACTTCTACGGCTTGTCGATGGAAATCTTTGGTTGCATTGTCCAAGTCATGCTGCCACTTGTTGAGCAGTTCATCCAAAGTTTTGCCCTTCAGAGATTTCAGACCGCCTGAGGGTGCTGCCGCCGCCGGAGTCGCGGCCGTTGACGTTGTTGCTGTTGCGCCAGTTCCAAGTGTCGCGCTGGTGCTCAAGATGGATTTTGCTGGGGCGGTTGCTGCCGGAGCTGCAATCGAATTTTCTGGATGAACATTGAAAATATTGGGAATTCAACTTCAGTTACTCACTTGCAGAAAGATCCTTGACGTTCAGAGGTCCAGGTGTGGCAGCAGGCACTGCTACAAATTGTACAGCATATGAGTATGCAGTCTTAAAAACCTGAATGAAGCAGAAGAAAAATAAGAAAGTAAAGGCCAAAGTCTTACACGTTGCGGGTGCTCCAAAGCCTCCAAATTTAGGCGCTTCTGGCTTTGCTGCAGTTGATGCCGCTGCACCAGAAGCAGGTGCGGGTGTGGCAGTGGCGGACGCGCCAAATCCTCCGATTGAAAAAGAAGGCGCGGCTGCTGCCGCTGGTGCTTTAGCTGCAGGCGTAGAAGCTGCAGTCGCGGTATTTGTTGCAGCGCCAAACAGGCCTGACGTTGACGGTGTGGCTGGTGCGGCGCTTCCAAACAATCCGCCTGCTGCTGGTGCTGTTGTTGCTGCTGCTGGCTGAGGCGCATTCGAAGCAGCTCCGAATCCAAACAAACCGCCTGATTGAGTTGATTGGGTTGCAGCGGGCGCGGGTGCTGCTGCTGCAGGCGCGGATCCGAATGAAAATCCTCCAGAAGCAGGAGCAGGTGCCGCAGCAGTGCTGGCAGGTGCTCCAAACGAGAAGCCACTCGCAGCTGGGGCTGCAGCAGAAGCAGCAGCGGTCGATGCGGCCGGAGCAGCGCTGGCTGGTGCTCCAAACGAAAACCCGCCCGCGGCTGCTGGAGCGGCAGAAGAAGCTGCTGGAGCGGCGGAAGTGGCTCCAAACGAGAATGCGCCAGACGCAGGGGCAGCTGGCGCTGCACTTGAAGCTGGGGCGAAAGAGAATCCACCTGAAGCAGGTTTGGCGGCGGGAGCACCAAACGACAAAGCACCAGAAGCGGGTGCACCAAACGACAATGCACCAGTTGACGATGCCGGTTGCTGAGCAGAAGACGCGGCTGGAGCCCCAAACGAGAACCCACCGGCTGCGGACGAGGGCGGTGCTGCGTTCGACGCGGCTCCGAACGAGAATCCGCCGCTTCCACTAGCGGTCGTCGCTGGCGCCGATCCGAATCCAAATGCGGGGGCGGGGGCTCCCTGGGCGCTGGACGGCGCTGCCCCAAACGATGGTGTTGCCCCGAACGAGAACCCGCCACTTGCAGGAGGCTGAGCGGCGCTACTATTTGCGTTCGCGTCTTTCGAGGGCTGACCGAAACTGAAGCCTGTGCATGTACGTTAGTGTCGCTGTATAAAACGTGGTTGTGTTGGACTCGGACTAAACTCATTTTTTTCGTCTTCTTTTTCTCCAACGTTCACATTTTATCCTTGCTCCCCTGTTCACGCGTCGTTCGCGTTGACAAGGCCAGAGTTACCCCGCGTCTCGGCTGTGCAAGAGTCGCTCAGTATAAAGCGCAGCCTATACATACTTGTCCTTGGATGTATAAGGAAAGCTTGGATGTGAGTAGCCATCGTGGAATTGTGGATAAGCATATCCAAGGTAGAGCGCTACTCTGATTGATATGCATCCATGGAGTGTGTGATGAAGGGGTTCTGCTGTCTGGGATGAAATAAATAAAATGAAGGGTATTTAAAAGTTGCAAGGTTGTACACCCAATTTGAATCAGAAATAACAATGCAGATCCAGTCAGTCCTCCTGGCCTTTGCCACCCTTGCCGCCGGCGTGCTTGCCCAAGTCACCCCCGTCTCTCCAGCCTGCAACACTGCGCTGACCGGCATGATGAACGTTGTCAACACCTGCAAGGTCCCAACCTCTCTCAAGGCTGGTGACAAACTCACTGCTGAACAAAGCGCCTGCATCTGCTTGCCGGTAACCCTCCCTCCCTTGTTGAATGCATCTTTCTCACTGAAGTCTTATAACCCGATTCCAAACAGGAAAACCAAGCTACCATCGTGAGCACCATCAAGGAGTGCTCCGCCGCTTCTGGCACCGCAGCCAGCGCAGCAAGCCTCACCGATCAACTCTCCCAAGGATGCAAGAGTGCTGCGGCACCTGCCACCAGCAGCAAAAGCGGTGCCAGCAGCGTTGCTGCTGTGGGTCTTGTTGCGGGTGTGTTCGCTGCCGCCATGCTTTAAACTGGCCGGCCATAGCGTGTAAACAAATAAAGAGAGTGCTTAGATCGTCGTTGCGAGTCTGGGATGCGTTGCGATCGTTCTCCCTCGTTTCTCCTTGAGTGAATGGAAAAAATTCTCATTCCAAGTCGAACCTCACGTGATAACATCAGATTGCTATCCGACGGTGCGCGTACAAACTGCCGCGAATCTGACAATTCTTCAAGATTGGCTTCAAATCCCCATCATGGCTCTGAGTCTGCGAAGGCGGTCTAAACTTGATCGGCGTACAGCCCGTATAATCGCACCAGCCATCTTTCTTTTCATCGCCAGCCTTGTTTTTGGTTGTCTTCTGACTGTCTCTGCTCCGCCGACCGGACTCAATGACCGAAGTGAAGATTCTCTCGCGCTTCTCAGCACAACAGCAATCAGTATCGTACGTCCAAAAGGGACCGAAGTTACTGTGCGCAAGTTTTCTGAAGATCCGTCCAACTTTGTCGAACACTCGGACGCGTTTACATCTTCACAGATGAAAGAAAAGTTTGACACAACTACCGTCCGTCTGTTATCCCAAGATTCAGGCCAAATGAAAGACATCCCGCCCAGCCACTTTAGCTTGAATCAGCCTCCTGTCCATGATCCCAACTTCAGCCCATCCCAAGCCATCTTGTTCGCAACAACACTCACAAAATCATACTTTCCCCGTCACCATCATCTCGAGCCCACCTCAAGCACTCAAGACAATATCAAACTGCTCCTCAGAGCCTGGCACGCGTTCACTAAAGCCCAGGACATGCATTGGTGGATCGCTCACGACCAGCTTCTCGGATGGTTCTGGAACGCACAGACACCGCCGTGGTCCACGTACCTGTCAGTTCAAATGAGTGTTCGGCAGCTTCTTCATATGCAGCAATTTAACGGAACATTGATTGACGAACGGTTTCGTGTCAAAGTAAATCCGGCGTTCTTGCTGCGTGACCAAAAGTCGTCGAACCTGATTGACGCGCGCTTCTACGACGTCAAGACGGGATACATGATTGACATTGAAGGCATGAGTGTGGTACGAGATGGCGATGAAGCACGTTTGGGTAGCAAAGATGGGAGCGTGTATACCATGCAAGATTTGATGCCCCTGCATGAGACGGTTTTGGATGGGGTATTGGTTTGGCGGCCCAGGGCTGCTTTGAAGATATTGGCGCAAACGTATGGTGAAGGAATTTTGCATGATCAGCGTCAGAGTGTGGGTGGGGTGGACTACGAGTGGAGCGAAGGACGTCGCGTGTGGGTTGATCTGGATTAGGGAGCCATACATCAGCTGTTAATTTCTTTATAAGCTCTCTGCGCGGTTCTTTGGTTCCGCCGCGAGGCCCGAAGGAGGCAGAAAGAAAGAAACGCGTGAACTTCTATGCTTTCAACATATAAACAGATTTTAATGTTTTCCAAAACACACACAACGAGTATTTGACACACATTTAACAGGAAACCATTGCAACAAAAATGAAAGCAGAACTTGCAACAACCGCAAGTGAGCTGGAAGCGAGCACGTTACCAATGGCGGCTGGAACCTTGGCCGGCGCAACACCAGCCGGAGCAGGGTTCAATACCACTGCTGGCGTTGCTTGTGCTCCGTTCCCAATTTGAACTGGGTTCACAATTGGAGCTCCTGCAGGGTACGCCACCTGGATACCAGCTGGTTGTTGGGGCGTGTAGGCGACTTGTGCAATGGGGATGTTGATGGCAGCTTGAACGATTGGGTTAACAGGAATTTGGACTGGGTTGCTGAAGACACCTTGCACTTGGGTACCATTGTTGAATTGCATGACAGGGGCTTGAACTGGAGGCGCAAAGAGTGTGGTATCAATGGAGCAGTCGATGCCGGAGAACGGAGCAACGCATTGACATCCAATGTCACTGCAGGCTCCTTTGCCAGAGCAGCTGTTGGGGCAATCGCTCTTGCCGTATCCAATCGTGAGAATGATGGCTGCTGCTGGGGCAGTAGCGTTGTTTGCAATCACAACAGGACTGTTGACCGTAGCCTGCGCCATTTGCTGGCACTGAGCCATATACCCTTGCAAGTGACCATTGGTAAACACATGTCCTCCAGTGCGCAAGAAATCCTTTGCACAGGCCGCGACCGCGTTTGTTTCGTGGATGGGGTTCATGGCTTTCAAGTCGCTGCAGCCTGGGATGTGGATAATATCGCGGCACTGCTTCAGCGCATTCTCTTGGTCAGCGGCAGTAAAGAGTGGTTCAAACGTGTGTGGTTGACCAGCGGGAACGACTTGAGAAGCAACATTGTTTGCAGCAGCGTTGTTGCCAGCATTGTTGGCACCGTTATTGGCACCGTTATTGGCACCGTTGTTGGCGTCATTGTTGGCACCATTTGTTGTTCCTGGAGTTCCGTTGTTGCCTGCCGCAGTTGGGTTACCGGTGGCTCCACCGTTTGCTGGAGTTCCAGCGTTGTTACCTTGTGTGGTGTTACCAGTGGTAGCTCCACCGTTGTTTCCAGGAGCTGTGGTGTTTCCAGAGGTAGCTCCACCGTTGTTTCCTGGAGTTCCGGGTGTGGTGTTACCAGCGGTAGCTCCACCGTTGTTTCCTGGCGTTCCGGGTGTGGTATTTCCAGTGGTAGCTCCGCCGTTGTTTCCTGGAGTTCCGGGTGTGGTATTTCCAGTGGTAGCTCCGCTGTTGTTTCCTGGAGTTCCGGGCGTTGTGTTGGCACTGGGAGCTCCACCGTTGTTTCCTGGAGTTCCGGGCGTTGTGTTGCCAGTGGTAGCTCCACCGTTGTTTCCTGGAGTTCCGGGTGTGGTGTTGCCAGCGGTAGCTCCGCCGTTGCTTCCTGGAGTTCCGGGTGTGGTGCTGCCAGCAGTAGCCCCGCCGTTGTTTCCTGAAGTTCCCGGCGTGGTGTTTCCAGTGGTAGATCCACCGTTGTTGCCTTGAGTTCCGGGTGTGGTGTTGCCAGCTGGACCGTTGGTACCAGGAAGAGTTCCGGCAGGGGCTGCACCGTTGTTGCCTTGGTTGTTTTGACCATTGTTGGCTGGCATGGTTTGGAGTCCAGGGGCTTGACCTCCTTGAGTCAGTGGCAATGCGTTTCCTGGGTTCAGTTGCTGAAAGATTTGGTTTTGGGGGTTGTTTGGGTTCATGGCGGGAATGTTGAAGTCGATAACGACTGGAGCTGGCTTTGGTTTGGCTTCAACAACCACGACACAGACGTTGCTGTAGGTGGCTTCAGTCCTTGGGACTCCGACATTCAGTTTCTTGAATTTGTTGTCTCCCCAGAACCTTTTGTTTGCAAGCGGGTGGACAACTGAGTTCTTGATGAACTTCTTGTGCATGTGGTAGTCCTCGTTTGGGATCATGATCTTGTCCAACGAGTCTTGGTATTTACCGCCCGTCACAGCGCAGAGCCCTCCAGTCACGCCACCCTGCAACGCAGGTGACAAGTTGATGGTCACAGACAAGTACGGAAACGCGATCCAGTTGACAACGATGGTCGATCCATCGTCCGTGGTGAAAGTGAACGTTGGCGAGTTGACAATCTTTTCAGGCGTGTACGTGACTCCAATGATTCCGTCTTCAGAAATGCGCGTCAGCTCAGCACCGTTCGCGGCTCTTTGCTTGAAGGATCCGACTTCGGCCATACCGTTCACCAACACGATGGAGTCACCGTAACGAATTGATGCGGCACCAACACATGCAAGCGGGCTACCGTCAGAGCAAGGGTATTGGAATCCTTGAACTTCAAGCGACTCGGATTTCAGGTAGTACACTCCGCCGACTCCTTGGTAGTCAAATGCGGACCCATCGAAAGCGTTGAAATGCGGGTCTCCTGAAATGATACAGGTCTTGCTGGTGGCTGTGGCTTTGTTTACAAAGTATGGGAATTCGCAACGGTGTGCTTTCATGCATGGCGCGTCGATCTGAACTTGGATTTTCAGTGCGGCAGTTCCTGCGTTGATGATTGAAGATGCTGCGACAACGACAACTTCCTGAGGCTGTAACCAAATTAAAGATGTGAGTAAGGAGGTACAGAATAGCGAAACAATTGTGGGCTTACGATTTTGTAGTTGTCATCCGTGAAAGTCAACACACCATCTGGAGTGTCAAATTTAAATCCTGGCAAGCTAAGGATCACATCGGCGGTTCGGTTTGGTGGCTGGGTCATAACAACCGTGAATTTAGCTCCTGGGTCGGTGGCCTTGTAGAGAAGACTCGGAGGATCAAAGACAAACAGTTCTTGCACATTTCCACAGGTTGCGGCCAGGGCATGAGGGGTAGCAATGAGCAAGCAGGCAAGGGCAGTAGCGGCCTTGGTAAGAAACATTGGTGGACTAATGCTTTTGTTGTGCAAGTGGATGGTTCTTATTTTTTGATGTGAAATACGGATCCTTTTTATTGTCCGGTTTTCTTTGAAACGGATTTCTGGAAATTGTTTGCCTAATTAATTACTGAAACATGTTATATGAGGTAATAAGAAGTGGCATGAATGAGTTTACGCAGAAAGCGTAAATATCGCGTAACTTGAAACAGTTTTCGCTTCGGCGGTTTCAGAAAAAAAACTTCAAATTCCGTATCTGAGAATGTCAACGTGCTCAAGCCTACGCGTGTGTCGATTTGGAAAGTTAGAATGGCAACGCAAATTCATTACCAGAACTGCGAAGATACCACGCCCCTTGTAAAGTGGTGCTCCGTTGCAATTTCAAGCTATTGATGACGGTTTAAGCGGCGGTAGATTCTAAGTGCCGCTTGCACGCTACCCAGCTTCCTATAGACTTGCGTATCAAAGTACGGTGCAACGAGAAAAACCACTAAAAACGAGCGGCCAGTGAATAAACAAAGCGCATGCTTGTAAGGCTCACTAGACCCAATTCATGGCGAAAGGACATTTGAGAAGCCTATCATTCTCGTGCTGAATATGAGTAAAAGCATGATTTTTATTGTCACATGAAGGAAGTTGGAATGCAGCAGAAAGAAAAAACAAACAAGTAATCACGATCAAAATCCGAGCAACGCGGAAAGACCACTCACACCGCCAGACACAGCTGCCGATAACAACCCTCCCACAGCTCCACCAGCGCCCACCTCGCCAGATTTGCTCTTGACAAGCGCAACTATGTTTGGGCACTTGAACGCAGTCTTGCCACTGACCGAAGGCTTGAACCCAGTCCACGTTAAAATGGACAAATCCACACTAACGGTATACCCAATAAACAAACGCGAATCCACTCCGCTCTGTCCCGTGCATCGTTCCGTAAGCAGCATAAGGGCAACATCAGATGTACCCAAAGCCACAGCCGCATCCGTTACCCCATAACTCAAACTCAACGGCATAACGAAGCTTGTCTCGCGCATGCTGAGAAAATTGGTCCTATTGGTTTGTCCAAGCACACGAGGACCGTCATCTTCACCCGTACCCGTTGCAGAGCGGATTGGAGTCTTGTTATCAGGGCCTAGCAGTGTTCCACGGAACAAGATGGCGTTTGTGGGGATGTTGATGCGGTTTGGGCTGTACACTGTGACGTTTACATAGAGTTGGATTTCTACAATGAAGGGATTGGTTTCATTTGCTTGCAGCAGGTTTCCAGTCACGCGGACGGCGTCGGCGGTCTTTTCGGCGGGGACGTAAGGTTCGCTGATTGATATTGTTGGAATGCGAGGATACAAAAGGTACGCTGCCACTCCGAGCGCAGTGAGCAGCGTCAAGATGAGGAAAGCGATGGTCACAATGCAGCCACGCCGAGTTCGAAAGCAGAGGCAGATCTTTCTTCGTGAGTTCTGGGTTACGGATTGCTCCACGTCGGCTGACTGTCGGACTAGGGATTTCCTGTCATCATCGAATTTGCCGCTCGTGCGCTGCGATCCGATGGCACTGTTACGACGTGCTCTGGGATCCATGCTGGGTGTTTTCTCAAAAGAGTTATGTGTGATGAATTCTGTGAGGGTGATTCTGACTGGGACGAGCAATGAAATTTCAAAGGGGGAAGTTCATCATTTAGGAACAACAACCAGTCCCTAGAAACTCGAGTCGGCAGGTACTGTACACGCTGTTGTAGTGGATTGGAAATCAAAGCCGCAACAAGCAGTTGGTTCAGAATGAGTGCTCTTCGCAGCTATGGCTTGGCGGGGATAGCAGTGTGAAAATATAAAGACACGCGTAATAAAAGAAAGAATGCTTTTCATTCAAGGCCCTGCGTTAACATCAGCCTGTTGCACTAACACAACTCCATATTTGGTTACATTCAACACAGCAATATTCATCTCAAGCAACCAGAATTTAATACGAACACACATAAAAACAAACAGCACGACGACCATAAATCCGTATAATCAGAGCTTTGCCTTTGACGGAGCAGGTGCGTTTGCCCAGTCACCTTGCAATTCAACGGCCGCGTTTGAAATGACAACCTCATTGCGTTCCACCACTTTCACCTGGAAAATAACGTTGGCGCCTTCCTTCCACATGTGGATTTCAGCGGTTTCACCAGGGAACTTCATTGAAAACAGACCGTCGTCAGTTTGAATAGTGGGATAGTGCAAAATTAATAAACTTACAAAGTGCTTGGCAAATCTGACTTTACTCGTCTTGAAAGCAGCAGGCTCGTTTCCACAGAATTCCCGCAGAATGGTTCTGCAAGCAATTCCATATGAACACAGTCCATGCAAAATGGGCACCTTGAAGCCTCCCATAGCAGCCATTTCGGGGTCAATGTGCAGTGGGTTGTAGTCGCCTGACAAGCGGTACAGAGCTGCCAAGTCATCAGGAGTCTTTTCTCTGACGATCAGGTCGGCTGGGCGCTTTGGTGGCTGATTGTCGGCAACGGCCGCACCAGTGCGGATAGACTTCGCAGGGCCTCCGAAACCACCAGATCCGCGGATAAAGTTGGTATATTCATTCTCGCAGTAAACCTCTCCGGTGGCAGCATCTTTGGTAGTCACACCAACAACCATCACGGCGCTCTTGCCCTTGTCGACAATTTCGACAATTTTGGCTTCGTTGATGAATTTACCAGAGGTCGGAAGAGGCTTAATGTGACGCACAAACTGTTCACCATGAAGCAGCATCATTGGGTTGAAGTTTGGCACCAAGTCGCCAAAGGGAATTTGCATTTGACTGTTGAACCCAATGCAGACAGCAAAACTGGGAATGCAAACAAATGGATCTGCGTTTTCGTACACAAGGCTGAGCTCGGTACGCTTTGCATTGACACCCAAGGCGTAGAGAATAACATCGCGCTCAGTGTATTCAAAGGGGACGGCATCGAACTTTGGTCCGTCCTTGGCGCCGGCAGCTGGCTCAGGGGCAACATTTTCAAAGTTAGCCTGAACTCCCATGAAGGATTCTCCGGCGTTTGTTGGGTAAGTGGCACGGCCGTCTTCGAAGTCGGTGATCTTATCCCATTTGGAAGCAACCTGCTCCGGGGTCAGCTTAAGATTCACTGGGAATCCAAAGCCTCCGGTTCTCTGCCAGCGAACTTTGGACACCCATCCGGACCCAACCTCGTAGACTCCACCGGTGTATTCAGTGTTTGATTCGTGGCAGAGGAAAGCGACGGGTGGGGCAATGTAGTCTGGTTTGAGGGCCTCAACCATCTCAGCAGGCATGACGGTGGCAGTCATACGTGTACCAGCATTTGGTGCAATTGTGTTCACGATGATGTTGCTTTTTCTACCTTCGAGGGCAAGAGTGTTGCTGAGAGCAACAACTCCAGCTTTGGCTGAAAACACGAATACGAATTCAATGAAAGACATCATGGAACGCTTATAAAGAGGGAACTTACCAGACGAATAGTTCGCTTGACCAAAGTTGCCGTACAAACCGACAGCAGAAGTAGTGTTCACGACACGACCGTACTTTTGCTTCAAGAAAATGGGCCAAGCAGCCTTGATCATCTTGTATGTTCCCTTCAAGTGAACGTTCTGGATCAAATCCCAATCGGCATCAGTTGCGCGGGCAAAGCTTTTGTCTCTGAGAATTCCGGCGTTGTTGATGATGATATCGACTCGTCCGAATGCCTTCATTGCGGTTTCGATGACTTTATCACCATCAACAACAGAGTCGTAGTTTGCAACTGCTTTGGCACCCATAGCTCTGAGCTCATTCACGACAGTGTCAGCAGCAGAACTTCCTGCTCCAGCACCACTGTGAGATGTTCCAAGGTCGTTGACGACAACTGATGCGCCCAGCTGTAAGGAGATGTCATACGTGTGAGCGACAAGAATTAGACTGAGCAACAATGCATATACCTTTCCAAACAGGTGAGCGTATGCTCTGCCAAGTCCTTGTCCGGCACCTGTAACAACCACAACTCGGCCATCGAATCTCAAATCTGGCCCAGCAACATTGGACTTCAGAGTTTTTGCTTCTTCAAGGAGACCCACCCAGTCCACTTCCGCAATACTTCCTGGGTGCTGCGCATCACTTGAATAGTCGCCAATTTTGGCAATCTGCTTGGAAACAGATCCTGGGGTGAAGGAGGCGTCAGCCTTGAAGACGACACCCTTGCTCCTTTCCCATCTGAGTTTGGACACAAAACCGGCACCCAGTTCGAAAAGACTTCCATTTTCTGCGCAAGATTCGTGGCAGAGGTATGCCACCACTGGGACAATGAACGAGGGGTTCAAGTGAGCCAAAAGTTCGGGGGGGAAGACAGTTTCGGTCATTCTACTGGCAGCGATTGGAGCAATGCTGTTGCAGTGAATATTCTTTTTTGCACCCTCGCGAGCCAGCGTTTGAGTGAAACCATGCAAAGCAAGTTTTGCTGTAATGCGAGCAAGTCAGTTGCCGAATAATGAAGAACCATATTTTTAACGAGGGCCATTATGAACTCACCAGCGGAGTAATTTGCTTGACCAAAGTTTCCGTAAATACCAGCCGCAGAGGAAGTGTTGATGATTCTTCCGTATCCCTGCTTTTGGAAATGCTCCCAAGCAGCTTTGGCCACCTTGTAAGAGCCCCGAAGATGCACTCTCTGGATCAAGTCCCAGTCCTCGTCAGTCATGCGCGAGAAGCTTTTGTCTCTCAGGATCCCGGCATTGTTAATGACAATGTCGACGCGACCAAACGCCTTAATTGCGGTCGCAATGATCTTGTCTCCGTCTTCGACAGAGTCAAAGTTTGCAACGGCTTTACCTCCTGCCGCGATAATCTCGTTGACGACAATGTCGGCCGCCTGTTTTAGTGTTTCAGTGTGGGAGTCCTGAGGAACAACACGAACAACGATATCATCAATACGTACTTTGTGGTTCCCGCCACCGTCTCCGGTTCTGCTTCCGCCGAGATCATTGACGACAACACTTGCACCTGTTCCGTTTCGCCCGTTAGCAAGTCATCTCTTGACCAAGCAGCAAAGCAACTCACCCCTGGATGCAAAGAACTGGGCATAGACCTGATCTACATGCTTAGTATTACTCTATTGCAGTAAGTTGAGCGCTTGTCACCTTTCCGAGACCTGCGCAAAGGGGATGGAATTAGAGAAGAAGAATGGGAGTCATTAGCACAAGATCCTCTCACCGCCTCCTGCGCCTGTCACGACCACCACGCGTCCATCAAATCGTAGTTCGCTCATTTGTTGCTGTGTTCTGTTTTTCTTTCAGTTTCGTTGTGTGTGCAGTGCAGCTGGCGGTGGCTCAACCAACCTTTTTTTTTTTTCGTTTATGAAAAAGGTGGCAACAGCCACATGGGACACAACAAAATACACAGCCTCATGGGTTGCTGCTCTCTGGCGTTTCTTTTTTTGTGGGTTTTTATTATATTTATTTCATTTTACAGATTCGCTTCCAGCTGTGCCCGTGAGTCCGCTGCAGGGACGGGACGGGGAAGGGTGCTCAGGCATCGGCAGCCCTGGTGGACAGGAAACGCATGCGTGAGAATGCGGAAGATCAAAAGTGCATGGCAAGTTTTGAAATATTTACCACTCGTTCTCGCGCCGAATTTGCTCCTCTTCTTCCGGAGTAAAATCGTTTTCAATGTTGAACATTTCACGAATCTGTTTGGACAAGCATAGTTTAACATCAGTTCTCGCTCCCACGTCCTTACTCGCGATCGATCGCAGTATTCCATCGAGAGACGATACTCCATGCCTTCGACAACTCAACTCAGCAGACGCTTACCCGCTGCTTAAACTAAAATCAAAAGAACAAAAAAAAAGGACAACACACCTCCTCCGCTTTCTTTCCTTTTATCATGTTCGCAACAGTCTTGCATCCAAGATCGAGCAATGCTTTAATATCAAGGTAGTTTGCAGCGAGGATGATTTCAAACAGCAACTCATTTTCCACTTTGATAAAAGAGGCATCCCACTCGTCGATATCGTCAGAGCGTCTTTTCGAAGGGTCGGTGCTGTCCTTGTCCTCCTCTGCTGCGGGGAGCGGGTCGCTTTTGTGGTGCTCGCAGTACTCGATGACCTGCATTCGAAAGTGAGTGTCAGATCACCCGCAATCCTCCTACGACGTGGAAGAAGCACATGAAATGAAAGAGGAGATTCGCCCAAACCTTCTTCAAGATTGCAGCATTCACATTCGGCAACGGAATTGGAAGCTCGTCCGCATCGCCGACGTCTTCGAGCATGTTCTTGAGCAGAACCGAGCGTTCGACAACCGTGCGATCAACTTTGAACAACTGGCTGTCGGAAGACTGGAGAGTGACGACCATTTTTTTGGGTTTTGGGTTTTCTTCGGTTTGATTTGTTTTTGTTGGAAGGAACAGTTTTACCAAGGAAAAAGACTCCTTTTGCATTGTTTCTGAGCCTGAAACGTGCGCCCCATTAGCGAGGAAAAAATATTGTTCCTGAAAGAAGGCACTGGTCAATTGTACCCGCCGATGCGCATCTCGCTTTTATGAACTCGTTTTACAGTTGAGGCGTGCTGGATTTCCATATTCCACGAATCATGTTACCACCTATTGAAAAAAGGCATAAAGGAGTGTGTCGTGTCTGTCCACTCTGAAACCAGTGCTGCAGCGCAGAAGGTGCTGGCTGCATGTTGCTGTGACCAACCAAAAAGCAACTTCATCCTTCATTAATTATCAAGACACTTACCAATCTTGGACTGCACCAGAAAACATGCCTTTATTCTGCACTGCATTTCAGACAGTTTTCTGCGCTATAATGTACATGCTTCGAGTTTCAGGAACTGCAAAAAAAAAAAACTACAACGTCTCTTCACCCAAACTAAATCATCATTTCCAAAAACAGAGCATTCCTTATTCCCATCCCAAAATTCAACACATTACAAGCTCTCTACACTCACCTCCCCACCCTGCATAACCTTCACCGCCTTTCCAAACGCATCGCGGATGCCATCCGAACTCGCCTCCGACCGAATGAGCAGTCCCCGCTTCTCCCCAGCAAACGCAAGCATCGCACGAATATCATCTTCCGACGTTAAATTGCCCACAGTAATGACAATCATACCAATCCTGACGCCACCATTGTTACCCCTCTGAAAAATGTTTCGAATTTCGGCCAGACATTGACGCTTGCGGTTGCTGTAGTCGTCACCATCAGTTAATGCAACGATCCACGTGTCAATGGACCGATCCGCCACGGCATTATTGGAGATGGTCATCATTGCGGATGCGATTGCTTCATAAAATGCAGTTCCACCGTCAGCCTCGGTATTGTTATCAATCTGGTACAGCATTTGTTTCAGTGAAGCAGGGTCTGCTTTCGTGAGTTTTGTGAACAAGGTGGTGCAAATGTGGTCGAATTTGATGAGGCTGAGAATGTCGTCTGGTGCGCAAGTTTCTGTAATAATGGTCTTGATGGAGTTGCGGCATGTACGGATGAACGCGCCGGACATGGAGCCTGTTTTCATTGTTTTTTGGGAATCCTGTTCAGTGGACGCCATTATACCACATCAAGAAAAAATGACTCACCAGAAGTGTCAAGAACGAAAGTAATATCTTTCCGACTATACAATGCCGCGCGAGATCCGCTCACGTTAAACAGAGGGGCAGCCAGCTCCTTCAGGACCTTAGCAAGCTCGGGTCTGTTCACACCCTTGTCTTCGCGCGTCTCCTCACACAAGGCAATCAAACGCTCCAAGACGAGCTTTTGCACAAACGCGACAACCACGTTAAACCGCTGCAGGACAAATAGGTACCAGGTGGCTGCATCTTGAAAGTTGCCTTGCTTTTCAGCAAGGAGACCCATATTCATGCATGCGTATTGCAAGGCGATTGGATTGTCATTTCGTTTACGAATGAGATTGAATGCGTCAGTGAGAAGTTCAGCGGCTTCGGGGACACGGTTTTGCGTCAGATATAGCTGTGAACGCAGGAACAATACAGTAAGCGAGAGAAGGGTGAAAGAATAAAACGTAATGTCAAACCTGTCCAATGTTTCCAGAGACTTGGGCAATTCCCTCCAAGTTGTCCGTCTGTCGATGGAGACTTAAACTTCGGGTGAAATACGTTTCGGCCATCTCAGCATGCTGCTGACTCAGAACAGCCCCACCATCTCCTCCAGAAGATGCCTTGAAGTTTTCTTTCCAAAGCACTCCCATGTTATTCAACCGATTGGCCAGTACAGTCTTGAGAGCCAATTGTGTTTCGACACTGTTCTTTGGTGAATCCAACATCAATGTCGCAATTTCAATGGCGCGGGTGTATTTCAGGGAGGCCTTTTGGAATTCTCCATCGATCATGCGGTAGACGTTTCCAAGATTGTTTGAACACACTCCTTCGCCGCGTTTGTTGCCAAGCTTGATCATCAGGGCTTCAGCCGTCAGATAGTTTTCGAGGGCAAGTTGCAAGTTGTCGGCATAATATGCATTATTTCCGAATCTCACGGCGGTCTTTGAAATGGGAGGAAGATGGTAAGTTTTCAGGGTACCACATACCCGCATGGGGAAGAAAAGAAATTACCAGCAAGTTCTTGAAATTTTCGTTCACATTGTTTAACTCGCGCGACATGAGAGGTTGCGCTTCAAACTCAATGTCCAACCTATTCTTTGAAATGAGACCAAGCTTTTCCACCATATCGTCAATCGGCTTGATGATTTTCTTTGCGAGAGAGTTGGTGATTCTGTAGCTGCAGAACGCTGCCAACAATGCCACGAAAATGGCCACAGAAAGCGCAGCTGCAATTAAAATTGTGAATGCTGTTCGTAAGTTGTCTGAAAGGGCGCTGATGTCTGAATTTGGGGCAGTGACGATGAGAATATGAGAGGTTGATCGGACAGATGCAGCGGCAAAAGTCCAGGCAGATCCATCTGGCTTCATGTATGAGCCAGATTGTTGTTTGTCCAAAAGGGAACGGACTTGGGTGAGGAACGCGGAGGTGAGAGTAGTGTCATTTCTGAATTCCACTTCAGAGAGAGGAGTCGTACGGTCCGCGTTATAAATGTTCACTGGAGTTCTCGACTTTGGAAACATGATGATGTTTGCATTGGCTGAATTCTAAAGGATTTGAAGGAGACTGTTGAGCACAAACAAACAGAATTACGTAAGGGGGAACTACCAACTCACATCAATAATGTAAATGTAACCATTATTAAGTATGGGAGTGTTTGCCAACTTGTTTGCAAGAGTCTCCACCAGAATCTGAAGCGCCAAAACGCCGTAGAGCCTACCGTTTCGGAAAAGAGCGACTGAAGCGGACACGAGCAATTGGCCCGACACTGCTGCCGGATACGGATTTGTAAACACTGGTTTAGACAAGCCTGGAGTTGCATTGTTTTCCGTTGAAGTCGACAAGTTGGAGTTGGCAGCCACAAGGTAAAATTGGCGACATAGCGGCTTGAATCCGGATGTTCCTTTCAAATCAGGTGACACTGACTCGCCCTGGCAGAAACCACTTGCACGCGGATCAAATGAAGTCTTGTTGTACACAAGCGGATATATACGCCAGGCCGTGTCGGCAAATCCCATCTGGATTCCGCGGACCTTGGGCTGGTTGAGCACAGCAGGTCTGAAGACATTGTCGAGGACGGAGGTGGGGTCTGGCATGCGGGCATTGAACTGGGCAAGGGTTGTAATGTTGTCCTGATAGAGCGCAGAATAGAGGGCCGGGTCTTGTGGAAGTGGAGGTGTTGCGTTGTCGAGAGTTCCTGAAGTGGGTGGGGCGCTTGTTCAAGTTATGGTTACATAGGGTGAAACAGAATGTATCCACCTGCAAAGTAAGATGTGTAGATGCTCGCGGGAGGTGCAATCAGAGGGTCCGACTGAGCACCGTCTGTGCCAAGACTGTTCCTCGCAGTACGGGCGGCAGCACTGATCTGCCTGGCAAACTGGGCAAAAACAGCGTCGACGAGGGTGGCGGCACCCTGGGCGTTGCTGCAGAAGTGGCGGAGTTCGTTTGCGGCGAGGGTTTCCTGCAGAGCGTTGGTCTCGCGCGGCACCCGCAGCATGAAGAAGAGGATGCATCCGGCTGTGATGAGCAGCGAGCCGACCACGATGGGGAGGATCAGACGCACTGCGATCTGCGTCGAGAACCTCATTTGCTGCTTGTGTAAACTTGTTCCAAGTAAAACGCGGACCCAAACTATTTATTCGTTCCGTTTGATTGCGAGCACGTTTTTGCACTTAAATTCGAACTCTGGAAACCCAATTTATGACAAACCGCTTTTTCGGACTGCGCGCGTGTCCGGCACCCCTCAAACTGTTTGTGCTTTTTTGCTGCTGTTATTCTGCTTCATAGCCTCAATATTCAGGTGGTATTCTTGCAACATGCCATCATCGCATCCCCTCTGACTGAACATTGCGCAGATGCAGTGGATGATCTACACACGCAGTCATGCGCAATCTGCTCCCACTTGCATCTCTAATGCATAAAATACGCCGCTTGTATCTTGTGGAGACGCCCTTTGTTGTTCCTGCTTGACGGAAACTATGTTTAAAGTTATATTCTTGGAGACCCGCCAAAATAAAATGCGCACAAACTTTTCAAAAACCAAGCACAAAAAACAAACAAACAAAACAGTTGACTGGAATGAAAAACCTCCCGGCCCTGACTACACTACTCGCGTGTCTCGCGTCTCTCATTCTGGCCGATGTCATAACCCAGTCATGCAATAAGGATATGCTTGCCTTCAACAAGGGCCCAAACAACGTGCGTATCTTCCATGCCTTTCGCCCACCCAGCAACCTCAATCCTCTGATTCCTTTTCTCGATCCTGCAGAAATGGGCTTTTAAATCAAGTGACCAGCCGGGTGCCGAGCTGAAGCTGTGGATAAATAACACGAAGCTTTTTCCAAAGTCGGACTGCGGTAAAATCAAACATCTCTTTCGTAACCTGAGAACGCGTTCCTGATAAAAACATATCATATCACAGGAGTCTACGTGTATCTCTACTACGACGACGAGGCCAACTACCAGTATGATAAATCAGGCAATTGGCAACCTGAGGACCCGGAATCAACTGCAAACCGAGGAGTCGTTTGTGATAGCATCGCACATTTTGTGAGTTATTGTTTCTCGTTTTTTCAAGTCGACTGATGCTTTTCCCATGCAACTCCAGTGGAACCAAACGAATTTCAATACACCCAAATCAATCTACTGCTACGGTCTTGGATTGGCTGGAGGTTTGAGAAATGAACCTTGCCGTCTCCACAGCTCCCACTGACTCTTGATTTTTTGTAAAACAGTTCTTCAAGTGGACGTCCCCATTCCCTACATCGCCATTTTTCCGGATGCAAAAGACGAATCCTCCGCTTGGTGTGAAGGAGTTATTCCTGCTTCTTACACCATTGACTCATACTCAACCACTTCGTATGTTTGTGGAGACCCACACTGTATGCGCACTTTATATGAATGTCAGTTTTTGATAGCTCGTCCATTCTAACGGTGCTTCTGTTCTCTTTCGTTTCGCTTTTTCAGTCTGGACTCCTGACGGCAATTACATGGATTGTACGTTAAACTTGCCTCACGCGCATGTCAATATCCCTACTCACTTCCCCGTCTTCTTCAGACCAAGATCTTGGTTGGTTCTGGTTTTTCAGATCTCAGTACTACGGAGTATACATTCAAGCGAGGCAGTACTCTTGCAATCATTACGTCACGTGCATTGATTCCTTGGTTGTCCAATACGAGCAAACCCTGGTTGTCATTGCACCGTGGGACGCGGTCAAGTCCTCAGGCAGACCTGCCGTTTCAATGGCAGGTGTTTTTTGCCCAATTCTGCTGTCTCAATCTGATCTTCTTTTTGCAGCCCATTGGGCAAGGATTGGGTCAAGTGGACGTGTTTGTGACGTCGGCAAAACACGATCATGGGTGGAATGTGCAGCTTCAGTTTGATACCGGTATTGCTTGAATTGATCCATTTTACACCGAGCGCGAACTAACAGCTGTGCTTTTTGAAAGGTTTCGTTATCAACGTGGCCAGTTATCGATGGTTCTGCACGGGAGCTCACTGCAGTTGGTACCTGTGCATTACCCAGCAAGTTCCTGGAAAGTATGTCAAGCCACGTGGCGGTAATGCAACCTCGGGCGGTATGGTGGGTCAAATGGATGGCATCAAGGCAAACGACTTTATCCACGACCCAACCGAGGTAGGCTCATTTTAATTTAACGCGCCAATTTGTAAACCTTTTTACCGCCGCATCAGATGAAAAGCTGGTACAAGTATGCTCCGCCCACCCTCAATCTGTAAGCTATTATTGAAACAATAGGTATTCCTTGTCATCCGCTGACGTTTATTCATTGTCCAGCCCCAGCAGCACAGTGAATGGTTATGCGCTGAGCGGCTACGCAATTGAATTCGGGCAACGCAACCGTGTTGGTGATGGAGATGTGCTTTTGGACAGATGTGTCGATTCCCTTGGCAATGGAATCCCAGGCGGTCTCTTTCCCACAAGAAGGTTAGTATTTGCTCAATGAACTTCTGAAGATATCCTATTTTAAACATCCCTGTAGATGCTCAGCAACGCAGAAAATGCCGATCCGCAGTTATAGACCCGCTCCATACGCTGTAAATGATTTTCGTGTGGTTTTATATTTGAGATCTTTCTTACCGTTCAATTATTTTTGATTGCACAGAGTCCACGCGGCTACATGATGCACACAACGAACATCACCACGAAGGGTCCTATCGTTAAAACGATGCCTCCAGCCGATTCCACTCTCTTTTATCTTCCTGCGAACGTTAACCCCAAAGAAAGATCCACCCTCAGAAAGTATGCACGTGACGATGAAGTGGACTTGGAGCAACCTGGATTCAACGTTACGGATGGATTTAAACATGACGCACATGAAGCATGTGACTTGGCAATTGATGGCGATTCATGCCCGTTCCTGAACGAGACGCTTGCGATTCAGGCATGTGTGAATGATTGCATCATGAGTGGCAGGTAACTATTTGTTCCAATATTTTGTATTTTTTTGAAATTCACTTTCTGGTGCTGTTGAGGGAGAAACCTAAACATCTTTTTAATGTCTCAGCTTCGACTTGATTGACGCACACAAGGTGGCCTTCCAACAAAAATGCACACACACTGTCATCAACATTCAAGCGCACGTTGAAGAACTCGCCGACAAGGGGGACGACCACGAAGTTGGCAGACGCGACGGCAAGAAGGGAAAGAAGCCTGCATGGAAGAAGAAGTACCCCAAGCGGAAGCCGGAGGACGACAACGCAGTGGTCAAGTACCGGAACAACACTGTGAAGTACACGTTGGCGGACATGGTGCGGCAGGCAAACAAAGTCAGCCGAAACTTGGGATTGGGAGATCATAAATGTGACTGTGTCAAGGGACAGGGGGATTGCTCGCAGGGTGGGTGCATGTGCAAGAAGGGCTTCACTGGAAAGCGGTGCGAGAAGGACTTGACAAAGTATGGAAAGAAACACCCGAAGAAGCAAACTAAAAAAGAGACGAAGAAGGAGAAGGATCAGAAGGAAAAGGATAAGAAGGAGAAGGATAAGAAGGAAAAGGATAAGAAGGAAAAGGATAAGAAGGAGAAGGAGAAGAAGGAGAAGGAGGAGAAGGAAAAGAAGGAAAAGGAGAACAAGAAGGCCGAAAGAGATGCTGACGAGGAAGAGTCTCAACGCATTATCAGAAGAAGAAGATCGGTCGACCACGAGGATCTTTGAAAACGTTATCGGACTTTTATCACGGGTTTGCGTTTTCGGACTATTTATAAAGGGTTGTCTGGTGTCTTTATTTTTTTTTTGTTTACGTTCAAACCGTGGCCTGTACAATTGGATGCTTTTCTCTGGCAGAAGGGTGCAGAACCCCCAGATTTCCAGAATTTCACCTCAGCTGCATGCCCGTCCAAACTAGGCAGAGAAAAAGCGGCAGATCCAGCAAGATTGATGCGTCAAAATGCTCAACGCCTGTTGGGATGTAATGGGAGACCCTGCTGATTTCGTTTCAGCAGCAGCCATTTCTGGCTGTTTGACCAGAAGGGGGCGAGCCAGGCGTGTGAAGCATACATTATCAGGCGCACGGTGGAATTTCTGAGTCAGGAACCCATAAATTTATTTCAATGGACGCATTCAATCCCCAGATCACTCAAGAGACACCACGCTTATTCCAATGGGCGGGAGATGATGTCAGAGTCACCGGCATCAATGATGCTCAAGACTCCGACACGGAAGTACTTTCCACAGGCAGTTCCAAGGTCAATGTTGTTTCCAGAGTAGTGGTGAACGGCAGTCTTGGAAAGCATGGCGTAGTATTCGAGCTCAGACTTTCTCAATGGGGGGCAGTTTCCAGAGATGAGGAGGAGCTTGGCCTTTCCGTTGCGGATGGTCTTCAAGGTGGACTTGTAACCCAAGGTGTACTTTCCAGACTTCATGACGAGAGCAAGACGGGAGTTGATGGTCTCTACGAGGTGCGGACAATGCTTAGTCCACAGTCACGAAAACTGGAGGTTTCTGAAGACGCTTCGATAACAGGGGGTTCCGCCAAGCTTCCTTTCCATCACACTTCGCAGCATGAATATGAAACAATATTCGAAGCAACTGTCCGTGTGATGTTTTGCGAGAAAGCCTGGCGAGCCATCTCTGGTTTCGAGCAGTCTCCAACCCCTTGAGGAGGAAAGAAACTACAAACCTCCGGCGTTCTTCTTGGCCTTCTTGATTGGGGCGGCAACAACGGGGGCGGCGGCGGCGGCGACTTCAGCTTTGGGGGCCATCTTTCTGTTCGAGTCAAAAAGTTAGCCTGTTGATCGAGTGAAACGAGAGGCCTTCCATCAAATCAATCTGATAGACCGACGACAGAGAGAGTCATAGAGGATGCTGCATCTATATCCCTTGAGATGTGATGGAGAGTTGGGGGTGGACAGGGATGGATGGAAGGAGCATGTATGTCTCACCGATTGAGAGTTGATTATCTGAATACTCAAAAATGTCCTCAGGAACATCAACAACATCTTTCGACGCCGCGCTTGCCGCGTTGACCCCTCCAGAAGCGCCTTACGTATTGCAATGACATCGATATGTGTGCAGTTTCCAGCGTCTCTCTCAAGTCTTGAGTTCTGTAAATGCCATTATAAGCAACAGAGGCAGAGTAAGCATTTCAGTTTATTCAATCGTCAGGAGTCGACATGACGGGTGACCTGTCAAGATCAGATGTAAACATTGAACAAGAGTGCAAGTTTCACAGGCAAATTTTTCTGGTTCAGAAATCCTTAAGACAACTGTATTTTGTGCCCGCCTGAACCGAGTCATTGTGCTCAAATATTTGAGGATGAAGTTGAACGGAAATGTTGCGCTCGCAATAACGCTGGCGAGGCACTGCAATTGCTGAATCTGGTCAAAGGCGTTTAATATTTTGCTTCGTGCGCAGGGAACGCAGAAACAATAAACAAGGAGCACGAATGCGGTTTTCGATGCGCAAAACTGGCGCATTTCTTTGTTTCAACTCTTTGCAGAAGAGCCCTGGGTATCAGAACCCACAATGAGTTGTCATTGGGCAGCAAGCGAACATTCGACCACCGCTTCCGTCCTTGACCACCCCTGGATCCAAGTGCGATGGCACTCTCTGTGATGAATACAGTTCCCGGTACAGTGACCAGTTGACATGACATGCACTGCAGGACACGTTTGTTCATATCTCGAACGCACATGGTCATATTTACAAATGCGGTAAATGTTCTTCGGGGCATTTGAAAGCGTCTCGGACTGTGTGACCAATAAAATGTAACGTTTTCGGATGCTTGGGTTTCAACGGACGAATCTGATTGGTGGTCCTTGCAGATCCGAAAAGCCGTCGCACTTAAAAATTTTATCCTGGTTGCTGATTGGTCAATGTAAATCCCGCATGTCTAAACGACGCGCCCTTATAACAACTGCCTTTTCTTTTTACAGACCAAAGTCGCGCCTCGAACAGAACAAAAAAACTGCAAGAAAAACACAAAAACATGCCTTACACTCCCGCCCAGTTGGTATTCGGGGCAGTGTCCCTTGCTAGTTTCCCAGCGTCTCTGGTCGTGGTCTATTACATGATGGACAACCGCAGTTGGTGTTTGGCAGACCATTGTGTCAACGGTGCTATTGCCCCCCAAATCCGCATCTCACTGGCCGTGTTTTACGGATTCTTGGCATTTTCTGCGGCCGTCATTTTGGCATCCAAGCGAGTTCCTGGTCTTCGCCGCGTCCTTTCCAAGAGCATCTACCCAGGGACCACAATCACCATTGGCGAGTCAGCATGGTTCCTTAGTGTCCTTCTTATCTGCTGCGTGGGGTTGCCGGTAACATACTGGCGCTTCTGGTGGGACAGACGAGGTGACAGGTTCATCCAGCAGTACTCTCGGATTCGGCTAGTCTATCATACATTCATGATGGTCAGCGGTGACTGCGTGGCTATACTGATGGGTTTCTTGTACATTCTTCCTTCCAAGAACTCGTTCTTTGCTACCTTTCTCGACCTTCCGTACACTTCCATGGTCCGCATGCATATTTGGATTGGTATCGGTAATCTAGTGTTGGCACTCAGCCACTTCATCTCCTACTTGCTGTCATACAATCTCACGAAAGATGGGATCAGCGCGAACCTTTTCCGGGGTGCAGAGGGTAGGGCCTGGGGAAAAGGTGGCTATTATCTGCTCATTGGTTTCGCCGCGTTCTGGGTGCTTGTGATCATTTGTGGCAGCAGCTTGGCCATTGTCCGCCGCAAGTTTTACAACTTTTTCTTCTACACTCACTTCCTCACGTACGCATACACGGTCATGGTCTACCTGCATGCACAAAGCATGGCCTACTTCCTGATGCCTGGTTAGTCCGCGTGCTTCGATCCTCCTTCCTTCCGCGCTTGTCTAACATTGATGCTTATCAATCAAAACGCAGGTCTATTCATGTACATCATTGACGTTGGAATCCGCGCTTTCACCACCTTTTACCACGACACAGTCACCAATGTTATTTTTGAGGACTCTGGGTACATCACCGTCACGATCGCAACCACCAAGGCCCGCAACGCAAAGCCCGGCCAATTCATGCGTGTCAACATCCCGTCCGTTTCAAGATTTGAGTACCACCCTTGGTCGATTGCTCACTCGGACGAGAAATCTGTCACGTTTTTGTTTGCGCCAAGTGTCAAGGCCAAAGAGTGGAGCACTCTCGCTGCGGAGCATTTGCGGTGCTACAAGCAAGGTGGCCACAGCACGTTTGCAAATGTACCGGTAGTACTGCAAGGTCCGTACGGGAAGGAAATGGACATGACTGTTTATGGCAAGATGCACAACGTAGCTGTGTTTTACGTTGGTGGTACTGGCTTGGCTGCGTGCACCGCTGGTATCCGCAAAATTCTGGAAGAAAATGATGTGAAGGTGATTCCCACCAAAGTCGTGCTTTGCTGGTCATCAAGGTCTGGCGGAACCGCAAACATGTCGCTCCTGAAGGACTGGATCAAGACCGGAAGAGTGATGCTTCAGCTGCACGAAACCTCGGGCGCAGACGTTGATAAATCACAACAAGTTCTTCTACAGCAGTCTGGTGAATTCGAGCAAAGTGAACTTGTGTTTAAGGGGCGTGCAAGCTTGACAAGCGTGTTGGGGAAATTCGTAAAACCCATGTTGGCCAATGGGGAGATGCTTGTCCGAGTCGGAGTATTTGTTTGCGGTCCAGCCGGGCTGACACGTGATGGACTGCGGGATGCAGACAGGTTCATGAAGGAAAACAGGTCGGCATGCACGGTCGAGGTCGAGGCAGAGAGTTACGAACTTTGAAGGAACCATTTTATATTCCAAACCGGTTCAGCGTCACAGTTGTCGCGACAATTTAATATTAAGCAGTAAAAGCACGTACGAACGAACGGTTCATTGGGACTTTGTTTCCCAGGCTTGGTTTATGGTTTTCTAATTTTCACAAAAATTGTTTGCTGCATTTTGATTGGCCAGGCAATACCCGCTCTTCTTTGTCCTTAAAAGCACGCAACCCGCTTAGAAACAAACCAAAGACAAGGAAACATATGCCCTTCACTCCTGCCCAGCTGCTCTTCGGTGCCGTGTCCCTGGCAGCCTTCCCCGCCTCCCTGGTTGTCGTCTACTACATGATGGATAAGAAGAGCTGGTGCCTGGCAGACCATTGCATTGCGGGCGCCATCGCTCCACAGATCCGTTACTCCCTGGCCGTGTTTTATGGATTCCTTGCTCTCACTGCGGCTGCCGTTGTAGCGTCCAAGAAAGTCACTGGTCTCCGGCGCATTCTCTCCAAGGGCATCGTCCCTGGCAGCACAATCACCATCGGCGAGATTGGCTGGTTTATCGGTGTCCTCGCCATCTGCTGTGTGGGTCTGCCAATCATGTACTGGCGTTACAACTGGGACAGACGCGCTGAAAAGTTTATCCCCCAATACTCCTACACCCGTCTCGTGTACCACACTATTATGATGGCCAGTGGTGACTGCTTGGCCGTGATTCTGGGTTTCCAGTTCATCCTTCCTTCCAAGAACTCGTTCTTTGCCACCTTCCTTGACCTCCCATACACCGCCATGGTCCGCGTGCACACCTGGGTCGGCATGACAACGCTGCTCATGACGCTCACCCACTTTGTTTCTTTCCTGCTCTCCTACAACCTGACGAATGAGGGAATTGTCAAGACTCTGTTTGCCAGTGCCGACGGAAAGGCCTGGGGCAAAGGCGCGTACGTAAACTTACTTGGCTTCGCAACGTTCTTGGTACTTGTGATCGTTGCCGCCAGTTCACTCGCGGTCGTCCGTCGCAAGTTTTACAACGTCTTCCACTATTTCCACTTTCTGACGTACGCTGTTGCTGTCATGAGTTATCTCCACGCACAGAGTTCGGCATACTTTATCATACCAGGTACAGCACCTTTCTTGGTCATCTGAGCGCGACGTGCCGGCTAACAAACAAAACAAACACAGGTCTCTTCATGTACATTCTCGATGTCATTATCCGCACATGCACCGTCTTCTCCAAAGACACAGTCACTGGCGTTACTGTCGAAGACTCGGGCTACATTACCGTCACGATCGCAACCACCAAGGCTCGCAACGCAAAGCCCGGCCAGTTTATGCGCGTCAATGTCCCATCCGTCTCCAAGCTTGAGTACCACCCTTGGTCCATTGTGCACTGTGACGAAAGGTCTGTCTCGTTCTTGTTTGCTCCAAGTGTCAAGGCCAACGAGTGGAGTACACTTGTGGCTGAGCAGCTCAAGTCTTACAAGCAAGGCGGCCACAGCACGTTTGGAAATGTGTCCGTGGTGCTGCAAGGACCTTACGGGAAAGAGATGGACATGACTCGTTACGGCAAGATGCACAATGCAGCTGTGTTTTACGTTGGTGGTACTGGTCTTTCTGCGTGTGTGTCTGCCATCGACACAATTATCCAAGAGAACGATATCAAAGTGATGCCTACCAAGGTCGTGCTTTGCTGGTCCTCCAGATCCGGCGGAACCGCAAACTTGTCACTTCTGCAAGACTGGATCAAGACTGGAAAAGTGGTGCTCGAACTGCACGAAACCTCGGGCGCTGACTTGGACAAGGCCGAGCAGACGCTTCTGCAGCCGTCCAGCGCCGGTGCACAGAGCGCATTTGTGCGTCGCGGTCGTCCAACTTTAGCAAACGTTCTTGACACACATGTGAAGCCTTTGTTGGCGAGTGGAGAGATGTTGGTCCGAGTCGGGGTATTTATTTGCGGCCCCGCTGGACTCACCCGTGATGGTTTGCGCCAAGCGGACAAGTTTGCGCAGGAGAACAAATCAGCGTGCATCGTTGAGGTTGAGGCTGAGAGCTACGAGCTCTAGATTCCCAGCGCATCCAGCTTTTTTCTTTTTTTTTAGTTCAGCACAGTTGGGGACATTCACGGTAATTCGCTCATGCTAATAACAAGTGACAAGTGATGTTTCAGCCAAAGTTATGATTTTCGTTTTGGCAAAAAATATAAATAAAATGACTGAAGAGGAGAAAGCAACCATCGTGGACCAGGTGCAGTGATCACCGACCTTCCAAAGAGCGGGCAGACCCTCTCCTACTCACACAATCAATCGAATGCAACGCTGCCTCGCCATCTCAGCTATCATCCAATCTCTACTGCAACAACCGAGTCTGAACAACGAAACTCATCCCCAACCTGCTTCGAACCCCAACAGACTCCAGCCGCAGATGCCGCAGCTGAAGAAGACGGCGAAGTGGAGGCATCGCCCGAAGTGCACTTTGAGCCCATTGTGAAGTTGGAGCAGCTTGAAGAAGTCAAGACGTTTGAGGAGGACGAAGATGTTGTGTTCAAGATGTGAGTTCGATTCGTTGTTGGTGGGGGGCTCTCAATCGTCTGGTTGTGGTCTGCAGTGGGATGATGTGGTCAAGCTTGTGTGCACATGCTCATCCTCAACAACAACAAAAAAAACAAGGCGCGCCAAGCTGTTCCGTTTCGATAAACCCAACAACGAATGGAAAGAGCGTGGAACGGGAGATGTGAAGCTTCTTCAGCACAAGGAAACGAAAAAGATTCGTGTGCTCATGCGACGTGACAAGACGCACAAGATTTGCGCAAACCATTTCAGTTTCGTCACATATCTTACCGCATGTTCCTTCTTTTTTTTTTTTTTTTGCAACTGACCGGTATCTTTATCTTCGCGTTATTACAGTTACTCAAGAAATGACCCTGAATCCAAACGTTGCATCCGACCGTTCATGGGTGTACTCTGTTGCCTCTGATTTCGCTGAAGGAGAAGCTCGCGCAGAGTTACTTGCAATTCGATTCGGAAACTCAGAAAGTGAGTCCATCATCAAAATATCTTGAAAAAAACGCGGCTGAACATTGAATCGAATTTCTTTGTCCCCTGAACAAAAGATGCGGACAAGTTTAAGGAAGAGTTCCGCAAATGTCAGGCTCTTAACCTTGAGACTGAAAACAAGGAACTTGCTGTAGCTGGAAAACCGTTGAAGGAGGCTACAAAGGAGGAGGAATCGTCGGACGATGATGATGATGATGAGGAGGAGGAAACGGATCTCTGAAAGATGACGCACTTGTCAGGGTGTGTCGTGTTGGTTGAGTCTGAAATATAAGTCAATTTTGAAATGTTTGCATTCTTTTATGTTTTTGAAGTTGTCAAAACCACTGGCGATCGTCACCAAATTGTGTCTCGCCGAAACTTTGACTCGATGACACTTGCACCGCAATCGCGCCTCAAACGCGTCCATTTGTGACATGAGATGCAGTGAGGCAGAAAATGCAAAAAGCAATTTGGCACTTTAATATTACAAAACCACACAACCGGTGCACCTCAAGCAAATGCAAAAAAAGGAACATACCAAGCAGAAGAAGAAAAAACCGTCACAGGAAATAGCAGAAACCCCCACCAAAAAAGAAAAACACTCAATGATCCAAAATTCTTAAGTTTCCAGACACCACCTTGTCGTCAAGAATTGCTCCGGATGGAATATCAATCCGACTTCCATGATTGGCAACAATAATCACAGTCCCCCTCAACACAACGTCAGATCCAAATGTCACATCCCCAGTCACTGTCAAATGGTCCAACTCAAGAATGTGCGGTGGGCTCTTGAATCGGCTCGAATAGTGCCCAACCTTTTTGAAATGGTCTCCCAACTTGACGAGAGGCACGGTTCCAAACAACCGTTTATTGTTCATGCTGAGGACGCCGTGATGCAGACTGTACAAGTCGGATGTGATGAGGAACAGGTCAGATGTGCTCTTCACTGGCAGAAAACGGGATCGAGGAACGTTGATTCCGATAGCGTTTTGAAAGTGCTTGATGGCAGCTCCAACAGCAGTTTCCAGCTGGATCACTTTCTCCCCGCCCTCTGTGGTTTTGATGTTTTCGATAATCTCCATGTTGAAGGCACTGTCAGTGACGAGGCGCTTGATGGCTTTAAGCGAAACCCACAAGTTGTTTGTGTTGAAGATCTTGAACTTTTTGATGGACTTGAATTCTTCAATGTATTCTGAGGGAACTTGGGCAATTTCTAGCAGGCGGACTTGTCCATCGTAGTCAATCAGAGTTCCTCCCTTAATGTCAGCTTTTGTCTTGTCCGTCACTTCCATAATAAATTCAGACCCGGAAGAAGCCATGTGGTCGAGAATTGTAGTGTCTACTGTGGCACCCAGGTTGTCAACGTTTGAGATGAAGAGGTACTCCTTGCCATCGGCAATGAGTTGATCCAAAAGTCCCGAGTTGTTTAAACTTTCAAACAAATCTCCGTGGCCGGGAGGGTACCAGTTGGGTCCGTTGTCCGCATAACTCGTAGCGGATGGAAGAAGGCTTTCCTTCCCAACACGTGGGTAGCGTGACTGGTTGAAAGTCAGGATTTGCAGTGCGTGCGAAGAGTATTTTTGGATAATATTCGTTGTGTCCACGTCCGTGTTGAACGAGTTCATGAGGATGAGGGGGACATTAACTTGGTTTGTGCTGTTGAGGTACTCGACTTGGCGGACCGTGAGATCGAGGAAGGTCATTCCATCGCGGACTTCAATAGCACTGCGCATTTGAATATGAAACGATCAGATGGGCCGCACTTCTTTGTGTCAATCAGAAATGAATGCGCTTCTCACCTCTTAGGTCCGACACAGCCCATCGTGGTTCCGAGACCACCATTCAACTTCAGCACGGCAAGTTTCGCCAAATTGCTCGCGTTGGATACATTTGCCGCGGGGGTCTTCAAGTTTTTGTAATACAGAATCTGCTCCTCCTTGGGCGACTTGATCTTTGACCAGTTGCTAAATTGAGTGGCGTCAGTAAAAAAAAAACGTGTCCAAACAAATTGCAAACGCGCAATGGCATGACCAAACACACATCAAGCAAGCAACTTTGAAAATATTTTCAACTCACATCTTCTGTCCCTTTGCTTTTTCGGCCAAATACCGCGCAAACAGGTCAAAGAAAGAGTCCATTTCCTTTGCAAAGTGGTCCCGCTCGGGTCCCTCCGGCACGGCCGCAACCATGTTCCCGAGTTCGTTGCGCATGCCCTTCGCAGCCAGACCGAAGGTGGTTCCCTTAAAATCCTGGAAGTGGGGGTTGAGAGGAAGTGGGAGGGTAAGTGGTTTGCGAAACGATGAGTGGCATTGGTTCAAAGGGCAGACAAACGCACCAGAAGGGAGAATGAACGGTCATGGTTGACGGAGATACTGCTTTGATTCTGGTCGATGCTCTCACTGCTGGCCATCATTTTGTTGCTGCTGTTGTTGGCTGTGAATGCCGCGGCCATTCTGTTTTTATACCCTTTTTTGCGTATTCGATTTATTTGAGCGCATTTGAATTTGACAATTTTCCTATCAGCAAACGTCGAGGTCAAAGCAGCGTCTCCGGCGACTGGCACGCCCTTCTCGGAGCGCATGTTTGGCGCATGAGTTTTCCAGGAATACCGGGGCTGACAATGTGCCGTTGCCGGGACCTTGTTTGACTTTGACTGGGGTGTTATCACCTGCCTGGAAACCCTTCTTTTCACGAACCAGATTACCAGATTACCATTTGCCGTATCCAGCGCGATACTGGCGCATTCATTAACTAAACGCGGGTCCTCTAAACCATCCTTGGGCGCAGTGAGGAAATACAAGTCAGTCTCTACTCTTCAGAATGCGCGCTAGTTGAGGAAGCACTTGATATCGCAGTGGATTTTATGATATCGTGCAGAAATAATACAGAATGTAAAACACCCAGCTTGACCAGCAAGATGGGAATGAATGAAGCATCACTAAATAGGTACAGCGGCCGCCAATATAAATTGGCAAGAATTCACGCGCGCCGCTGGATTGAAGTATGTTTGTACCGTTGATGACCGCTTTCACGGGCGGCACATACATGGGAGCAAACGAAGATGTAGCTGCTTCTACAGTAGGCGGAACAAAGACTGGCGTTGCGGGAGCAGGAGTAGCCTTAGGCGTCGCAAGCGCAGCCTGGGTCTTGGCAGCATTTACAGCTGGAGTTGAAGGCTTTAATGGCTCAGGCGCAGCGTACACTGGTCTTATGGGAGCTGGCGAGTCGTAGATGGATGTGCATGCTTTTGGCTGCGATTCCATGCATTTTGGGTCAAAAGCAGCGACATTGCTGGTTGGGATCTGGACCGCAAATTTACCAAAGCCTTTCTCGGTAACACAAACGCCCCGGATTTCGATATAGTCGCCGTGGATTCCGCAGTCGGGAACACGCCACGTAAACGGCGCAGACTGCGATTTATAAAACGCCTCATCGTCGAGCGTCTTCTCATGCACAATGGTCTCGCCGCACAAGCCGTACGGGTAGTGCACCATGTTCAAGCCTGGGTTTGTAATCGTTCCAATGCGGCGAGGTCCGTTGGAATTCGGAGGGTAATCTTGCGCCCAAACAAGGAGCCCCAGCAGGCCCTCTCCGCCTTTCGTTTTCACAACAAAGCTGTTTGTGGTTTCCTGCATGACACTTCCAACTTCAAACGCGGCAGTACACAAGTCTTGAGAGCTGTATGGTGCAGATTTTACTTTGTGGTAGCCTGCGATTTTGACTCTGGAGTCCGCCTCTTGGAGCATAGGAAGAACTTGGGCAAGCGATGTCGGCGCGCCTTTTGCCTGTGCGTTGAGGTCGCACAGGTAGGAAGGAAGAAGGGTTCCATTTGTGAATGCGGAGGTGGATGCGATAAGGTGGAACGCAACAGCTGCGAACACAATGCTTGAGACCATGGTGGAAGAATGGAAATTTAGTTACGAGTCGTGGGAATGATAGCTGAGGGGTTCAATGCAGCGCAAGTTCATTTGTAAAAGTCATTCGATCAAAGAGTGTGGGGGAAATAACTGAGTAGTAATGACTTTTAAATTGTTTTTAACAAAGCGTGCGCGTGATGCCCCCTCAGAAGAAGAATTGAATTGGCCAAGCAAACGTCGCGTCAACGTCTGTCGATGAGATGACTTTTGCTGAAGGCGCTGAATACTGTCAATTTGGATTTTATCTTCGACATTTCTTACCGTCAAATCCCCTTTCCATTCTCGCGAGCTTTTGTTGCTCGCCTTTTTACCTACCCTTCGCCACTAGTACCTGCATCTTTACTTGTGGTGTTAGTGCTGCAAGTGGTTCCTGCGTTTCTCTCACCTTTCGCCCGTTTAAACCCAATCATGATGCAAGCGGTAGGTTTTATTAACCACAACAACAGCCAGATACCAAACTGCAATCTAGTAAGAGTGCCCCCAGGTGGCAAGGAAGTTCAGCAGAGTAACTGTGTCATGTCTTAGTAAAACACTACCATATCTAGCAACCATCCCATCCCCCATCGAGGCTGGTACAACACATCACGAATGCTTCTGGGGTTACCTGTGGGCAGGCAGGGCCAACAAACTAACAGGGCAACTAGAGTTAACTCGCAGGTCTTCGATCGAGACGCGGGGCCAACCTTGGGTACTGGGGTCACCCCAGACAGATCTTACTGATATACCCATTCAGGTTTACGAGCCTGGATTCCAATAACACCAGCTGCGGCAGTTTTCTGCCTAGGCATTCAAACGGCTGTTGTTGAGTCATAAGTAAAAGGGGCCATTCAATTCGAAATGCATTGTTTTGGTGGAAGTGACATCACAACAAATGCAAAGCGTGTAAATATGAATTTGTCAAAATTTATTTTTCACAACTGAAAATGGCCTCTGCTCAGCCGCAACCAGCGTACGCCCCGACCACGCTGTCCCTGCCCAAAGGACGCTTCATCCTATCACACCCTCTCACGGAGCAGGATGACGAGCCACAGAACGCACTCTTTAAAAGCCCAGAATTTACAAAATACCTGCCCAACTTCAACCCAAACCCAACCCTCCAAGACACGATCCAACGCCGCATCACCCAAACAGCCGACCGCAACACCAAAGTGTTCTCTATCCGCACAAAAGACACGAACGAGTTTGTAGGCTCCCTGGGCCTGTACCGCATGGAACACGACAACAAGGCTACGGAAGCCGGACTCGCGGTGTTTACAACTAAGCACCGGTCTGGAATTGCAAGTGAGGCGCTTTTCCTGCTGCTGAACCATGCGTTTACGGATGTGGACAAGGGGGGGATGGGGTTTAACCGGGTCACGTTTGTGACGAATGCGCTGAATGCGGCCATGCGTGGGTGGCTCGAGAAGGCTGCGGGAGCCACGCAGGAGGCATTGTTCAGGGACGCATGGAGGGATGCGAGCAAGGACACGTACTTTGACTCAGTCACTTATGCGATTCTGAAGCGAGAGTGGGAGGGAACCAGTCGCAAGAAGTTGTTGGAGAAAGTTGAGCGGTATTTTGAATGATGGGTGGTATCGGTGTTGTTTTTGTATTTCGCAGCTGTCAGTGTTGGGGTCTCTTCATGATTTCGCAGGTGTCCATCACCTGGACAATAAAACTCGCGTCGTTCTCGCAGTCGCATTTGATGGAGCGCATTTGCTGTCGAGTTTATCCGCCAGCACACACAGGATGGAACCCGTTCACTGTTCAACAAGTCGTCGTGGAATGAACACAGTTAGTTCAGAGAGAGAATAAATGCAGAGAAATGTCCGCGTGTTTGTGAGTCACTCTGAATTTTGTGCGATTGGAAATAATAACAAAGCCAAGAACGGAGAAAGCGATATTTTATTGCATTGACACATGGGGGAGGGTATGCATGGTGGAGGGAGTGAAGCACACCCAGCTTGTTACGCCTTGGACGGACACAGGCAGCCAACCCCCATGCCCGCATGCATGCTGCCCTTGTTGTCTGTTGTCTGTTGTCTGTTGGGAGACACTGCCCCACTGAGCAGCACCGGATGAAGAGCATCACAAGCTGCTGAATAATACAGTACAACAAGATTGAGTTATTCGAAATGCCTCAAATGCCTCAAAAACGGAGCATTGGAACTCAGTCCGAAATACAACACAAGAATGGCCCAACCAACCAAAATCACGGAAATCGCACCAGGATGCTTTAACCTGAGAGCTGTAAGCACTGCTTGAACCACTTGCCTCGCCTCTGTCTCTCTAAACAGCCCTCCTTCCTCCAGCCCTTCACCATCTTGGCCGGCATCGTCGACATTGGCACCCACATGTCCTTCATCAAACTTTCTTCCGGCAAGTTTGTTGTTTTGTCCGCCGTCCAACTCGATGCGCAGGCCAAAAAAGAAGTTCACGATCTGACAAAAGGCGGCGAGCTGATTGAGGTTGGTTTTACCTTACCCAGCTGTTCCAGTGCCCCCCCCACGCCCGCAGTTCTAACATTTCAAATTAAACACAGGCAATCATTGGAACAAACCCATTCCACACCCTCGCGTTTGAGCAGTTCTACGAACTGTATCCAAATGCACCCTTCTACGGAACACCCCGCCATATTCGCAAATTCAAAGAAATTCCTTGGGCTGGTTCCGTCACTGACCCATGTGTTTTGACACGTTGGGCCCCCGAACTTGCTCTCGAGCTCACCCAGGGCGGCGAGTTTGATGACCCACAGCCCGAATCGACAAACCACTTTGCAGGAGTCGTTGCGATCCACCTTCCATCGAAAACCATGGTTGTCGATGACTGTTTCCGTGTCAGCAAGAACCCGGGTATCATCGAACGCGGAATTTTTGGACGTCGGGATATGGAAGTGTCTTTCCACTGGTCGCTGTACAATGACGCTTTGTACAAGACCCCAACCGCCGTGCAGACTTTCCACGACTGGGTTCTTCATTTGACAAAGACCTATGATTTCGATAACATGAGCACTGCGCATGGCGGTATTTTGATTGGAGGGGCAAAAGCTGAGCTTGTGCTCGGCTTGGAGAAGGCGAGAGTCGCGTTGAAGAAGATGGCAGTTGCCCGTGGAGGCGATCTGGTTTACTAGCCGACATACCTTTCTATTTACAATTGCTTGCTGAGCTGCTATAATAAATACTTGAACGAAACCTTTCCCTGAGCAGGGCCTGTTGCTTGCTGCATTGATAGGGCAAAAAGGGAAGAGCCTTTGAACACCTCTTCAAGTTTTTCCTTGAATTTTATGAGCAAATGTGAGTCGGTAAACTGTCAGCAGAGAGATGGGACACAGGGACGCATGACGAAAAAACGATATTATTCAACACGTTCGATTCGATGCTGCGATTAGTAGCAACAGAATAGTGATGCAGGAGTGTGTTTTCATTTCAAGGAGCCTGCGCAAATAGCAATCGCCTTTTCCCAGCAGCAACTCAGAAGATACGCAACGCCATTTTCGAGTTGCGCAACCACATATTATTTGCAATGCACCCCTGCTGATGTTGAAAGAATGAAGTGAGCTTGCATCCATTATTTACGTGGCATTTCTAGTTGAATCCAACAAAAGTATTTCCACAAACAAGGTGAACACGACTCCGCATTCGTTTGACACACGCACAACTAACTCCACTCGTATCTTGACGCAAACATCATGCTGAGCAGATGGGCTGTATGTATTCTGTTTGATGTGCTCCTCTCTTGAAAACGATGGTTGAACTGACCCTTCCCCACCCCACCCACCCAGTCCGTCTCCTGCACGTGCTGAAGCCCTTCGTGGCTTACATGCCTGAAATTGTATCCCCAGACCGCAAGGTACTGTCCGCCTTCGTTATTCGGCTTTTTCCGTTTTTATATGAGCTCTTCTCTGTGCTGCAACTGATTTTTAACCGACTATGCCCAACTGCCTCAGATTGCATTCAGAGAGAAGGTCATGTGGACTGCAATCACTCTCTTCATCTTCTTGGTCTGCTCCCAAATCCCACTCTATGGAATCATGTCCAGCGACACCTCCGATCCAATGTACTGGATGCGTATCATCCTTGCCTCCAACAGAGGAACTCTGATGGAACTCGGAATCACTCCCATCATCACCTCCGGAATGATCATGCAACTTCTCGCAGGAGCAAAATTGATTGAAGTCGACTACTCTCTCAAGGAAGATCGCGCTCTTTTCAGTGGAGCGCAGAAGCTGTTTGCTATGGTTATCGCTGTTGGACAAGCAACCGTTTCTGTTTGGAGCGGTGTGTACGGAGATCCCAAGGAGATTGGGGCTGGAATTTCGTTCATTCTTGTGGTGCAGTTGTGCTTTGCGGCGCTTTTAACCATGCTGCTGGATGAGCTGTTGCAAAAGGGTTACGGTCTTGGATCTGGTATCTCGCTTTTCATTGCCACAAACATTTGCGAGAGCATTGTGTGGAGGGCATTTTCGCCAACTACCTACAACACTGGAAAAGGTATTCTGGCATCTTCTTTCATCTTACTCATCCCCTTACTCATTCTGTTTTCATTTTGCTCTATAAAGGAATGGAATTCGAAGGTGCCATCACTGCCTTGTTTTACCTCCTCTTCACCCGCAAAGACAAATTCCGTGCTCTCAAGGAAGCCATGTACCGCAAAAACTTGCCCAACGTATCGAATCTCTTGTCCACATTTTCCGTGTTTGCCCTGGTCATCTACTTGCAAGGCTTCAAAGTCGACATCCCCGTCAAACACAGCACCCAACGTGGCCAGCAGGGCGCCTTTCCCGTCAAGTTGTTTTACACAAGCAACATGCCCATCATGCTTGTATCTGCCCTCGTGTCTCAGTACTTTTTCATCAGTCAGCTCTTGTTCCACAGGTTCCCTGAAAATGTTCTTGTCCGTTTGATGGGAATCTGGAAGAACTTTGAGGGTGTTCCCCAAGAATTTGCCAGTGGTGGTTTCGCGTATTACATGAGCCCACCCAGAACTCTCAGTGCCGTTGGACAGGACCCCGTCCACTTTTTGGCTTACCTGTCTTTCATGTTGATTTCTTGCGCCGTGCTTTCTCAGACCTGGATCGAAGTCAGCGGAGCCAGCCCCAGGGATGTTGCTAAGCAGTTGCAGGCCCAGGGCCTCGTTTTGAAGGGAGGCAACAAGGACCAGACTTTGTACAAGGAACTGAAAAAGACGATCCCCATCGCTGCTGCTTTCGGTGGACTGTGCATTGGTGCTATTTCTGTGGGCGCGGATTTGATGGGTGCTATTGGTTCTGGAACCGGTATTCTGCTTGCTGTCACCACTATTTACCAGTACTTTGAGGTTTGTTGCTCTTGCCATTTTCCCCGTTAAGACGAACGCTCGTACTGACTTGTTTTTGATTTTCAGATCTTTATCAAGGAGAATGCGGAAGGCAACGGCCAGGATATGTTCAATTGAGTATCTTGTTGATACGTGGGGTTTGACTTTTTTTCTAGGATGGAGCTATCCGCGCTTCATTGGTGTTTTTCTAACAAATTCTACTTCATATTTTCCGTTTCCTTTTTTTTCTTGTTCAATTTTCTCGATACTCTTGTTACACTCTTGTGGATGACTGGTGTTTTTGCGGAGTGGGGGGAAAATAAAGTGCTAAGCAAGGGATATCAGACGAAAAGAAGCCTTTTCAATAAATGACCGAAAGTTACCCGAGTTTTATGTTTTTAGGGGGATAGCTTGGTTGGTCGGAATTGACCTCGAGGCGATCATATTCTGAGTCTGCGATGGCGATGCTATTTTTTTTCCACCTCGTCCATGAATCACTGGCATTATTTATGTACAGATTTTTTCACAGTCACCATTTCGCCAGCCCTTGCTCATTCTTGCGCGCGGGAATTTTGGACATGTTGTTTCTCGTTCATTGTTCAAACGCGTTTCCTTTTGGTATTTCACAAAAAAAAGAATGAACAGAGAAGCAGTGTATTATTTTGGTAAAAAGAATTCCTCGACACAGCGATTACATGGCATGCTTGTTGGCAAAGACCTGTTAGAAAAAAAGCGAGACCCCGTCAGAGAAAATCAGACAGAAAAACAGTCATCAAAAAAAAATAACAGGAAGGAAAACACAAGGCGCAGGAGGAAACGAACAGTTCTATCCAAAGAAGAAAAAAAATCAATGCATGGATAAAATACCTTCTCAGCAGCGGCTCTAGGAGTCAGAATGTCGTCGGCGTCCCTGTCAGACAGCTCAATGTTGAACTCCTCCTCAATGGCAATGGTGATTTCGACTTGGTCGAGAGAGTCGAGACCCAAATCAGTGATAAAGTGCGAGTCGAGTCCAAGCTAGCAAATCAAGATTTAGAGAATTGTGGATATCATGATTCCGCCCATGTCTCCCCGATCGTCGAAACAGCGCAATCGCAAAGCCTCCAGTCACAGAGTCGCCAATCCAGCCACATCCAGATACCACCATGGGATCGAGACCGCAAAATGTTAAGATCGTAAAATCACCTTGGAGGCATCGACCTTGTCAAAATCCTTCAGCACATTGAGCACACGTTCCTGGACAACCTCAATGGAGAGAGGAGCTGGGGCAGCGCTGTACTGGCGAAATGCAAACTGAGCGATGGAAATTTTGGGGGTGAGCGACAAAGTCGGGGTGCTCGCGCGGGTTGAGCGGGCCCACAGCGAGAAGGCGCGTGGCTGGCTGCGAACGAGGGTAGCGAGAAGACGTGGCTGCATTCGCTGAAGAGCGAGACGTGTTTGCGACAGAGACATTTTTTGTATTTTGCGTTTTTTTCCAAATAGATTTATTGATTCACGGTCAAGCAGGTTTTTAACAGGGAAGTGCTCGGTTTTATTTATGACGCCACTAGAACCTGCTGGCAACTTGGATTGCGGCTTTGCATCCCGTTCTGATGATCAAGCTCAGTGGATCGTACAACACGGCTTCCTTCGCGTGGTTGTCCATCGCAGTGTTCAAATGATCCAGCTCCTCGTCGCGCAGCACCTTGATCACCTGAGTGAGTGGGACAGAGCATTCAGAGAATCGAAAAAACAAGGCACTATCACGTTGCAGTTAGCAAGCACCTGTGCAAGGTTCTTTGCATTGTCGTTGTCTGAAATCTTGACCAACTCGCGTATTTGACTGATTATAAACGACCATGTCCGAGGTTAGTCAAAGTCATTCCGGCCACCAGAAGCAGTAGAAAACACTCAACTCGTTGTAATGCACGCCAATGACATCTTCCACAACTTCTGTACACATCATGGCGGCTTTCTCCCCCATCATTCCCGTGCCAGCTCCCAGCGCGTACCCCATGGCATACCACACAGGGTAGAACACGGACGGCCGCACCCGGTTGTTTGAAACAAGAGTATTGAGAATCTGAAGATGGACTTTTTCCTGCTCATGCATATGCTGTGTTCATAGTCACGTTGCCGGATGAGGCCCATCAGCATGGAGACATCAGATTTCGTCAAAAACATGCTGGGAGCATACCTCGATCGTTGCTCGCATGGGAGAGTTGCGTGGCAGGGTTGCCAGCTGTCCCTTGTAGATGGCGTCGGCAGCAAGTTCGCCAGCATGATCGACCCGCAGCATAGATTTGATGGACTGTAGCTGTTCATGGGACACTTGTGGAGTTGCCGGTCTGGTGGAGTAACCGCGGGCTGCAGCGAATGGGATGCGCCGTAACGATTGCATTTTTATCAAAGACTTGATTTGTTCGTAGCTGTCATCGACATGTCCAAACACAGACTGAACAACGCTTGAGCTCAACCGAAAATATGTTGCTTAATGCCATGTCTAGATACACACACGTGGCGCTGGTGAATCAGCTGCCCTCCTTCCGAATTTGATCAAAAGAAAATGGACATATAATCTTGAGCACGCCCATGAAACAAGCAACGCTTCCTCTTATCACGCTCGGCTGCTGGCTGTACGCATACTTGCATCTGTACAGAGCATCGCGGCTCCAAATGGGGTACCCGGTGCAGGCTGTCCCGGTGTCCACTTCCGCAATCCACGGCGAAGCCGGCCTGGGCTCCAACGCATCGAACGTGTTCACATTTGTTCAGATATCGGATATTCACATATCACGCAACATCAAGCACGGTGGATTGGCCCACTTTGGATCCTTCCTGGCAAGGGGTATGCCCTTGATATGACGGGCCATACAAAGGAGCTGACAGTACGCTCCGATGCCATCCAAACAGAACTCGCCTCACTGTCCCCAGCTCTTTTGCTTCTCTCTGGGGATTTGATCAACGCCGAAACCGCATCCAAGATGCAGTCCGAGCAGTACCAAGACGAATGGAACGCGTACGAATCGCTCGTGCGTGAATCCAAAATCTCGCTTCGAAACAACGGCTCTTTCTACTTTGACCAGCGAGGGAACCACGACTGCTTCAACACCAACACCACCCTTTTCGAGAAACACTCTGCTACAAAACTGTCGAACGGATACACTCACACGCACACCACCCCGTTCGGAACGTATGCATTCGCTGCATTGGACGCATGCCCAAGCATGGGTACATCCAGACCCATCAATTTTTTTGGCACCTTGGACCAGGTCGACTTGAACCTGCTGGCAGGCGTGGTTGACACCGCATCGCTTCATCACTTTAACCATACGTTTGTGCTGACTCACTACCCCACTTCTGCAATGAGCATCGGTGCATCGTCAGACGGAAGAGGTTTTGATACCCTCGCGCAAAGCGTGAGTCTGTGGATGTCGGGACATTTGCATAAACTGGTGGGGGGCAAGGTGGTCATGTATGGATATCACGAGTCAACCAATCTGTTGGAACTTGAGCTCGGCGACATGAAAGACAATGCCGTCTATCGAATTGTCGCTGTCGACAACGATATGATTGCAGTTTCAGATGAAGTCATATCTCTCCCGCAAATTCCTGCTCCAGTGACGCACGACATTCTGCAATCGCCTCCAACTCTACCCCAACCGACAGACATAATTCAGCACCCGCGGAGTCCGCTCATTTTAATAACGAATCCGCGAGACGCCCGCTTTGCAACACCGACTCATGAACCTGCGCACAAAATTCTTTCGTCCACGCACATTCGCTTCCTTGCATACCCATTCACAAAATCGCAAGCCCCTATTCCACCAAAAAGCATAAAAATTTCGATTGACGATATTGACCAGGAAACCGTTGTTGAATACGTTGGAACGACCAAGCCGTGGTCTGATATTCGAGACTTGGAACAAAGCACGAATCACATACCCTTGTATACTGCGAGATGGAACCCGCAGTTGTTCAATGATGGAAGAGATCATTCGATTGAAATCTCAGTGGCTGACGATGAAGGGCACACGGCGACGAAAAGGATCATCTTTCGAGTCGATGGGCAACGCGCAAAAAATCATGGCATGGAATCTGGCATTGGGGGATATGTGATTGCGGCCAGTTTTGAAAAACTGGTGAGTTTTCCAGCTTTTTTGTGGCCTAAGTTACGCTGACTTGATTTTATAATTCAAATCTCAAGTTCAAAGGACTCTTCGTTTTTGCGCATTTGTTTATTGCAATTCTTTTGCACGTTCCCAAGTTATTTGTCGATTATGCAGTGCAAACCAAAGCCTACGGATCTTACAGATCACATCTCATGCGCCGACTTCAGCATTTGAGCAAAATCACTGAGACGCCATTTTTTCGTCCGTTGAAAGATGAAGACGAACTGATGGAAACCGGGCATCTCGAAGAAAGCTTTCCGCAGCCAAAACTGCCGTTGTCGGGCCACATACTCGCGCACATTTATCGGTTGGCTATTCTTTGGACAATACGCTTCATGAACTTTGCACACACTCCCCGACTATACTTTCCGTTCTTTGTTTATTTCAACTACTTGATCGTTGGACCATGGTTTGTAGGCAACTTGGTTCCATCCGCTCAAAACATGAGCGATCGAGTCGGATTGTGTTACGTGTATGGCCTGTGGTTTGCAGGCGGCCATGGATGGGTGCCTTTGCTCGACACATGGTATTTGGGTAAGTATCCTGAAAACGAACTTTTCTTGATGTAATCTCATGATCCGCTTCTCGTCAATCAGCTCTTTGGGAACACACGTCGTTCATTTTTCCACTCATTTTACTTCTCGCATACGTTTCACCTCCTCCTCCCCGCCTCAATACCACAACGCGCCAGACCGGCCTCTTTCACTTCATTGCCAGCACATGCTCAACCATCGTTCCACCCGCGCTCCTCACACTCTGGTTCATTGCCACCGCGTTCTTTTCGTTTTATGGGTGGACGTATGGGTACTTGAGCGTGATTCTGAGTCCTGGGAAAATGTGGATGTGCTGCTGGGCGGCGTGGGTTCTTGGCGTGAAAGGAGTGGTTGTGAGAGGGCTTCGCGGGACCCAACTGGTAGGGTCGGTTAGTGCAAGATTGGCGCCAGGTTGGACATTTTCAGGTGGTAATGACGTTGATGAAGAGGAATTTGAAGAGCAGATTGAATTTACGGAGCATGCGGTTGGATTGCGGAGGCGACAATAAAAAACATCCTTCAAACCACTTTATTTTTCATCATTTTCCGAATTTGCGGTAGAGTTAGATCTGAACTGACGAGTGGAAAAGCACCCCACATCCACCTCAAGTACACGTCCGTTCTTCCCGTTGCCAGCAATCGAAGATATGTAATCACCATCACAGACGCGTAACTCCCCACCGCAGTCCCAAAGTGCCAAAACAGATGTAACTCAAACACAATCCTCCACGGATATCCGACTTGTGCCCGAATTCCACGCAACACTTCACAGAAATTATTGTCCACCCCCCAGATGCAAAATCCCATCAAATAGGACATCACACTGTACCAGTACAAGCTCCATAGACCACTAATTTTGTCGGAATACTGGGGATAATTCCTTTTCAGGTGTCGAATGTGAGCTGCGGGCGTGAGGAAGAGAATCGCCGCAATGATTCCGTAACAGACTTCGTGAAAGACTGGGTTATTGAGTTTGAGATACATGGCAGTGACTGCCGCCGAGTAAAGGAAAAGTCCGATGGCCAGCCTATCGTTGTTTCTGTTTGTCTCGGGAAAGACGCGCAACAAGGCAAACACGGATATGCACGTTCCGTATATCATGGGCAGCTCATCCATCATCTGCGTCTCGTACCTGCAAGCTCGCTGTTTGTCAGTATCCTCCAGTTGTGTTTAAAAGAAACCCACCACAGAGATGAGTGGAACAGGAACGACCCCATCCCAACTGCACCGATCGACCACAAGGAGAGGTATACACGCGCTTCAGTCACTCCTAATTCATGCACTGAGGAGAGCCCCACGAGCGTCAGCAGTATGAAAAACAAGTTTGACGTTGCGTTCCAGAACTCAGCAATCAGCGGTGTCACCACGTAATTCTCTTCGCACCAGTCGAGCGTTGACGTGGGAGGGCCCCATCTGCCGTCGTTGCCTGCGGGGCGTAGGCCGAATCCCATTCACTCGTTTGGTCTTTTTGGGGTGATTTTATCATCGCGTTCACGTCAGGGTTGTTTATTCAAACGGCTTTGGTTTTGGTCAGTTTGCGAATCTCGACGTACGAAAGGTCCGTCGTGACCATGGGAAACACTCCCCCCACCCATTTCAAGTAGACATCAGATCGCCCCGTTGCCAGCAACCGCAAGTACGTGACAGTCATCACGGATGCATACGTTCCAACAGCCGTGCCAAAGTGCCAAAACAAGTGAAACTCAAGCAGGATTCTTGTAGGGTACCCCACATATTCCCGACTAGTGCGCAACACTTCACAAAAGTTGTTGTCCACGCCCCACATGGCAAATCCACCCAAATATGACACGGCTCCATACCAGTACAATTTCCACAGCCCACTCAGCCGATCAGAGTACTGGGGGTAGTTGTGTTTGATGTGGTAGAACTGGATAGGTGGGGTCAAGAAGAGGATTGCTGCCAGGATGCCGTAGCATACTTCATGGAAGACTGGATTTTTGAGTTTAAGATACATGCCCGTGACGGCGATGGAATAAACAAAGAGCCCGAACGCAAGCAAGTTGTTGTTCTTGTTGGTTTCGGGGAACACACGCCATGCAGCAAACACAAACACGCACGTGCCGTAAATCATGGGCAGTTCGTCCATCATCTGTGTCTCGTACCTGGCGTGCGTTCATGGCGGTCAGTTCTCCGGACATGGACAAGAAGCGATTCAAGAGTGATCAATACCACAAGGATGCATGGAACAGGAACGAGCCGACGCCCACAACCGCGATCGAGTACATGGATAGATAGGTTCGCATTTCCGTGACTCCCAGTCGGGTCACAGAGAAGAGCCCCACGCACATGAACAGGAAGAAGAACAGGTTCGAGGTGGAGTTCCAGAACTCGGCAATATACGGTGTGACTATATAATTCTCCTCGCACCAGTCGAGTGTCGAGGTGGGTGCGCCCCACTTTCCGTCAGTTCCAGCTGGCCGAAGTCCAAATCCCATTTTCAGTTGATTTGATAATCCGTTGATGAGTGGTGTCCGCACCACAATCACAAGCTGGAGCAGACTTTATTTGATCAAACCATCCGGCAACATGCTGTGCATGCTTGGTTCGATGCCAATCCAGAGATGTTAATACATTCGCTGATCATCTTCCTGTCTGCGGCCTTCAAAAAAATAGAACAATAGCCTGACCCCTACGTGATTTGAA
Source organism: Chytriomyces cf. hyalinus JEL632 (assembly GCA_025435555.1). Taxonomy (NCBI): domain Eukaryota; kingdom Fungi; phylum Chytridiomycota; class Chytridiomycetes; order Chytridiales; family Chytriomycetaceae; genus Chytriomyces; species Chytriomyces cf. hyalinus JEL632. The sequence continues at coordinate 735,148 of JAIWWG010000001.1, read as the reverse complement.
CACGCAACCTTTCGCTTTGGAGACGAACGCGCTACCGTTGCGCCAAGGAGTCATACTTCTTCGAAAATATTGACTAGTAACTGATTTTATTACCGGATATTTCATGGGTGCGTTGAAGTCACACGCAAACTTTTGCAATACGCGAAGGATAACTGCAGTGATTGGGCAATACGAATATACTCTTGCGTCATAACAGTCGAATAGCGAGCTAGTCTATCATCACAATTGGGGCTCTTATGCCAATGTCCTATTAGATCAATTGATCTGTTTTATTCCTTTTTCAACCTCACCTCCTCCCTCATTTTTTGTGCCGTCAGCCTGGAATGCAGAATGGGCACGCATGTTACTCCAACCCATCTCAACTGAACATCAGTCCGTTTGATCGCCAAGAGCCGCATGTATGCCAGCAAAATGATGATGCCGTAAGAGCCCAACGCGCTCAACAAATGCCACCACATGTGCAGCTCAAGCAAAACACTCCACGGTGTGCCAACCACTTCCCGCACAGAGCGGACATGTTCGCAGTAAACATTTTCGTAGCTCCAAATGGAGAAGCCGCCAAGGTAACATGCCAGGCTGTACCAGTAGAGATGCCAGAGTCCCTGAATTCTTTTGGCGTCGTACATGTTTGAGTATTCCCTTTTCAGGCGGTTGATCTGCATGGGGGGTAAGAAGATGAGCCCCACAACAAGAAGGGCATGACTGAAGCCGAAAAAGTCTGGGTTTCTGTTGTAGACATAGATGGGAGTGAACAGTAGGGAGTAGAGGGACAGAATGGTCGTGATTGCTGCGTCGTTCCTTTTGGAGTTGGGGAAGATGCGGAGAGCGCAATAGATAATGATGCATCCATTGAAGATCATCGGAATCTCGTCAAGCATCTGTGCGTGGTACCTACAAAGTTGTTAACCCAGCAGCAACAGAATCGTGGTCAACCACCCACCACATAGTCCCATGGAAGAGAACACTACCTGTCATGACCACGAGCAGACTGCCGAATGCCAAGTAGTTTCGCTGCTCCACATCGCCGACAGACTGCAACGTCCTCATTCCAAGAATCGCCGTCATGAGGAAGAATATGTTGGACAGCGTGTTCCAGAACTCGGCCAAATAGGGTGTCACTGCGTAATTCTCCTCGCACCAGTCTGTAAGGCTTGTTCCTGGGCCCCAGAAGCCTTCAGTTGCAGATGGATAGAACGCAACCATCACTTGTTGTTGGTTTAATTTTTATTGACCTGATAAATATGCCGATGCTCTCCGTTCATGCGAAGTTATTGCGTCGCAGGATCAACGCGAAATAGAACTATACTACTGTACTAAACGCGAAATGCAGGAGCACAAGGAAGCCTGCAAAATAGCATAAATTGCGAAGTGGGAGTTAAAGTGTAATTTGGTGGATTACATCACTTGAAGTCATCTTAATGTCAAAAATTTTTATGTGCATGACAACGTGGCCGAGTGGTTAAGGCGATAGACTAGAAATCTATTATCCTCTGGATGCGCAGGTTCAAGTCCTGCCGTTGTCGTTTTGATTTTCTACCTATCTTGGGCGTGAATTAATCACCGGGTACGCTCGTGTTTTGATTTGACGATTCTCAACCATTTCTTCCTGCGTTTTGAAATATTCTCACGCTTGAGTTGTGATGTTCTATTGGCAGCGTTGAAACGATAGCTTTATTCTGTCATCAATCCTGAAGTCGCCGTTTAACGAGCAACAGGTACCATGAAGTAGAATGACCAGCGAGGGGTCAGAAAATTAGAAAGTATGCCCAAGACATAAAGGAAGAGATACCAGTGTGGTGTGTAAGGGGGGAAAATGGGGAAAACTGAGAAGGTGAAGACAGAGCTGGGGGTTTTTTTTCCCCAGCGACTTAAGCAGTGAGGAAAGACTCGGATTCGGATGCTGGAGAGGTTGTCTGGCTTTGTTTCGGCACTCGCTTTGCATGGTCCCACCGGACCAACAGGACGGCAGCAATCACCAATAAGGCTGCTCCTGCGGCAGAACCCACGGCGATGCCGGCAATCGCGCTACTTGACAGCATCGGTCCACGGCCAGGAGAGTCAAGATTAGAATAATCGGTTGCAACTGTTCCCATAGAACCCTGGGAACTGGTCCAATTTGCAGATCCTTTTGTTACTTCTGCTTGACGGGTAGCAGCCACGGAAGTAGTTGCGGAGGCTGTAGCTGTCATACGGACAGTCGATGCAAAGTCGGCCAGACGGAAGGGAAGAACGCGTTCACGTTGTGTAAATTGCCCACTTTGAAAGAAACCTTCGAGAATGGCATTGTTGTATGGAGTTGGGTCCCTTAAGCAGTCGCTCACGGGCACAATAGTGCGGTTGTTTCTCACGAGGATTTCCATAGCTTGCATACCCACTCTGGATGTATCACTGGTGAAGAATCGAGGTGAGAAAAAACAGTTACGCCACTGATGGAGAATTGCTAACCTCCATAGATCGTGTTCAAGAGAGATGGCACCTTGAACACCTTCATCCATCCATCTCTGAAAAGCGGTGAGAACGTTACCCATCTCAGGTTTGTCGACGTAAGTCCAGTCCTGAGAATCTGTGTTACACCCATTAGATTGGTTGCGCATTGGGGCGAACGGCTTTCATACCTTGGCTCCACAAAGTAGATGTCAACCCCATCATTCCTGCAATTGTTTGCACGCGCGCATCCATGCTTCCCATGGGTGGTCTGTAGTATTTAGGGGTTTTGCCGGTAACTGCACGGATGGCCATGATTCCTGAAGTTGAGAAAGTGGTAAGAAATCTGAACTTTTGAAAAGCTTTCCTGAATGGGATGAGTGAGTACCATATACAAGCTCAGAGACAACTTCATCGTCGGATAGTTTTTGCAAGTCACGGTGACTCCAAGTATGCGATCTGTAGCGTTGAAGGTTTTGTTTTTTTTTCATGGTCAGGGGGAACGCTTTATAATTTTTCGAAAGTCAACTAACGCAATCTGATGGCCTTCGTGAAACGTCCTGTTCAGAATATCAGGGTAGCCTGCAACGTTGGTGCCGATAACCCAGAAACTAGTCTTGAATCCAGCCTTTGCGAACCCTGTTTTGACGTTACAGCGAAAGTCAGAAACGGTGAGAAAAGGGGGGCTACCGAGAAAGAATCAGTAGCCTTACAATCGAGGACAATTGGCGTGCTTTCAGATGGGCCTGTTTTTTGGACGCATGTGCAATCAAACAGTCAGACAAGAGTTCAACAATGTTCAAAAAAAACAAAAAAGCTCTCACCATCATCAAAGGAAGTGCCCCAAACACTCATATCGCTGCATTGCGTCACCGTTTCTGGGGTCGGAGGCGGGCTGGGGTTTTGTCTGAACCATTGTGTCCAGGCTGGGATGCCTGGGGCAGGTCCTATACCACCCCCGCTTCCCAAATCTCGCTGTGGAACCCAGCTGAAGTCGAAGCTGGCCGGTTGCTGCTGATCGGAAGGGGCTCTTCGCATGGCTGCATGCTCTGATTTGGCGAGGGCCTGGATAAGACTCGGAAGGAGAAGGAGTAGCGCCGATGTTTGCATTTGTGATTTGTTGCGAATCTTCAGCGATATGACGACAGCTTGAATTTATGTGGTACGGTTGAACAGAAAAAAAGAACAGGATTTGCAAACTGAAATTTATTCTGTAACACTGTTGAACACGGACCGTGTTTATGGGAATTTGTCAGCACTCATTTCGCGACCCTCGTTCTCATGCCAAGGCAAGCAGATTTGACTGGGCTGCCCACTGCCTACCCTTAACCCGGCATGCTGAAGATACAGCACAACTCCCGGGGAAAATAACATTCCTGGAATCGGGTACTGGAGAAAATTGAAGCCCCTCAGGGGTGTGTAGTGTTGCCTTGATGCTGAAGCATAAACTGAAACAATAAATTATTCCTGTACAATTCCTCGGAAAACTCGGCGAGATTCGCTGAGCCCAAGAGGTCAGCATGGGCGGTTGCTGCATTTTTGGTACCGAACTGTCCGGATTGAAGTGAGAGGGACTGTCACAGAACTCTGGGACAGCTCTGGTACTACACCAATCTGCGTATATCAATACCTTTCCAAGAACTCGCAGTCTCTCGAATATTTTTTTTATTTTTTCCCAATCACAACTCTAACTCTTGACACCTTCACCCCGGTAACTGGAATATTTTTGCCACTCCACAACAGTCTCCTTAAACACCAGCTTAGCTGGCCCACTCATGCCTTGCAATGCATCCAACCCAGCCAACACAGCCTTCCGCCCAAAATCGCCACACAGATCTAAAAGTGCATACACCCCGTTCGCCAAGGCCGCCTTCACACTCATGGGCACAGGAGCCATCGATGCCTGAATCGATACGTACTCTGAAACCAGGAACCCAGCGTGTTTCGCAAAGGGACGCACAGTAGCAGCCGCACTCGACTGCAAATGCACTGCCGCTGCTGCAGCCGTTCCTGATGCGGTCGCACCTGCTGAAGATTTGCCGGCATTTCCTAGGACGTTTGCAGCTGCTTTTTGGTTCATTTTCTCAAACACACGTGACAGACTTTCCGCAGCGGCTACTGGGTTCTTGAGTCGACCGTGGGCAAAAAATGGGTACGGCGTTTGGATAAACGTGTTTTGTCCATCCCCGCCACCTTCGGTCGCTCGAATCCCTCCCAGATCCTGCTTGAAGCAGTGCAACAGACCTCGAAGAAGCCCGACGAGAGCAGGGATGGAATCAATAAGCGCATCACGGCGGTGCGATAAGATGCTGATAATGAGTCGGCATACGGCTTCAAACAGGTCGTTGGCGTCGAGGATTGTGCGTGTCTTTTGATTCGAGAGTGCGTTATGCTTTGAAGATAAGAGTGACAGTGCGTTCAGGATGAGAGAGATATCGGATCTTTGCATTTCAAGATTCTTGAACAAAAACGGTGGATGTTAATGCTTGCATTATGTAAGTGGTATGAGCTGTCTCACCCTATCCTCACACAACCTTGTCAGCATAGTGACGCAGGCCATGACAAGATTCACATCTTCAGACCCATCGATAACGCGTGTGACATGTGCAAACATGCGGTGAAGATTCTTACGGATCCCGCTTCGCTTTCCTGTTAGTGCGCATGAAAACCAATCAACTTTTCGAACAAAAATGATACAATCACAACTTTTGAAAAAATTACCGCTCTTCTGGCTTCCCGTTACCAAGACCGATAAAAAGTCAAAAGCAGCCATGAAATCGCACTCGTCAGATTCGTGTGCATCCGATCCGAGTGATGTGGGCATCAGAAGTTCGACGGTGCTCACAGCAACAGACACAAACTCTTGGACTGCCTTCGGCGAAATGCTCTTTTGACAAAACTTGATGATCGACTCATGAATGCTGATCACAGAATTTGCATCTGCATGACACGAAATGCGTTAAGTTGCATCCCAAAAAACAAAAACAAAAAGGATTACGTACCCCTTCCCCACGCATTCTTGATTGCAAGTGTGGCCGAAATTGCCATGGATTCCACAATTTCCGAATCAATCGTTGCATCTGATTCCCGCAAATGGAATTGTATTGTGCAGAAGTAAGACGCCAGGCGCACGGCAGACGGTGTTGCTGCTTCACTTCCTGATGAAACTGTTTTCATTGCCGCTTGTGCAACATCAATCAGTTCTTCATACGAACGCACACCTTCTAAAAAGAAAAAAAAAAAAAGGACAAGGTATAAGCACACGTAAAAACCCAAGAGGATCATGAACGCAAGTCATTGTTTTACCAATCTTCCCTGCAACCTCTCCAAAGAGCACCAACTGTTCAAACACAGCCATCATACGGATCTTTTCTTCCGTCACAATTGCCCCGCCCGCTAATGCATTCAACTCTTGCAACACAAACTCTTGTACAGTTTGCAGCAGATTAGATGAGAGTCGGATCACACTCTCGGTATGATTTTTGGTTTTCTTTGCCCCTCCGCTTGTTGATGGTTTTGTGGGTGCTGGGCTCAAGTTCTCGATCGCACCGTCAACTTCCATCATGGTAGGATCGAGAATTTGTACTTCAGTAGAGTCTGACTTGATGCTGACCAAATACTGTGCAACTGACTGGAGATAATGTTTCACGAGACCGTACCAGTTTTCGTCTCGTTTTGCATTGCTCAAAAACGAGACAGTTGCAGTGATGAAATCTTCAGGTGTGTTCAGAGATCCCTTCTGCAAGGTTGCGCCCATTTTTTGAAAGAGTTTTCTTTTGTGAAATGAAGTGGAAACGTTCATAGTTTAAAATCTGTCGAAAAGTTGAAATGAGACGCATCAATGTCAAACAAACCGGAATGATATGTCCTGAATAAAGAATGTTTCTTTCCGAATAATCTCCTGGTATTGCATTGCAACGCCTTTGTTTTCGCGTAAACAGACATTTTCAAAGTCCATCAATGATGTCAGGTAGTAATTCAGAATGTGACATGAATACAGCTGCAATGAGGTGGTTGAGTCAGCATCCCCACATCGCAAAAGAAAAGAAAAGCGAAAAAAAAAAAAAAAAGGTCTCACAGTCAAAAGGGTATCTTCTCGACTCTCCATAAATCGCGCAGCCAACCGCCTGCAAACAGCACATCCGCGCAACACTTGCACATCGTCAGCACCGTCAACTTTCGAAAACACACGATCCAACACAAATAACACTCCAACAAGATAATCTCGCTCGGAATTTGTAAAGTAACACGTTGGAAACAAGTTGAGGATCGATACGAGGTGAATGGCTGCCGTCATTGCTCGAGAGTCCATTTGAATTGTAGAGACTTTGTTTTTATCACTTTCGGCCAGGTGTTCTGCGATTCGTGTCGAAAATGAACGCATGGATTTGGATTCTGCCTTGAGCTCATTGAGCAGGCCGAGTGTTGCTTTTCCGTCACCCTTTCCGAAACCAAATATCGCTTCGAGAAATGTGGAAATGATTCTGCTGACCAAAGCAGGTAACCAAATATCTGTTTGAAAAAATTAGCATCAGACATTGAAAAACACACGAAAAATCAACTGGTTTTACCGCGAATTGCCCGAAGTTCATAAAATTGCGCACTTTGAAGCAAGCTGACGCACAAATCACCCATCATAATCGAATCGCTTGCTTGATCCGATGTCCTGAGCTGCAGGAAAAGGATGATTTTCTCAACAAGGCCTTCCAACTGCTCTGTTGTCGCAAGGTGGCTGCATGAAACATGATGAGCGCAAAACAATGAACTTGCCTAAAAGGAAACTTACCAGATTGGAACCAAATGGTCAAACAGCGCAGCATACACGGGCACCCCATAATTCTCTGTCGTCAATTCCCGGATCGTGCCATTCCATCTCGCTTCCGAATCCACAGAAGGTACAAATTCGTTCAACACGATCGTGATTAAATCCGCGCACCGAGTTTCCATCCTCGGATCCATTGAACTGCTTGCAACGCATTCAGCATGAAACAGGGCGATCCGCACTTTCAACAGCCTCTCGACAGGGTATTCAGCGTGATCGATCGAGAATGGGGAGGCTTGCTGAACCAGTTGCAGAATAAAAGCAGTTGAGATTTTGGCCTTCCAGAATGCATCTGAAGATTTCATGATCGTAAGGAGCAGGTTTAATCCGTTTGGCAAGTGTTCAGAGTGAGATACGATGCTGCTGTGATTTCGTTTCTTTGTCGTGGCGTTTTCAATGTCGGAACCCATGTGAATCAAGTGTGTGAGGATGTGGTCGAACAAAATTCCCAGCCGAGATTCAAACGCATCAACCAAGTTTTTGGATGTGGCAACACGAGAGGATCCGGAGTTGATCAAACACCGCAGCCATTGAGTCAGGATATGTGTGTGCTGCGGAATCACGACTGTGGCTTCTGGCAACGGGGAGAAGGACGTGTCCATCCTCCTTCGCCTGGAAGGATGGGCTGATGCGTCGATTCCCTCCTCTCCTGATTGCATCTCAGAAGGGTAGAATTCGCGCAAAAGGACGTCGAACAGTGCAGGAATTTGCGCCGGAAGTGTCTTTGACACACATTTTGAAAGCCTTTGTCAGATTGAGCTTAGGTTAGGTTTTGCGGGAAAAAAAAACTCGATGATTCGGATCAGAATGCTCACGTTTCAAGAATGCGATCGTTTGTCAAAATGCTTGTCTTGGAATCCCCCAATTTCTGCGCCGAAGACAAGAAATGTGTTACGATGATTTCCAACTCGCGGCTCTTTGTGAGGGTTTCGAACAACAGGGTCGTCAAATCAATTGCAGAAACTTCCGAGTCTTTTCCTGGCTGTGTACAAAGAGCTAATAAGTAAACTGGATACAATAACGAAATGGCCAACCCACCAACGCCAACAGGGGCCACACAGGGTCCATCGAATCCATCACAATCGAATGATCAATGCGAACAAGAGCACCCAAAATATGGAAAACAATTCCTCTCTTTGATTCATCCAAATGCACCAGATTTCCAACAACTTCTTGACTCAAGCTTTTGAACATGGCGAGTTGCATCGTGGAAACTTGGTCCTGAGTCGCTTGGTACACATCTCTATCGACAACAACGCGAATAAGTTGAGCGGTGATGCTGTTCTGCGTCCGTTCGATACTCCAGACGTCGTATTCGGATTCAATGAGATGATGAATCGATTTTGAGAACAGGACTTTTGCAGAATTCTGATTCGGTGAAGGCTTTGCGGAGTCAAGCAGCAGGGTAAACAGCACAAGGAAGAACGCAAAGTCTGGAGAAAATACAAGATTCGCATCTTGCACTTTGACATGCTTCCGCCTCGATTCAATGAATGCATTCAAGAGATCTGGAAATATGACGACAATCGATCTGGATTCTGTGAAAAGGAATAAAGAGATTCAGCAAGTGCAAGAGATACGCAAGATGTGTATAAAATCAACTCAACTCTTTATACTTTCGCAAAGTTGATCAAAGAACTGTTTTGGATAACTCGTTTTGGCTTTTGATTTCGCGTCCCCGTGAAGGGCTTTTAGGATATTTGCACACCCAACTTCCAGACTGTTTTCGTGCGATGCGTTTCCGACAAGGTGCTGAAGAACCGCTACGAATTCCGACATGTGCTCTTTGTGAAATATGTTGTGTTGGATCATGTTCAAACAAACAGTTTGGACGTCTGACGTTGATGAATCTTTCGACATGGTGAATTTGTTGTGCAATAGAATTAAGGGCGCCAGCAGCTTGCTATTGACGAGTTGGAACACCTATTTGGGACATGTCAGGAGCGCCGTTAAAATAGTTTTGCCAAAGAGTTTACCTTCTTTTGGTTTGTATTCGCGACCAAAGACAGCTGCGTGTGAAGCATGACGGGGAGCGCAAGCCGTGAAAACTGCTCCGTTTGAGACATTAACGCCTCGCAAGCATCTTTGATGAGGATAATCTCGGCATCCAGAGACGGTCTGTGCAGAACCCTCAGCGCTTTTTTAACACGCACGCACTCGAAGCACGAAATTGCGACGCTTAGCAACTTCTCATCGCATTGCGGTGATACGAGAAAAAGGCCGCTCAGAATGTGGGCAAACTGGGTGCGCGGAGGTGATAGCATCGACTTTGCAGCGACGGCAGCATTCAGAACAGTGAGAAGGAACGAGAGGCATTCGGACGTGAGTTTGGATTGGACACTGGAATCAGCAGATGTTCCTTTCATCTGCTCCAGGGATTGGTTCGTTGCCCACAGCGCCCAGTCGACAAACAAGTTCTCCTTGCCATGAAGTCTCAGTCGCGAGTCCGTCCACGCAGACATTGCGAAAGGGAGAGCAGCGTCATCGATGGTCGTCCGCTTGTTTGATTTGACGGGTGCTGTCAGGAAGGAATACACTTTCTCGCTGGACGTGGCTTCGTGCATCATTTTATGACTTGGAAAAGAAGAAAGAAAATGAGGAATGCTGGTTGAGAACCTCAACAGCCTTCACAGTGGCGCCAGAGTGCGTCTTTATTTACAGATGATATGATGGACTGTTAGGAACATAATGAGGTGTATGCGTTAATGTGTGTGAGGTGGGGACGCGCTTGTGGGCGTGTGAAGGCAGCTGTTGTGAAAGCGACTAGCACTCAGCGGGAATACATCGGAGGGGCTGGTACAGCAGCTTCACGGACCAATCCATCCTGACTCCTGCACACGATCGCAAAAACTGGCTCTTCATCAGTGCCGCGGTATCTCGGAAGGGTCTCGTGCATGGCTGTTGCTTGAAAGGGCGGCGGATCTGCATTTGGACCAGTGATGGTGCTCAGATACTTCCAGAACGAGAGGGTGGTCTTCTTTTCTCTCCGCAAGCGCAGCCAGCGCAGGGCAGTGGCGGCCATCATCAGACAAGCAACTGCGGCAAATGCCACGTACAGGAACACGGCGGACACCTGAGACAGAGTACGTGTTATTGTGCTGCGTTGTTGCGTTGTTGGGGAAAGAGGATCACTGGTACCTCCGTCATTTGTATGCAGGCTTGTGTGTGTTTGGGATTTTAGCTTGATTTTAATATGGCGTCGAAAGAGGGCGACAGAGCTGGACAATGGACACCACTGGCACTGGGAAGGTTGTTTGCTTCTGCTGAACAGACAGCCTCTGATGAATGCAGCGAGCTGCTTGCTGGACGTGGCTGTCGAATGGGGCATGCGTGGTAGTACTGGCAGCACGCACTTGATTTGTAGTCACAGCCCACACTGGATCACGCAGTCAGTGACGTCCATAACACATTCGAGCAAACTCATGCACCACCCCTCCTCGCATACTGGATTTGGTGGACGAGTACATGTTTTTAAACAACTTTCTCGCTCCTCTTTTGCTTTCATTCACTCGTAGCCCTGGATACACACACACCGACCTATTTGGAAGGAGTGTGATGCCAGAAGGAGGAATCCCGTCGCCATGCTTGGCATACATGACAATTCCTCATACTCTTTGACATTATTGAACTTTATTGACAAATAGAAATCAACCCACTGCATTGGAACCTGCTCGGTTGGTATCCGTCGAATCCCGTCTCGTCCCATCCACATCCGCATCCGCATCCTCATCTCCATCTCCATCTTTCACCTCATACATGGGCAATGGCTCTGTCACTCGACTCGTTTGACTTGGTGTTCGATCATACCGTGCAACAAGATACAGCTCCAGGTCCTCCTCATATTCCACATCTGGCTGAGACTCTATCGTTTCTTCGCTCGGCGGTTTTTCGGCCCTCCGTCTCCGATGGCAGAAACGCGCCTTCAGCATGCATGGCAGAATGCACTGGAAGAGAACCAGGAATCCAATCACCCATCCAAACACTTGCAGCAGCGTCGAATTCTGTGCAAACAACCGAGGCAAGCAGCGTCTTGTTTAGCTGTAATTCATATTGAGGGGCAAGAGAAGGGGGGTGTCACCATGATGATGAGTTAAATAAATTTCTAAATATAGAACAAACCGTGAGAACGTTCAAGATGCCCTCTCCCTGGTTTCAAATGTCAATGAGGATATATTTTCTTGTCTTTTTTTTCTTTCACGCAAATCATCAAAAACGGACCTCACTTGGTCTTCTTCTCCAGCAGAAGCTTCGGCTTCAAATACGCATAGTACACTAACCCTGCCAACCCAGTCGTCGCACCCACACTCAGCAACACGTAAAAAAACACCATGGTCCTTGGTACAGACGACAGCAATTTTGAAACCGTTGGCAAATCTTTTGCCTTTACCGGGATAACGTTTCCGCCATTTTTTTGCTTCGAGTTGGCTATAATTGGACGATCGGCAGGAGGTGGTTTAGCCTTGTTGGCTTCATTTGCGGCCGGGATTGTGTCTCCTGCACCTGTATTATCCGGTTCTGGCGCGTTGGCAAGGAGGAGGGCGGCTTGTTCCATAGTACCTTCGAATGTGTGGCCCGCGAACCATCTGACATTTTGCATCAAAAACTGAGATTAGGGGCAGTTTTTCGGGTTGCGAGAGAAATTTCCTGACCTGACAGGTCCATGGATAAGAATGATGCTGCCTTTAACTGCCATGACCCAGTGATCCCGCAATGGATACACTGTTCCGCCCAAAAAGAAGCCCTCGACAGCATGAAACAGGAAATCTGTGTGCAAACAGAAAAAAATTGAGCGGCGATCAGATGTGTGGTTAGTTTGCTGTTGATGAAGAAATCGATGGTGGATAAAGCTATGCGAAAGGCATTGATTTTTCGAAGAGGGTTGGTCTTTCGAACGAATCACAAAAAACAAATAAAGTATCAAACTCAACTCCAATGCGTCATGATATGAATGTGCTCCTCCTCCTTCTTTCCCCAAAACGCAAACGTCAGCGGGAAATATAGTCCGCCTTCTTTTGTCATGGGCATTCGGCAGCTGTAACTTGCTTGCATATCTAGAGACAGAGAGATCATGTTGTACATGGGTTCATCCAGGGACCAAACGCATTGGAGTATCTGTGGTGGTGATGATTGCAAAAAGTCGTGTTCAAGCCTTTCGCAGTGCTTTTTGAGTCAGGTAAGGACTTACGGCGTCAATTCCAAAGGGCAGCGCCAGAGGAGAATTCGTCTGAAATGGATCCGAAGCGCAAGATATGGATGAGCGATGTGACGAGAAGAGAAGAAAACTGTCAATAAACCAACAAACAAAAAAGTCCAATAAAGAGCAGCGCAAACGGAATACATCGGCGCAATGAAGAGGCTCAAAAATAGTGCTAGAGATGGAGCCGTTGTTGTAAATCTTTGGGCACTCGATGGTGACAAGGTCACCCAAATTATACGCTGAGAGGAGGCTGGTCAGTTCGGCGAGGCTTTCATTCGGAAGTTGCGCAGGTAAGCTGCTTATATTCTTACGAATATGCTGGTGGGCCACCTCTTGGGCATGCGCTGATGCCAGCAGCGAGGTCTGAGCAGCGAAAAGAATCAGCGAAACGATGTCCATTTTGAACATCTTTTTTGCTCATCCATATAATATTTATTAAAAGGTTCAACTCCAGCATATTTTACCGTCAACGTCAACAGCAAACAAAACGAAAGCAACAAACCGGAAACCCGGACAAACAACCAACTTGCATCACGCCTCTCGCGGCGGAAGTAGAATCGGCCCAGTGTGTACTGTGGGCGGCCGTCTGTCCGTCTCCGGCCCCTCTCTTCCCGCGCTCACTACCCACACTGGCTACACCCCACCAAGATCAACATCCGCGAAACAGCTTTCGTACCCACTAAAACAGCACAGGGCGCGCGCTTTGGTGGCTGAATCGTTTATCGCTGTTGGCTGTTTTTTCCAATTCCTCATTGCAAAAAAAGTAAAAATAGATTACAAACGTCACCCCCTGTCATCTATAACAGCCCCGAACAGCCAATGACCCACCTTGCGTTCCTAATAGCACTTGCGCCTGTGGCCCTCGCCCAGTATGACTTCAGCTGGGCGCCAAAGTACGACGTCACCAAGCCTCCCACCACGGCTCCAGCCCAGCCGCTGTGGACCCAACACTTCCAGCAGGTGAACCCAACCGCCTCCTACGCCGATGTCACCACTTGCAATTCGCCGAATCCTCTTGTGTGGGGCGCCACGTTTGACGACGGACCATCTCCCAGTACTCCCATGGTCTTGGACTATCTGAAGCTGCCGAACGTCTCTGTCAAGGCATCATTCTGGTAATGCTCTGAAATGATTTCGTTTATCTGAACAGCGTTCCTCTGAGAAATCTTTTTCCGATCGTTTCCTCAGGGTCATTGGCGCCAATGTTCAATTCCTCCCGGATGTCCTTGCCCGCACGTACGCGGAAGGCCATGAGATTGGGTACGCAAGTTTTTCAACAAAACACTCTTCGAACATGGATCCCTTATGGAAGCGAAAATTGAAACAGACTGCACACCTGGAGCCACTCGAATCTCACCAGTCTCACAGGTATGGCCGATTATTTTCGACGACCCCCTTGCCAAATGCCCAACGATCGAATCACGTGATTGAACGACCGACCCTCCCTTGCCATTTATTGACCAGATGATCAGGTTATTTCTGAGCTCGTTTATTCTGCGCGGACCGTTTATGAGATTACGAAAGTGTACCCAAAATACTATCGGCCACCGTACGGAGCGATCGATGCCAGAGTCCGCGCTCTCGCAAACACTATGGGATTGACTGCAGTCACCTGGAACAAAGGTTTTGGTGTTTTTTTTTGTTTTTTTTTGCCTTGCTTTCTTGCATGAGGTTTTTTAAAACTTTTTCATTATCCTCACAACAAAAAACAACAAGACTCCCGCGACTGGTCCTATGTTGGCAAATCCACCCTGTCCGAAATGATTTCGAACGTCACAAGCTCATTCCGCACTTGGATGGCGACGCAAGACCCGAACGGCTTGTCTCTCGAACACGATCTCTACCCAGACACGGCCGCCGCCATTCCTCCCAGCATGGACATTCTCATTCGTGCCGGTCGCGTGATTCAACCCGTGGCTCAGTGTATCGGTGATGCGGCGCCATATGACAATCCAGTGTTGAAGACCTTTTTTGCGAATGGATTTTTTGAGAACCCATCTTTGATTGCATCTGGAGGTGCAAGTGTCCGCACAACTGGGCCGTCGGGAGAAACTGGAAGTAATGGTGCAGCTTCTGGGTCTTCTGGGACTGGTTCGGGAACTTCTGTGTCGGGCTCCTCTGATGGTTCAAAAGCAAAGTCGCTCTCAACAGGAGCAATTGTTGGAATCGCGGTTGGATGTGGTGCTGCTGTTCTTGTTGCTCTCACTGCCGTTCTGGGAATCCGATACCAGAAAAAGAAGAAGGCCGATGCTGCAAAGCAGGCGCAAACTCTTGCGGGTGAATCTGCATTTGTCACTGCCCTTTAAATGCGATATTTTTGATTCCGTCTCGCTTCATTTCTTGCTTATTATTTTATTTTTATTTGTTGGTTTGGCTCATGAGGTTTGGTTGCTGAGTTATGGAATCTTGGCAAGGGAGTTTGGATCCCTCTGCCCTGCATTTGTTTTCCTGATTTCCCCCCTTTTTTTATTTGTTGTTTGAAGTACCATGAACCTTCGTTTGCGTGAATGGAAAGAGTATTAAAAGATGCAGTGCACATGATTGTAACATCGTCCGGTTTTCCTCAAAAAAAAAGGGAAAAAAAAAGGGAAAATAAATTGAGAAGGATCGATCGTCAAGTCAAGCAAGCAAAACAGTCCAGAAGATCCATTAACCCTAATGCTGCGTGGCGACCGTGTATCCGCGAGTGGAGTGAAGAGGAAATGGCAGACTATTTCCTTGTCAAACTCGGAGGAGTCTTCCCGAGCACAGGGAGGAAAATGACTACGAAGGGATTTGGGTGCGACAGGTAATGTTATGGACTCATGGACTCATTCTTCAAGTGCTTTCTTTAGTCTGCCCACACAGAACTCTGGACAAGGATTCAAAGTACCAGGAACTGGACACGTGTCCCTTGTCCGCACGGCCCAACGATATGATTGCCTCCGCCAAAAACTTATTTCTGAATGAGGAGAACATCAAGCAAGCAATTGACCAACGTGGAATGCCCGTCGATACGGATCGGAGATGGTTTAAGTGCGTTGTAATTCGTGAATGGGTAACCAGCATGGTGGAGGCTCACGGTGGCTTTATTTAGTCTGTGTGGGTTTTAGTCTACATTCGTTTGGCGGGCCAGTTGTGATTGGTGATGGCACGGAAATGGGAGTGAGAGGGGATTGCTGGAGTGGGTTGAGTTGATATCGCGGAACTAGGACTTTGTTCATGCACATTTGACCTGTTGAGAGAGTTGGGCAGTTGTAAAAAGAATATTGCTAAGAAACTGCTTGGGGCTTTCAAGTTGTTCCCGTAAAGCGACCACTTCGTCATCCGCAGCAGATCTCGAGACATTGAGAGTGTGTCGTTGAATCCCGATCCTCGGCTGTCTCGCACAATTCCCATAGAAATCTAGACTCAAGACAACGGCAAACAGTCCAGCACAATCATTTCACCCACCGGAAACAAGGCCTACACTTCCGGCGAGCCAATGACCATAACTTGGACCAACAACGCTGACGCCACTGATGTGGACTACTAGTACACGGACATTACCTTTGAGCTTGCGGATGCTAGCGGCGGTGCCAACAAAGTGACCCCCTTGGGTCTGTACTTTGACACCGTTGGCAAAAATGCGAGTGTTGGACTGCGGTGCCTGTTCCGGCTGGAGTGAAGGCCGAACCTGCGTACTGCGTTCGTGCCAACATTAAGGGAGCTACAGGGTCCACGTACTACTTCTCACCGACATTTCCTGTGGGAATGGCGGTGGGAGATGTTCCCAAGACTTCTGCGCTTGCTTCGGCAAATCCAACGACCGCAGCTGCTGGGGAGCGGGGAGTTCAGGGTCAGCGTCTGTTTCGGCGGCTAGTCTCCCAACCACTGCAGCCAAGAGCGGCGCTGGAAGCACGGTTGCTTTGTTTGTTTAAGGACTTGACCACGCTGACTGAGGATGAAATCGTGGCGGAGCTGGTGTATGGAGCGCGTGCAGTGTTTGAAGTCGTCGGCAAGACGCCTAGATACTTTCGCCCACCATGTATGTGTTGCTACTCTTTTTCAATTCAGAAGGTACCTTCAGCGGATCTTACCTCATTTCATTCACTATCTCCCGCAGATGGTGCCATTGATGACTGTGATGACTGTGTGCGCCTTGTTGCCGCGTTCTTGGGTCTTCAAGCTGTAAAATGGTCCCACGACACCGAGGACTGAGCCAACGTGCAAACCAACAGCATGCAAAATGTGCATCACTCCTTTGAAACGTGGATCCAGCAGGGAGTGGTGCGGCCAATCACACTTGCGCATGACTTGTACGCGGAGACTGTTGCAGTTGTCGGACAGAGCATGGACTTGTTGTTGAAAGCAGGAAAGGTTCCAGTGAAGCTGTCGCGGTGTTTAGATGTGGGTAGGAATGATGCACTGGACGCGTTCTTCAGGAGTGGTCTGTATACAGGCAGCAGTATGGGGCAAGAGTGCAGGAGCAGCAAGAGGCGGACTAGATCGGATAGACGGAAGAAGGGGACTGTTGAAGGTGTCCAGGGTTGTTGTTGTTGATAAAAGCATTATTCACGTCAAAAAAGACTCTAAAAAAAAGATGCATTTGTTGCTACTGTGCCTGTCGTTTCTTGTTCTCGTTGTTGCTGTTGTTGTTGCTGGCGCAGAAACAGGCGGACCAGATGAATTGTAAGTGCATCGTATTCTTGACGGCGGACTCTTGCTGACTTGCTCGTGCGTGCGTGTGTTTCCCAGGTCAAACGTCATGGATCAGATCATGGACTTGTACAGAACCCATATGGACCAGCACCATCCACTGCCTGCTGTCTCATCCTCTCAACCAGCAAAACCACCAACACCCTCTCCATCCCCGTCAAATACCCGCACTCTTGACAATCTCAACTTTCATTGGGTGCCCTCCGGTTCCCCGCCTGCTTATTCATCGTGGACTTCGTACTTCCGACAGAGCCAGACGAACGCCAATCTTCCCCTCCTGACCAAATGCGCCGACAGCACTAACGTCAATGTGTGGGGCGCCTCGTTTGACGATGGTCCTTCTGAAAGCACACACCTCGTCACAGAATGTAGGGTTCAACCTCATGCTTGAACTTT
This sequence comes from Chytriomyces cf. hyalinus JEL632, assembly GCA_025435555.1. Taxonomy (NCBI): domain Eukaryota; kingdom Fungi; phylum Chytridiomycota; class Chytridiomycetes; order Chytridiales; family Chytriomycetaceae; genus Chytriomyces; species Chytriomyces cf. hyalinus JEL632. The sequence goes on along the minus strand of JAIWWG010000001.1, from coordinate 717,632 downwards.
TGTTTTTGATCTTGACACGTGACCACTCAAATATACCTAGACTTTGCGCCCAAAAACATGCGAGCAACTTTCTGGATCATTGGTTCAAACGTACCAAAGTACCCGAAAGCCCTACTCGACGCATACAATGCTGGGCATGACATTGGCATTCATACTTGGAGTCACCCACGCTTGCCCGAGCTTTCGGACGACCAGATTGTCTCGGAGCTGGTGTACGGAGCTCGCGCCATTTTCGAAGTCACTGGGAAAATGCCGAAATTCTTCCGGCCTCCATGTAAGAGTCCTGTTTTTTTTGAAGCTCCCTTTCCTCTTTGATTCAGCGCATTTAACTCTGTCTTGCAATTTTTTGAAAGATGGAGCCATCGACGACCGTGTACGTACAATCGGATCTTATCTGGGCCTCGAGGCCGTGACATGGTCCCACGACACACTCGACTGGTCGTATGTCGCCAGCGGGACCACACAGCAACGCGTCCCTCAAGCGTTCCAAGAATGGCTGCAGCAGGGCATCACGCGTGCAATAACCCTGCAGCATGACGTTTTTGAGGAAACTGTTGCTGCCATTCCTCAGAGCATGGACGTGTTGATCAATGCGGGTCGCACGATTGTTCCTCTGTCGAAATGCTTGAATATTCCGAGTGCTTACGGGAATCCAACTTTGGAAGCCTTTTTTGCGAGCGGGTTGTTTGAGAATCCATACGGTGGAAAGACGAAAGGAGTTTGGCGGCATGCGGCAGTCGAGCCTGGCAGTGATGTTGCAAAGAGCAGGGGGATTGTGAAAGCGGTGCGCGTTGAAGGGCCCAAGAAATTTGACGTGCTTCAATCGCACTTCATCAATGGGAATAACGGTGGGCGATGATTGGTCTTTCTTTGCGAAACGGTTCTTGTGTATGTAGAACAAAGATATAGATATTGGCAGTAATAGCAGCAGATACTGCGGCGTTCGGTTTATTTTGCACTGCGAAGGAGACTGAGCGTGAAACGCCCGACCAGACTAATGGTCGTGTGTCTTTCCAAAGTACGGCCCGCCCTGGTTGTTGTTTGCGTTTTGCTTGTTGCGGGTGGGACCTTGCAGGGCCCTTGTCGCAAAAGCTGACTGCTTTGACGAAAATGAGCGGGCCAAGCATTTGAATCAAAAAAAAAAAAAAGAGTACAAAAGGACCATCGAAAACACGAACCCAAAACACAAGCAAAACTTCCTGCAAACATCTCCCAAACATGCACGCGCCATCCATCCCCACTTCTCACCGCGCGACAGTATCCTCCAATCTCAAGTACTCACCCAGCTTTACTGTGTCGAGTGACGGGCTGGCTGATAACTTGGATTTGGAAAATACTGCCCTCCCCTGCCTCCCCTCCTTCCTGCTCCTCCCAGTTGACATTTGTGGTCACAGGCGTCTGTATGCAGTAAACGAGTCTGGGGGATTGCCCTCCCACGCTCTTACTGTTATCATTTGCCGTTGTCCCCCTTGCCCTCCTCTTGTCTCCGATTCCTCTGTTCACAGGCATCTTGTGTGCAGTAAACGAGTCTGGGGTAATGCTCACGCTCTTACTGTCATATTTTGCCATTGCGCTGGAATCGGCATACTTTTCACTCCCACCCTCGATGGTCACAGGCATTTTATGCAGTAAACGAGTCTTGCCTGGCTGAGCGCCGCGCAACACTCTTACTGTCACATCTTGCCGTTGTCCCTTACCTTGGCCCTGCACTTCATTTGTTTCAGTTACTCTAAATGTAGTTTTATTCAAGTTGGTTGTGAGATGGTGGGTATAATAAAGGCGGGATGACCAGCAGCAATGACAGCAGCAATGAAAAGACTGTTAATCGAAGGCAGGCAGAGAAGAGTACCGACGAGCTTGCGCAGTTTCGATCGCGTTTCTCCGCTTTCCGCGCATGAAGCTGCACGATGCAATTGCGGCGGCGGCAATGACGAACACGGCCATCGCGGCGCCAACTCCAATCCAAACAAACTTGTTGGTTGGTGATGACGCGTCTTGCTTGGAGGCCACGGCAGCGTTCCTGACTCCTTCGACTGCACGCGTGTCGGTGATGTTACCAGTGGGGCTTATTGAAGCCTCGGTAGCATTGACCGCGGTTGTTGGTTTTGTGCTAGAAGCAGGGATTGTATTGGACAGAGCGAGTTTCGCGCCAGTCCCGTTCAGACCGAGGGCCTGCTCAAACAGGCCAGACTCAAAGAATGCGGTCAGTACAGTGTTTGTGCTGGTTTCGTCCGAGTCATGGATACATTCGGAGAGAGGAACGATGCGTTTCCCGCTGTTGATAAGGGTGTCCATTGTGCTTGGGATCACGGACGCTGTTTCCCTGGAGACAGATTTGAGCCAATGTCCAGCAAATGTCCAACAGGAGCAACTCACCCAAACAAGTCATGCTGTAGACTGATGGCTCTTTTGACGCCCGAAAACATCCATGTCTTGAACGAGTCCAGGACCTGCCACATGTCTCCCACGCCGACGTGTATCCAGTCATCCGAGTCCACGCTCCACAGCACACACCGAAGACCCATCCCTGCTGCCAAATTGCGCACGCGATCATCGATGGACCCGTCTGTTGTTGTTGCGAGTGTGTGGATAAATCAGGGTGCTTGATTAGTAATCATAAAGAAGCGAGTGGATGTGGACATTACACGGTGAACGAAAGTACTTTGGCACAGCCCCCGTCACTTCCAGAACGGCCCGTGCAGTGAACACCAGCTCCGACACGATCTGATCGTCACTGAGCGTCCTCAGATCCTTGTGAGTGTATGTGTGCAACCCAATCTCGTGTCCTTCCCGCACCATCCGTTGCACAGTTTCTGCATGCCGGACAATGTTGGCGCCGACGAGCCAGAACGTTGCCTTCATTTGCACCTTCTGGAAATCTGGGGTTGAGAAAGATCAGAGCTCTCATCAATCAAACCCCATGAGGAGTGCTGCTCACAGTCAAGCACTGCGGGTGTATGGATCCCAGGACCGTCATCGAAAGTGGCTCCCCATATGTTGGGATCGCTGAAACCGTCACAGGAGGTAATGTCTTCAGGAACTGGTAAGCTCGCTCCTGCTGTCGCAAAGTAGTCGGTCCAGCTTGGAACTTCAGGCGCAGGGGCGGGAAGCACGTTCCAGTTGTATTCCGATCTTTCCGGACACCACGAAAAGTCAAGCGCAGCAAACACGGGTGACAGTGCTGCGAGTGTCAAGCAAACGAGAACGCTTTGAAGCATGTTTTGCAATGATCTTGCTTCGTTTGTTGTTTTTCTTTTCTTTTTTCAATTTTTTTATTTCCTTGGTGGGGGCTTCCTTCGCACTGCGACTATCTGATCTGCGACTATCTCACTGCAGTCATGTCCGAAAACCGTTGGACTGTCACCTGCTCCGGAACATGGTGGGTCTGTGCTCGAGCTTCAACATGCCAGTGACGATGGAATCAGTCCCGTTCTTTTTTTGCTCGAGTTTGTATACACGGACAAAATGGACTGAATCTGCCAATGCCCGTTACCTCCAAGACCACTGTACTGCGGCAGTTATCGCCAGAGCTCTTTTCAAGATTTCGCTTAGATCAGCCATCATGGCAGACTCGCCCCGCATCGGGGATTCATTCTGTTGGAAAGATTTACCAGCTCCCAGCAGCCAGACAAAGAAATTAAGAATTCTGTCGGTTGCTCGGTGAACCACATTATGACCTCTGCGTTAGGAGTAGCTCTTCGAAGGTTATTTCGCGCTTTGAAATCTTCCCTTTCCTTGGATATCTTCGCCACCGCAATGACCTCCTTTTTTTACTCTTCCCTTACCCCTCCCAGACCAACTCCATCAAGAACGGCTAGACGCTCATCTTTGTTCCTCCTTCAGGTCAGACTTTCCATACAGCCCCACAACTCCCTTCCAAAACCAATTAGTGCAGATTCTTGTGGAAACATTCCTCAAGCGCAATATTGGTCGATGCCAACCGATACAATTCCTACCACTTCAATGCAATTTCAGAGGCTTACAACAACTCAGTTCTTTTTTTATTCGAAACACTGAAGCAGCAAACACGGATAAAAACGAAAACAGTCTAAACAACCCACCCATAATCATCTGCTGCTGCTTTTGAAGCGCCGCTTGCGTCGTGGAGTCGGCTCCCGTCATTTGGTTCTGAAGTCCATTAATCTGTGCCCTGAAAGCGGGGCTGTCCGTTCCATGTATTGTACCAGCCAGAGTTTACATCCATTCCATCCAACCCATGCGTTGTTGTATCCGTTCCATCCATTGTTCCACGTGTTGGGGACCCCATTCCACTGCCATCCGCTCACGCCCCACGTCATTCCGTTTTGAATGTTGGTAATCTGTTGTTGTACATGTGCCTGCAACTCGGGGCCGAGACCCACCATTTGTGCCTGCAATGCTTGGATCTGAGCCTGTTGAGCAGTTGTGGTGGAGGAAACTCCGGCCTGGGCATTCATAATCGCGACAATTTGCTTCTGGATCTGGGCTTGAATGGCCGTTTCTGCGCCAACCATTTGTGCCTGCAGAGCTTGAATTTGGGCCTGGTAGGCGGCAGTAGCCGTAGAAACTCCAGTTTGTGCGTTTAATGCGGCGCCAATTTGCTACTAGATTTGAGCTTGAACCGCTGGAGCAGCGCCGACTTGTTGAGCCTGGAGAGCTTGAATTTGCTCATTGGTTTGGCGTCGGTCCAGCGCGACAGTTGATTGGTGGGAAACACTGACGCAGGCGAGCAAGCAGAGCAGTGTGGGGAAGAGCATTGTTAATTGCAGTTTTTTTGTGTTCTGAAGGCCGAAAAGGTCGTGGCTTATACAGAGGTTGGAGACAAAGGTGGGAATGGAAGATTTTGCCTGGAGAAATGCGCAAGTGTGAGAATATGCGTTTCGTAGAAAAAGATGCGCCAAAGCGCAAGTACCTCTTTTGAGTGCAGGGTTCATGTTGTGTGAGTGCTGAACTTGTTTGTGAATCGGCTTCCTGGTTTGGGTTGCACTTCAACGGTGCATGAGCGCAGACTTTTTCTTTATCCGTTCGCGCAGTCAACACAAGAAACTTTGCTGCCAAGTGAGCATTTGTATTCTGATTTGGTCAGGGGGGCAACCTGACAGTAACGGTGGAGGGAGCTCGTGCAGTGGGCGTCTTTGACGCAAGGGTGACGGTTGGGGTGAGCATGTGAATCCAAGGTTGAGTAGTTCATAAGGGCGCTTGACCAAAAACTCTTTGCATTAGCGTAGTTCTGAAATGCAAGAACAGAAAAACATAAGGTCCCAAGGGTGTGCAGACCAACAGTGTATCTTCAGTGTACCGGTAGAATGGTCAGACATATCCAATTGCGCCAGTACCTGGGACGTACTACACTAATTACTAATATACTTAGAATTTCACATATTTTGTCACGTAATCTACAGATTCCGTCACGCACGTCCAGAAGCTTCGCCACGTCAATCAAAATTCCCACAGACACAAAATTTACTCACAGCAATTCCAACACTCTAACACTCCCCAGACACGATCGCGTCTTCGTTATTACTTTTTCTATCATTTCAAGTGCCACTGTTGTCTTCCTTACATTTGCCACAAAGGCTATTTAAGAAGGCCTTTCTTGATTCAATAAAGAAAAAAAAAGGAAGTCTCTCAATAATCTCTTAACTCTCTCAACTCCTCTCAAGTCCTCTCCCAGTCTTGAAGCTGCAATCGAGCTCCTGACTACTTCCGTAACAATTGGTAGCATCGGCAAATTCCTCCAAGTAACTACTGACCTCCAAGAAAACCCCAAGAAAAACGCGTCCCATCACGAATCAAGAAATGAATCCAGAAGCCCCAAGTGAACAAGTCCAAGTCCAGTTTCAAGCAGTAATCCAGAGGTACGAAGACCAACTCTCTGAGTACCGTGAAGCCCTCCACAACCTCTACAACGAAGTAGCAGCCCTCCGCACACCTCCAGTACCAGTCCAGACCACCCCAAGCGAACCTCCTGCCACCATCCAACGTCCATTGCCTCTCTTCAGAATGCCAGCTGTCAAGCCCCTCATCTTCTCTGGGAACCACCGCAACCGTCCCGCTCATGAAATCCAGAACTACCTCGACGATTACCTCGAACGCTCCCGTGAAATCTGTACCCTCTATGGTTTTGCTCCTTCCACCAATGACCTGACCCAACAGAACCAGCCTACCTACGTCCAATTTGTTTCCTCTGGTCTCTCTGAAACTGCACGTGTTGCCTGGCGCCGTTTCCCCGAACAAGAACGCCACCACATGACCTGGAATGACTACGCCGCCTGGATCCAGAAAGCCTTTGGTTCCCACCTCACTCTCAAGCAAGCCATTGAAGCCATGGAAGACCTCCAACAGACCAGCTCAGCCACCCTCTACACCTCCAAGTTCAATGAACTCGTCTCTGCTATCGCCGCCTCAAGTGTCCAGTACCCAGTCAAGCATCTCTGGGTCAAGTACCTCCAAGGCCTCAAGTTCCACATCCGTACCAACCCAGCCATCTTTGCCATCGACGAAGACCTTGACCACCTCCAACAAGAAGCTGAAAAACTGGATGACCTCACTTTCCGTCACAACAAACGCAACGCCGCTGAAATCCGCAAGAACCCCTCAACGGCCTCCACGTCCCGCGCTTCAACCAATCAGTCCTTTCGATCAGCCCAAGGCCACTCCTTCAAAACAGCCATCCCCGAAACCAACGACCCGATGGACCTTGGGAACACTCAGCAAACAACACCCTACCCACGTCTCACCCCAGAACAGAAAGCACTCTACCGTTCCAATGGCTGGTGCGTTTACTGTCAAGCCAGAGACCACGATACCGACCACTGCTCCAAACTCCGTAACCGTCAAGCCCAGCTTGCCACCAAGCCCCCAGCCAGAATTAACAATGCCTCAACTCAAGCTGAAGGTGAAGAAGCAGACAGCGAAGTCGAACTCTAATTGGTTCTCTGCCCTCCCCTTTGACAATCCACCCGACCACCTGACCCCAGTTACTGTCCCTGCTCCTTCCGTTCAAGTCCACTGTCCCAAGCTTCCCCTGTTCCAAGTCCAGACCCAGCACTCCACGCCCTACGCCGACAGTCCCGGCCTCCTCGTCTGCCAAGGTACCATCAATGAACACCCCATCTCCATCCTCATTGACTCTGGAGCCAATCCAAGTTTCATCAACTCAAGCCTACCGTTCCTCCAAAACAAGTCCCTCGTTCCTCAAGCCTGCAAGATCAAGCTCGCCAACGGTTCTGTTGTTAAAGGCCAGCGTACCGAGCCTCTACAAGTGAAAATAAACAATACTTCCTTCCAAGACTACCGTTCTTTTACTACTGTCCCTGACCTCGCATACGACCTGATCCTCGGAAAAGACTGGCTCGATGCCCACAATCCCTCCATTGACTGGCCAACAAACCATGTCCGCATTGGTCCACACAGCTGGAAATGCCATTCTCCGCGTTCCTCTCCGGAAGGCCTTACCGCGCAGCAATTCATCAATCTCCTCCAGACCCTCCAGCCCGACGATTTCCTCGGAGCCATCCTGCCTCAAAAGATAAAGGTTACTATGTCCGACAGTGACAGAGCCGACGAATCTATACGTACCTCCCTCCCGCCAAACCTCCAGACGATCGTGGACCGATATCCAGATGTCTTTGCCCCATTCGAGGGCCTACCGCCATCCAGACCTACCGACATGAAGATCGATGTAGATCCTTCTGCTAACTCCAGCCCTCCCTACCGACCAATCTACCCAATGAGCGCCCCAGAACTCAAGGCCCTCCAAGAAGAAATCACTTACCTCCTCAAGCACCAACGCATCAGAGCCTCCACTTCCCCTTACGGAGCTCCTGTCTTCTTTGTCAAGCAAAAGGATAAACTACGCCTTGTCTTCGACTACCGCGCCGTGAACAAACTCACCGTCAAGAATCGCGCTGCCCTCCCAAACATCCTCGAGTCCCTCGACCGCCTCTCCAAAGCCAAGTACTTCACCAAGATCGACCTCTCCTCCAGCTTCCACCAGATCTGCCTCCAAGAATCCGACATCCACAAGACTGCCTTCCGCACCAAGTATGGCCACTACAAATGGGTCGTTATGCCCTTTGGCCTTGCAAATGCTCCCGCCGTATTCCAGACTACCCTCGGCTCCATATTCCGTGACTTCATTGACGCCTTCCTCACTGTCTACATTGACGACCTCCTCATCTTCTCCGAGACCCTCGAAGACCACCTCAAGCACATAGACCAAGTACTGCAACGCCTCCAAGCCAACAAGCTCCACGTTCGCCTTTCCAAGTGCTCCTTCCTCCAGCAAGAACTCGAATACCTTGGCTATTAGATTGCTAGAGGTTCCATCTCTGTCCTACCATCCAGAACCAGCTCCATCACTGACTTTGAAGAACCTTCCAACTACTCCGAACTTCGTTCCTTCCTGGGACTCGCCAACACCGTCCATCGCTTTATCAAGCACCATGCCGCCCTCATTGCACCTCTCTCAGACATCCTCCGTGACCACAAGACTACCTCCTTCTCCGACAAGTGGAATGACACAGCCCGCAGCCATTTCATCAACATCAAACGGATCCTCGCCTCTCCAGAATTACTCGCCATCTTCAACCCTGAACTTCCTGTCCATCTTTACACCGACTGGTCCGCCCGCGCCATTGGTGGCTACATCGCCCAACCAGACTCTACCGGAACTGACCAGCCCATTGCCTACTACTCCCGCAAGCTCAAGCCAGAAGAATCCAAGTACCACCCCTACATGGGCGAAATCCTCGCTCTTGTTGAATGCCTCAACCATTTTCGCCATTACATTCATGGCAATCAAATCCTCGCCTTTACTGACCACCAGTCCCTTCTGTTGCGGATCCTGGTCAAGGTGGACCAGCGGTCTCCTCATGTACTCAACATAAAGGAGAGCTCAAAATCTCTGGAATGCATGAAGATGTGGGAAACAGGTGTTTGAGCACCTGCAGACCCCATACGTAACAAAGACGTGAAATACACACGACTTCGTGTAAATATAGACAAGCCACGGGGACGGTAACACACCGTCGATCACACACACAGGTCTCTGGCACATCTGCCAAGTCCTACAAGCACCCACGTGCCATCCACGGCTATCTATGGTCACTGGATGAGAAGTTGTGAGGCATACTGCCAAGACCCCAATAAATCTTTATTTACACAAAGTTGGGACCTTAAACGATCCACCACGATAACACACCATCACATGACACCCTCACCAAGTCGTCATAAGGTGTCAGACTCTATCACTCTAGAGAATACCAACAGTACTAAGCCAAACTACCTGCAACACCAAGCATTCGGCAGAAACACACCAGTACATAGCTTGTGTAGTTGAAACGAAGGTTTGAGCCTGGATAGGCGGCACTTGAGGACCTAGATCTTGCATAAGCAAAGTTCAAAGTTAGTACACCACAGTCAAACTGACACGCTGAAACGTACATGGACAGCAGGCAGCGCTGCTTACCTGTACACCGTCACTTGGACCCATGGCTCCCTGCCCAGGTGGGAGAGTCCCCGTCAGAGGTCCAAGGATACAGTCATATGCACTTTGGACGTTGGTTGGATAGTTTCTTATTCAAATCGTAACTTTTTGGATTGGTAAAGGCCCAACAGTCTTTGGGGACGTTCGGGGGATTTCCATCTCGGTTCTTTATAATTTCTACCGTGAAAAAATAGAAAACCATGGAGATACCCACGATTTTCCACCCATGAGTGATTCTTTCATGTTCTATTCCAAAGGGTATAAATGGTAGAGCTTCCACAAGGCAAATAAACATCTTCTTAGACCAAAATCATCGTTGTAGCACCTAGTCCTCAAGTCACAAACCCTCGTACTGCGTGCCACCACCATTTGTACTGACACCTTCGCCACATCCTCACCCAACCCAAGCTCCGCCCCGTCCACCATCGCTGGTTAGCCGACCTGCTGGCCTACGATTTCCAGATCCAGTGGACTCCGGGGAGTGGAACACCATTGCTGACGCACTGTCAAGAAGAAGATTCGCAACTGATGCCTCCGTTCAAGTCAACCTCCAAGGAAACACCGTCCATTCTACCGTCCAGATCCCAGAATCTTACCTCCTGCTCAACACCACGACCCTGACCATCCCTGATAACCTCATGAACGATATCAAGGACATGAACACTACCGACCCCCAGTTCTTAGAAATAGCGCAGTTTTTAGTTGACCCACTGGACCCAGAAACCTACGACCACGACCCATCCAAGGCTCCCAAGCACCTCCTCCCTCAGATCTCAAGATATCGACTCCGCGACGGTTTCCTCCACTACGTTGACAAAACCCACGCAAGACTCTACGTTCCAGCCCCTCTCCGCAACTCGCTACTCAAGAAAGCTCACTCCTACGGTCCAGCAATCCACAACAACTGGGAACGCACCTCCGAACGCCTCACCAGATACTTCCACTGGCCAAAACTCCATCGCGATGTCCAGCGACTCTGCCAGAACTGCGATAACTGCCAACGCCTCAAGGTAGCACGCCACGCCCCTTATGGACTCCTCCAGCTTCACGACGTCCCGCCCTTCCCATGGCACACTTGCTCCATGGACTTCATGACCAAGCTCCTCTCACCAAGTCAGGATACGATGCCCTCATGGTAGTTGTCGACTCTGGAACCAAACGAACAAGATTAATCCCATGCCACACCACCTCAACTGCATGCGATATTGCCAATCTCTTCGAAACTCACATCTTCCCGCACCATGGTATTCCAGTCCATTTCATCTCTGATCGAGACACCAAGTTTACCTCCAACTTTTGGCAAGCACTCTGCAAGTCCCTCCGAATCAAGCTGACAATCTCCAGCTCTTCCCATCCTCAAACTGACGGCCAGACAGAACAAAAGAACGACTGGATCCTCCAAGCACTACGACACTTTGTTGCTCCCTACCAAGACGACTGGGACATCCACCTACCCAAGATCGAATTTGGGATCAACGATACAGTCAATTCAAGTACTGGTTACACACCTTTCTTCCTCGAGTACGGTCGCCACCCTCGCTCCATGATCAACATCAACCTCCCGCCTGACACCTCCCTCTCTATCAAGGACATCCGCGCAGAATACCAAGTTGCCAAGGATCGAGTTCGTGACTCTCAAGACAAGTACGCTGCCATCGCCAATCGCAAGCGCCTCGAATCCCCCTTCAAAGTTGGAGATTTAGTTCTTGTCTCAGCCAAGGAATTCAAGCCTCCCAACCTTCGATACCGACAGACCAACAAGCTCTCTGAACAGTACTCCGGCCCCTACAAGATCATCGAACTTGTCGGACCTGTCCCGTCCTGCAAGCTAGCTCTTCCCACAGATTGGGGAGTCCACCCTGTCTTCCACCCTGAAAAACTTCGACCTTACTTCTTCGACACAGCCAAACATCCTCTTGACAACCAGCCCATTGCTTTACGCGTCATTGACAAAGTCCTCTCTTCTCGTATTCTCGACGGTCACAAGCAAGTCCTCATCCAATGGAAAGACCACCACCCTGTCTACAACTGTTGGTTAAACGCGACTCCAGAACTCATGCAACGCGTCAAGCAAGACCAACCTCCGCCAATTTCACTCCCCTTTTCATCGCGTACGCTCTTGGAGGCGGGTGTCACGTAATCTACAGATTCCGTCACGCACGTCCAGAAGCTTCGCCACGTCAATCAAAATTCCCACAGACACAAAATTTACTCACAGCAATTCCAACACTCTAACACTCCCCAGACACGATCGCGTCTTCGTTATTACTTTTTCTATCATTTCAAGTGCCACTGTTGTCTTCCTTACATTTGCCACAAAGGCTATTTAAGAAGGCCTTTCTTGATTCAATAAAGAAAAAAAAAGGAAGTCTCTCAATAATCTCTTAACTCTCTCAACTCCTCTCAAGTCCTCTCCCAGTCTTGAAGCTGCAATCGACCTGTTGACTACTTCCGTAACATATATTCATCTCCGCTAGCTCAGTTGGTTTAGAGCGTGGTGCTAATAACGCCAAGGTCACAGGTTCGATCCCTGTGCGGAGCAATCATACCTTTTGCGTGTCTGCAACTCATTTTTTTCGCGTTCCTTTGGGAAGGAGCAGAACTGCGATGATATTTGCGCTGAGTGTATTGCCAACTTTATTCCCTTTTCTTCGACCGAGTATCATACTTATGGTGTGCTCGCGCTTTTGATGGGGACGGAACCGGCCTAATGGAATCTCCTCCCCGGTTCATTATCGCGGAGCCAGCAAGGACGAACGCGCAGCCAATCCACCATCGCATTGACAGCGATTCAGAGAAGACAATATAACCCATCAAGGCCTATGTACGAACCGTGGGGGGGGGGGGGGGGGGGGGGGGGGGGGGGGGATTGAGTTGCAGAGTTGAGCACTTGGACATGACGTGTGAAAGGAGCAAAGAAAAAACGCTTTGCACGTAACTGAGGCAATCATGTTCGCACTATTGTTCAAAACAGTCACGGCAGCCGAGGAAGACGATGCACTCAACGCACGAGTAAAAACGGCCCACATGGCAATATTCGACAGTACAACTAGCGGGACAAGAATGGAGCGGTTCGGGACGGAGACGAGACCGACGAACGGGAGTGTGAATTGGACGGTGTCAGATGCCTGGGCAGTCAGTTTGGCCAGCAGAGTGGATGTGGCAGCGAGGAGGCCGGACCCAATGGACAATGAGAAGCTGACAGGGTGAACAGATGTTGACGGTGAGTCGTGTTTTGGTTTTGGCATTTGTGTTTGGATATTGAATATTCACAGCCAGACATGACAACTCCAAGGCAGGTGTTTTTAATCATCTCGCTGTCAGTATGTGGGCGTGGCTCACTGATGTGCGTCGATCTTTCGCTGAAGTATTAACACCACGTTAGATCTATTCAGGCACCAAACGTATTTGTATTTTAAATTAGCACAAAAAGAGCAAGATTTCATCAGCTCATCTCGTATAGCGGTTAGTACACCTCGTTGTGGCCGAGGAAATCCAGGTTCGATTCCTGGGATGAGCAATTTTTCATGAAGTTTCCTCTAAGTTCGATCTATTTTGTATTTACATGATCCCTCCCACTTGCAAATGCACACCATTCTCCGGCCTTGGAAAGAGTCATTGTTCGTGTAATGCAACCAGTTGCAGGATATTGGATTTCGAATGGTTGGGTTTGATTGAAAAACTGCATTTGGAGCATGGGTGCAGGGACGGACGGCGTTTTGCAGCCACTGTGTGTACCGCGTCAGGAGCGCATTTTTTTGAGTTTTGACTTCGGCTTGCAAAAGCATTCGAACAAGGAAACAAGCCGAATCAGTTGGGGAATCATTTTTATTGAACAAGCAACAGATTGATATACACATACAAACAAACACATGGGGCAAACAGTCAAACGCTCCTCTCAAACACCATCACAGTCGCGTTGTCGCCGAGAAAGGCGCGGAAGCCAGCAACTGTCTTTCCCTCCGCCGTCAGGAAAAAGTCAAACATCATGACGGGAGATTCGTAATCCTTATAGCCAAGAAGCGGCACTTCAAACACAGCGAAAGTATTGGCATGCCAGGGACCGATGATGCCATACAGGTCTTGGTTATCTGGGTTATCGCTTGACATGTCAAAGTGCAGGGTTGTTCCAGCTTCAAAGATGGTGATTGTTCCATGGAGAGGGTTCTGGTAGATGCCTTGGAAAGCGTCGAGAGGAAGGGTCGGGGGTCGCAGGGTAGGCATGGAGGGCATGACTGCAGAGAGGGAGGGGCTGAGCATTCGCGTAGATGTTGCTGCAGGTAGTGTTGTTGTTGGGCCACGGATACTTAAAAACACTTGTGGAAGCTGGCGATTAAAATCCCTAATTTTTTGAAGTTCGCGGTTGTTGGCGTGGCAAAGCCCTGTTTTTGTGTTCGACTGATTCGTGGATTTTGTTCCCGTCGGTCGATTTTGGACTCTGCGTTTCCTTTTGCGCCCATCGCTCTATCCCATCTCAGCCCCCATCTCGACAGCTTATCTCCTCAGACCGTGATGCGTGCTGCTTATTGCCCTTTATGTTATCTGACAATGTACTTCATGAAGGTAACCCACAGGCCAGAAGGGTTTAATGCTCACCCCGCTTCCGTTTAAAGAGAAAGTCTATGAAGTATCACTCAATACCGCGGTAGTTACACGCAAAGAAAGACACCTCATTAAGTTCGTGTGCACAGGTCATGCGTCTAGACACGTTGTCTTTCATTCATGCATCTAGCAACGACGGACTCATGGCAGTGACGGGTCCCTGATTACGAATCCATCGGCAGCAGCGTGACATTGATGCCAAACCGAACTCCGTTAACGTTCGGCCAATCGGAACCCCACGTGCTGTCTGCCATGTGCACAGCAGAAAAACTGATATCTGAACGCCATTAAATTTAACGTGCGCAATGAGCGGCGCATTGCCAAGAGGGCCAGGCCGCAACCATTGCCAGTTTAACGCTACGCGTCGATTGGAGGCAACGGACAAGGAAGGACGTGTTGATCCCTCGAGCGCGTTAAATACCGAAATATCTTGAATTCAAGTCCAATGATGAGAAGTCTGTGTCAGAAGGTGCCGAAACCGAGGAGAGTTATGCCAGTCAAACAGATAACAACCGTTTGCTGAAAGAGCGGCCCACACTGATTCTGAACGGTAAGCTGCGACATCATCCACGACTTGCGGGTCTGACCTTATCAGTATCACCACTGCCAGAACCCTTCGTTGCTGTAAATGAACCGGCCGCACCAGTTGTTGAACCATTCAAGCTCAAATTCACCCATCGCCCTTGATGCTTCCACCACAAATACATTTAAGCACACATCCCCACACCATCCCTGAGTGATAGCCACTGCACCATCACAGGTCTGTCCACATTGAGCAGCGCCGCGTGTGTCCTGTATTTTCTAAAACGCAACGCAAATGCGGCGAGCAGATTTAATTGGTACAGTGCATAGTATTCATACAAGCATCCTGCAATTCCTGCAGTTAAAGCTAGTTCAGAATGCCAAGGCATTATACTCGATTGGCCGAACCATGCTGCGTATCAGCACACAAAACAATCTTCGAAGAAAGGCCTGTACAAACTGAAAAAGGCGCCGTTGTCAGTGATCCCAAGTAAGTCCCTTGTTTTTCTTCAGCCCAAGCGCCTGTCGAACTTCACCCCTCTTCAGGAGGTGAGCACTCCCAACCCCTCAATTCGGCCAGTTGTGCAAGGAAACGAACGCCTCCATTCACATGTGCAGACAATATTGATAACTTAGTGTAGCTTCATTTGAAAGAGAGTTTCCTTGACCCAGGATAAAAAGACGAGAAAAAGGGAGGAAGAAGAAGAAAACTTCGCCGCGAAAATTGAACCCCAAACAAAAGCTTTAAAAACCGGATGAGATGATGAATTAAAAAATAGAGAAATTATAAAAGAAATTAAAAAAGGAGGGGCTGTGGGGGCAAGTATCTATTCGGGTGCTCTCTCAAACAACCAGGACACAGACTCTCCGTTGTGCGTTCTGCGGATGGCTTCTGCGAAAGTCGCGGCCACATCGATCGTGTCAATCTTTGGGCACAGGAGTTTCTTTTCTTCGTGTGGAATCGTGTTGGTAACAACCACTTTTGTCAGCACGGAGTCGTTGATGACCGTAATCGCTTTTCCAGAAAGAACTGTGTGCGACAGCAGTTTGGTCAGCTTCGGCATTTGCAATGCCCAGGAAACACAAATTAATTACCTCCGTGGGTAACGATCGCGTACACAGAAGTGGCGCCATTCTCCAACAAAGTCTTTGCGGCGAGTCCCAGAGTACCGCAAGTATCGGCCATATCATCAACAAGGACGCAAATTCGGCCCTTGACATCACCGACCAGAACCATTCGCGAGACTTCATTCGCACGTTTTCGTTCTTTGTGAATCAATGCGAAGTCAACGTCCAACTTGTCGGCAATGGCTGTGGCTCTGTTTTTTTTTCAGTGAAGATTTTTTTAGGAACATTGAGATTGGATTTCAGAAACCCTTCCCCGACTTGTTCCGAGATCAATCCCGCACTCGTGGGAGCCCCGTCCCATTCGCAGTTCTCCTCAGCCATTGACACAGCACCAACTCAGTAACACCGCAGCATACCCTTCCATGATTGTTCCGTGCATGCCCAATATTCCCCACACAAACTGGGGAAAAAAAAAAAGAAAACGCCCTCACCTCTTTGCACCACCAGCATCGGGCGAGACAATAATGCAGTTCTGGTAATCCTCGATAGTATCCCGAATGTATTTCAGTGTGCAAGGCTCGGCGTACAAGTTGTCGACGGGGATGTTGAAAAAACCCTGGATCTGGCTTGCATGCAAGTCCATGGTGATGACGTGGTTTGCTCCAGCAACAGTCAACATGTTTGCAACAAGCTTGGCAGTGATGGGGGCACGGGATTTGTCCTTCTTGTCCGCACGGGCGTAGGGGAAGCATGGGATGACAGCAGTGATGCGTCTGGCGGACGCCGTTTTACAAGCGTTGATCATGATGAGGAGTTCCATGAGGTTGTCGTTGATTTCGTTGCAACCAGACTGGATGATGAACACATCTTCGTCTCGCACTGGAAGAGTTTGCAGGATTGTTAGTGTGGGTACTAGTGAGCAAGCCATGGAAAAAACGACAAACGCACCCGATTCCCCGATGGTCACAGACGTTTCCTGGTTCGAATACTTGAGAACAACGCACTTGGCAAGTTCCAGACCAAGTTTCCTGCAGTTTGATTGTGGGTGTTTTCAGGTGAGTTGTTTTGGGGCAGCAACATGGCAAAGCTGGGGGAGCGCACTTGGCCACGAGACGAGCGAACTCAATGTGCGAGTTTCCCGCAAAGATCTTGATGGAGTTGGTTGGCATTTTCGCAGCGTCGTCAGTCTCGAAGGGAGCTACTTTCATAACAAAAAAATAACAAAAAAAGGAGGACCCCCCATACACACGCCCACACACAATTCTCTGTGGAGATTCTCTAATAAAATTTTGAATTGTTGGAGCCACCACTGCGGCAAGTGACGAATCAACTCAACTTTGAATGAAGTGAGGATTGTTCACTCAATGATAGTGACGAGTATCGTGTTTGATTTTAGTGCATGTGTTCACTGAGAAATTTCACGAATCAACTCAACTTTGAATAGTGTGAGGATTGTTCACTAGGGAGTTAGTGATGAATAATGTGATGGATTTAAGTGGGTGTGTTAGTTGACAAATCTGGTGTGCCATGACTGAGTCCATTTGGTGCACGAATGTGCACAAGAGCTATTTTTGGAAACGACCAAAATTGTATTTTCTGACAGTCTTGAACATTCCCTCGAGTCAAACCACTCGTCAAGACCTCGTATCATGTCGCGAAATGCGAAAAAGCTGGCAGATATTTGCTGAAATCGTGAATATTTAGTGGCAAACTTGTAGTACGCGGAATAATAGCAAAACAACCTGCGATATATGGTTAAAATAAATACCGCTACGTTTGAATAAAAATACTCACCGCTTCGAAATTCCCAAATTCACGGAGATAAATTCATAGAAGTCGCCCTTGCTCCCATTATTAAACAGTTCGTTCAATCGCAACATTTGCTCCGCAACAATCAGCCTCACTTGATTCGATTTTGCTTCATTACTAGCCAGAATCGCAAGGTTCGCTTTGATTAGTTTCGTTATAGCCTCTGCCATATCTTCTTCGTTATGAGAGACTCCAGTAACTGGTTCCAACGTCGAAGGGTTGTTTCGCAAGGTTTCTGGAGCGTATGTAACGAGAAACTTCTTGTACTTTGCCCATTTGTCCGCGGTGTCGTCGTCGCTGGTTTGCTTTCGCTTCTTTGAGGCTGTCATAACGGCTTTCAAGCACCTATCCGGGATTCTGCTGATTGCTGCCTTAAGTTCGGCGTCCGTCTTGGTGTGATGATGGCGCATCCAAGAGTAGAAGTCATCTTTAATGGATGTTGATTTCATTTTCGAATGAGGCACAAAATTCTAAAAATAAAAACTCCTCTTTATTCGCAATAAAACTTCAAACACAATTTAATGTCCATTCCTTTTTTCTGCCAAACTGTCCATGTTGTCTCTGTATGCTTGCGAATTTCGGAAGGCACGAATTTGGTTCAAGTATTCTCGCAGGATGAGCTGCGTAGCGATACGGAAATCAGCTTGGACCATATGGCGACGTTGCATCTCAAGTCTCATGGTTTCCACAGTCGCGAATACTTTCCGCCCATCGGCCTGAAAAAAACAAATCTTAAAACCAAAACACAAACCAAAGAAAAAATTATTACCTCCTTCATATCATTCAGGCGCTTGTGCATGAAAAGACAATGTCCATTTCGATACTCGCCACTGATTCCAACCACTACTCCATTCACAACTCGGTCAACCGCCCATGTTTCTGGCGAAAGTTCAACTCCAGTAACCTCACACGCCAAATTCCCATTCCCATTGGCACTCAAGCGACAGAACCGCTGGAATTCCGACAGAGACCACACACGAATATCTTGCAAAGGCTCACCAATTGGCATCCCTCGGTCTTTTTCATAGTACATTTGAGTCCGGTGTTTAACTGACATCTCCTTCCACTTCTTCTCAATTGCGTCCTCCCAATTTCTCGACAACACCTTCCATTCCCCACCTCCGTTTCTCCGTTCAAATGCTGCATCACCTTCCGCATAGTCCCCAGCCAGGATTTCGCGCAACAATTCGTCAGTACGAATCTCCGACAAGGAATTCGAGAGGCGGTTGAATCCCCAAGAATCCGCGATGACCGTTTGCCCAATTTCGTCAATCTTCTTGTTCGAATCGGAGCGGTCAAACGATATCATGCGCAATCCTGCTTCCGTCAAGAGAATCAACTCGGCTCCGGTTCGAAATCCGTGGTGAGTCCTCGCCTTAATCCAAGTGAGGTGTTCGACTTGTTCGTCTTTTGTAAGTGGCTTTCGAATGGCATTGACGTCGGCCTGAGTTCGAAGATGAATGAAGCCGCCGTTACGAAGGACTCGGAGGACGAGTGAGTAGGAGACATCAGTGGAAACAATTCGAGTCCATTCTTTGTGATGATTCAATTGAGCGGCTTTGTAGCGAAGAGCAGTTTCAATGTCGAAAGTAGCGCGGAGGCGGAGATTGAGGGTGTTGTGGTGTGCCATACTGTATTAATGGATTAAATAAGAGTCTTCAATAAAACAAATCAAAGACATACCATCCACGGCATTTTCCTTGAAGACCCAACAACTTTGCATGACTACTAGTTTTAGAATCACTTGGACCCGCAGTACCGACATTCAAGTTGGCGTCATACAGACAGGCCAGAGAATACCAGAAGTCGCCGATTTGCAGAGTCATTCCTGAACAACGAGGACCAGAATCAAGTAATTCTTCCCGACTCATTCCTGTCTCATGAATCTTCACTGAGATGGCAGTTTCATGCTCACGCCTCGTCTTCGCATTCAACCCAGCCCACATAACATCCCAGGATGCAATTTCAAACGACAATTGAGTGGCCTTTCTGTCGAATCCAATCACAGGCGCCGGTTCCAAACATGCCTTCTTCGAGCTCTCAGCAGTAAAAGACAAATCGTATGGGACGTTGACGACATACGGCCTCTTGCGAGTGTTATTGAGAGATTCCAAAGTGAAGCGACGAACAGGGACGGGAGCGACAGGACCAGCCGGAGGAGGTGGTGACGGTGGAGGTGCTGGTGGTTCTTGAGGTACAAGTGGAAGAGCAGCAGGTGGCGAGGGGAGTTGCATAATCCTCAACGTCTTCGGAAAGGGGAGATCCGCCTCATCTGATGACTATTCAAAGCAAGAATAAGTACCAAGGAGGCATATCGACCAAATGGGTTCATTCTCACCTCATCAAATGCGTCGGTATGAGTTCTTTTGAGAGTCTGCATGAATTTTGAGAAAAAATTAGACAAAAAAACAATAAATATTAAACTCACTGTTTCAATCGCCGATGTTCTTGAATCACAATTACGAGCCGATGGAGGGGAATTGGCCTCCTATTAAAACATAAATACTTGAAAAAAAAAGAACAAAATAGAATATCACTGACAGCAGAAATGGGTGAGACTGGAGTAGGAAGCGATGGAACGACGCGCTCAAAGTGACGACCAATAGTAGTACAATGAATGTTGATGGCAGGGTTGTTGATGTTGATGTTGTTCGGCCGAAATGTCTTGCGCACGATTCCACCAGCTTCAAGTCCTGGAGTTTCCTCAAAAACGACAATCTCGCATTTCAAAAACAATGCTGTGCCGATAATGTTTTGGTCCTCCGCGTAGACTTCGTTGCGAGCTGTGCGAGATGCGAATGCGAACGGCGTTTCGGGAAGGCAGCCAGCACGAAATTCATTTTGATTCTGAAGGATTTGGCTGCTGAATCCTGCTCGAATTGCGATATGATGAACGAGAATACCGTGTGCTTCAAGTTGACGAGAAACGGCTATTGGGAAACAGTTTCCAAAATTTGGTGTATCTGTCGTAACGCGCGTTCCAGCAGGAATAGATTCGACGGGAACTGAAGTAACTTTACAGAGAGGATTGACATTGAGAAGATAAGGGTCGTTCAAAGCAGCAGAGTTTTCTTCAGCATTCCAAATGATTGGTGCAACAGCAGCGAGAGCAGCATCCTGGTATCAAATAATAAAGAGTTTAGAATAATTGTTCAAATATGCGCATCGCTTTCAATCAGAAAGAAAGCAAAGGGAGCAAATCATTGAACAGACGCTTCTGGGGATTGAGCCCAGTATAGAGACAGATACGAGAAGGCATACTGAGGAAGAGCAGTGACAAGGCAGTCTGTAAACAGAGGCCGACACATACTCATCCAAACAGCGCTGTTCAACGCATCCGCTCAAGCATCCATCCAACAACTGACTCCCTTCGCTCGCTCCCGTCAATCAGCAACGCAGAATAAAAGAAAGATGAGGGAAAAGGGAAACGGGGGAGAAAGGAACTCGCGCCCTTGTCAAAGACACTCGCGCCCTTTGTTGTCGATGGAACTCGCGCCAGTAGAACCAGCAGTCCGTGACGGGCAGGTACAGTGACGGCAGCCCTTTCTCCCCCACTTACAACCAAGGCCAGTGGCATCACAGCAGCTCAACCTGTGCTGTCTGCGGAGCCCCTCTCGGCCTACGCTTGAATGGTTCTGATGGTTGATGGTTGCTCATTATTTTGGACAAAAAAATAATTATGTACAATCTCATTAAATAAAAACACATCACATTCTTGAGTGATTTCTCCCCTTGCCGAAGAACTCAGACGATAATCTCATTCGAACAAACCCATCATTTTGAGCGCACACTAAAATCCATCACACCATTGTTCACCGAATTTCAGTGAGAATATAACATACCATTCAAAGTTGAGTTGATTCGTGACAACAATGAATTTTCTTAGCGAACACACACACTCATATCCATCACATTATTCATCACTAACATTAAGTGTAAATAAAACACCCCATTTAAAGTTAAGGTGATTCGTCACTTGCCGTAGTGGTGGCATCAACAATTCAAAATTTTATTAGAGAATCTCCACAGAAAAAGTGTGTGCGGAGGACTCTCATATTTCAGTGAGAACGCTCACCAGTATCTTTGACTTGATTCTCCACTTAATCTGAGGGTGAATTGAAGAAGAGAATCAAAGTTGAGTTGATTCACCACTTGCCGCAGTGTAAACCGGTGAAACTCAAAATTTTATTAGAGGATTCTCACAGAGAAATGTGTGCGGGCGTGTGCATGGGGGGGTGCCCCTTTTTTTTTGCTCGAAATCACTTTTTCAAAAAAAATTTTGAAGAAAAAAAATTGAATAACATTGACTTTTCACCGAAGCAGGGCATTTTCAAACATGTCGACGCCTCTCCTGAGTTTATCCCACACGGATAGCTGAAGCGAGCTGTGCTGGAGGAATTCAGTGACTGACGCATCCAGCTGTCTTCTTCGTCATATATTTGACATCGGTTTCTTTCAGTGTGAAAATTGTACAGAATATCGCCCATCTCACGACAACGTGGCCGAGTGGTTAAGGCGATAGACTAGAAATCTATTATCCTTTGGATGCGCAGGTTCAAGTCCTGCCGTTGTCGTTTTAAAGGTTTGTCATTCTGGCACAAATGCTCAATTTTGGAAAACCGCAACGTGGCAGATGGGAGTTTGCATTACTGTTTTGATGCTTGTGAATGTGCGAAGCCACGTTTCGGACCTGGAAATCGAATTTCAGAAGGAATCTCGTCGTGGTTATAGACAGACTTCAATGTTCTTGGCTTGCTAATACCGCCAGGCCCTATTTGAGGATCCATCCATGGCACCATTGTGCAAATGGAGGGCTAGAAACAAGCATAACACAAGACGGCTTTTTCGATTTTTAAATATAACAGCAACAATGCAACGAATGACTGTCTCTGTACGGGCGCTTTCCGTGCCGCGCGGATACTCCACGTTTGTTTCCTTGGATGCCGCCATAATGTCTGAGTCGCCTGCGTCGAAGCGACGTCGCTGTTCGCCCAACAACTTTGCCCAGTCACTTGCATCGCTGCTATCTGGTCCAAGCTATCCACATGCTGTTAATACCCTGAGTCCACAGCTGAAACCAACCCATCAACCGGAGGAACTCAGATCCACGCAGGCATCTCATCATGCCTCGTCAGGTGCAATGTTGACACAAAATGAGTCACCAGCAGGGGCTTTCTCAAACTCAACAGTCGTAATAACGGGCGGATCAAGAGGAATTGGATTCTCGATCGCGCAAGCATTTAGACAGCTTGGATCTCGAGTGATTCTTGTGGGGCGAAATAGTGCAACACTCGAAACTGCGAGACAAAAGCTCATTGATATCGCAGTCCCTGAGGGTACTGCGCCAATTTATGTTCCTGTTATCGCCGGCTGGAGCGCTGGATTAGACGCATCTGGTGTTGCTGTCATGGAGGGCGACGTCAGCAACGTTGGACAGGTTGAACGAATCTGCAAGCAAATTATGCAGCAGTATGGGCCGGTGGAGAATTTAGTCAACTGCGCCGGCATCTCGAAAGATTCGATTCTTTTGACAATGGACCCAATTGAAGCACAAGAAGTGATTGCGACGAATTTGTTTGGAACTATTAACATGTCTCGGGGAATTGCAAAAGGGATGCTTCGGAGGAGGAAAGGTGCGTTTTGCTGTTTTGTGAGATTCAGCTCGACTCTGTCTCATTGTTGAGATACAACAGGTTGTATCATCAACGTTTCATCAGTGCTGGGCATCAAGGGAATGGAAGGAACTAGTGTGTACAGTGCGAGCAAGGCGGGTGTAATTGGTGAGCCCAAATGCAGAAACAGAGTTCTTCGCGCGTATGTTTATCTTTCAGCTCTACCCTGCGTCGTTTAGGCTTCACCCGGTCACTTGCCAGGGAATTGGGTCCACGAGGCATTCGTGTGTCCGCAATTGCGCCGGGTTTCATCGAAACCGACATGACTTCCAGTCTGACAGAAGCGCAGCGGGCTCAATATCTAGCTCAGACTCCTATGGGTCGCTTTGGAGGGCCAGAGGTTTGTTTCTTTTGCAAAAGATAAAAAAAAAAAAAAAACTAAGTCGCGGCTTTGGATTCAACAGGAAGTGGCACATGCAGCAATCTTCCTGGCTCAGGCAAAATACATGACTGGACAGACTCTGATACTAGATGGTGGTTTCTCGATCTGATAATGCTGTTTCAAGAAGGCAGCCGACGTGCACTGCATCCATTAAAACCGTAATTGGTTACTTCAATGGTTTTGCGAATAGAATTATATTGTGCGTTCAGCGCCAAACTGGAGAATTGGCAAAATGAAATCCCCCCTTTTGAATCCCCTCCCCCCCGAAGTCCCCCGAAGTCCCCCTGCGCCGTCACGCAACCGCAACATATGGCAGGCACCTGCAACCGGCACCAGTATGGTCGCAAAGGGTATCTGCATCTATACAGACCAATTGAAGGTGTTCAGAGGTGTTTTTGGGGCCTGTCTTTATTCAACTAAAAGAAGTGAGCTTAAATAGGAATGGAGACTAGAGATCGACGTTGCTTGGTTGTTGTGTCAATCTTGAATATTCCGAGATTTGCAATAAAATAGAATTAAGATTTACAGAGGAGCTAGAAGGGTCTGGAGTCGTGACGTAATCCTGTTGATTACGTATCAGGTCTGATAGAGAATAGGTACGAGTGCTGGACGATGTTCTCGACTATTCAGGACTTGAGTTTAGAGAGAGAGAGAGAGTAAGAGCTTATGGAGAGACTGGAGTTTTATTCAAAGAAAGCGACGCGCTCAAATATTAAAGTAAGGTTTTCCAAAAATAAGAATGAAGTGAGAGAAAATCGTGGCGTTGGAGAGAATTTGAGAAGTTCCAAAAATACGGTTCCAAAATAATTGTGTCAGAATATGGCATGATCTCGAATGTTTAAGTTCAATAAAGGTCAGGTGTTTAGAGACTTTATTCTCGGTCGAAGAAATTCGATCGAAATGGCACGTGTTTCAGATTGAAACAGTGTTCATACAACGTCCCGCTTCCCTGAGCATTCATAAGCTATTGCTTAGTAAAGTCACCAAAGGTGTATCTTCAACGAACTTGATCCATGAATCATGACAAATTGGAGAAGAGAATTCCAAAAATACACGGAAGGCCCACTACGTGATGTAATGCAACTGTTTACGTCTCAAGGTGTTGCGTAACAACGCTAGTTCCATTGTAGTTCTTCTCTCTGTTCCAACATTTTACTTGACTTCAATTTTTCTCCAAAAATTCCAAAGATGGAAACTTCTCGAAAAACAAACAAGTTCAAATAACTTCGTCACATCAGTATAAAACGCTGGTGTCCTTCTAACAATAAAGATCATCTATCAACAAAGTGTGCTTTATGTCCGTGGCACAAGGTGTTACGTTATCTACTGGATTACGTTGACGTACTTCAAAGAATGCGCAGCAAAAAGTCCTCATCAACTAAATTTCCCACGTTTCAGAAACCCTCGTTATTTTGAACCAATTCCAACACACCAAAAATCTCTCTCTTCTAAAATCTCCAAACCATTTTCCAACTGTTTCACTTTGTGATTAGTTACCAGAAACTCCTATCCTGCCCCTTTTCTCCAATAAAGAGCAGTCTCTCCACAACTCATTTACTACTCTCTATCTCTCTCCTGCACGAAAGCAGTCCAAGTCCAGCCTCTGAATAGTCAAGAAGCCAGTTGGGCGACTCAAACTATTCTCTAACACAAGGTGTCAGGGGATCTAGCTCAAATGGTAGAGCGCTCGCTTAGCATGCGAGAGGCACTGGGATCAATGCCCAGGTTCTCCAAGTTTTGAATTTTGTTTGGCTGAAAGTAAATCTGTCAGAGCGTTGCTTCGACATCTGCTGGTTTGATCAAATTGCTAAATTTATCGAATGGACTGCAGCAGATACGACACTCGGCGTCACTCGGTGCCGTTGGTGTTCATTTCTGTGCTAAGATCTCAAATGCTTTCTGGAGACTTGGGAACTTGGTTGAAAGTTGAGGGTGTCACATCGCCATGAGCTAGACCATGACTAATGGTACATCCATCTTGAGAGTATGGTGAGGGAGGAGTTTGAATTATCACCCATTGCAGAGAGAATGTGATCGAAGCTCGACTCAGAACAAGGATCCAGGCACAGGGTCTTTTTTTAATTATTGTCCGAATTCATAAATCAACAGAATATGAACTTTCGCAGCGAAGATGACGCTCTTCTCCAGCTGAGTCGCATTGCGAACGGCAGCAAAGACATTGTTTCGATCGCCAATGCCGTCTGCAAACGCGCGTCGCTGCCGTCGAGCACAGGCATTGCTCTTGGTCCCGCAAATGTAGGCGTGATGCTCGGAGCATTAGTCGGCGGCGCATTCGGCGGCAATGGATTAGCAAGCAATGGTTTGGTCAGAAATGGAGTAGTCAGCATGCCGCAGTTGCATGCCGTATGTCTTGCTGTCGCAGCAGTTGCTTCCAGTGCAGGTGCCTGGGGCATCGACTGCGGCCCAGTTGTCGAATGCACAACAAGGATTGTACGGGACTGTTATTCAATGAATGGACCAAGTTCTTCGAATCAATTGCATCTCTTCAATCTGCTTCCTGCTCTTTGGAAGGACCTTGTTGCCATTGCGCTCGCCGTCGATCTACCCGCTCGAAATTCACTGCTATTTCTGCTGATGGAAACAGCAGCATCTCACCTCGAGTCGCTCTCACGGCAGTCGCGGGAGTTTTTTACATTCGCAAAATTGTACCTCGTCCACATCAATTCGATCGTAGCATCGACCACATCTTTTAATACCATCGATATAGCAACTTTTCTGCTGTCAATAAGGTGCGGGATTTGAGCGTTCCTGTTTGAGAATCCAACTCAAACTCATATTTCCTGCAGCGCAAACGTTTTTCAAGCTGGCTTGCAAAGTCAACAAGATTTTAAAATATTCAATTACGGCATTCAATGCGTGATGTACACGCACTTGGAGAAGCAGACATCGGAGCTCGAAGATTCCAATGCCGTCCCTCGAAAACGCGCATTTTTGCGACATGTTTTAACACACACAAATGCGCTGAACGACAATCCTCGTTTCGCCCGCCTAAATCATCAAAAAGAGAGTTTCAGTGATGCATATCTGTCAGCAGTGGCGTATACATCCTGTCTCGTCTTGACCGTCTGCTCAAACTTGACAACAGATTTATTCACCAGTGAAAACCATCCTCATAATCCCGCTCAGTCAAATATGCTGTACATGCTTTTATCAGTATTGCACCTCGCACCTTTACACGTCAGATTGTATCCGACGACAGCGCCAGTCGTTTCCAATGTACAAACTCGTCGAAATCAGTCTGACGCTTCGCCAACGTTATTTGCGCATGCTGCAGTTTCCTTGATTATTTTCGCGAAAGAAAGTGGGATGGCGAATACCGAATGGCTCCTGTTCGAAACTGCGTTGTTTGATGGAATCTGCGGAGGTTTTGTTGATGAAAAGTCGGATACTGGCGCGCTGCTGTGTATGGAAGTTCTATGGTGTCTAGTTGATGAATGTAAGTGCCGTTCAGATCATGGTTCTATCACCGGGGCTTTTGTGTGAATTGCAGCGGCTGATCTATGTTTTTGTGCGTAGTACCTGTCACTATTACATGTCGATGGATCCCTGCACTTTACAACCTGCTCGAACAAAACCAGCGCGATCCAGTTCTCACTGCAAGCGTGGCTGGATTTTTGAAAAAGCTGCTTGAACGAGGGCAAGCCGAACCGACATTACAAAACTTGAAACGAACGGACACTGCCCAAACCTGGATATGGAGCGTTGATGCCTCAGAACCAGTTGTAAACAATAGCGACGCTCGAAGCTCAGTGGAAGCAGTTTTGAAGCTTTGGTTTGAAATGCGTATTTTTCGAAAACCGAAACGTCAGCTGAATACACCTTTCCGAACCGTTGAAAAGGAATGAATTCCTCTGCCTCTTGGACGCAGATGAAGAAGCAGATCACATTGCGCTCCACCTGCAAGCATTTGCAACGCCCATTTCGGCTCTCGCCCATGCTGTGCCCTATTGCCATCGAAATGAGCTCGAAAACGCGTGCTGCGAACCTGTCGTGTTTCTCGTCGAAGGAATGGAGGCCGCATTCGAAGCTGTCGTGGTCGGCCCAGAAACTTATGTGCACGTAAGAGTGTTGGATTGTCTTTTGCACATTTGAGCAATTTCTAACAAAAAAAAAAAGATGTATCGCACCGTTCGGGCTCTGTTGGCTCTGGTTGAAACTATGCGATTCGCATTTTCAAAAGATCAAGTCACGCGCCTAGTAACAGTTCTTGAGTCTTGGATTTCCACAGCTAAAAGCGCCGCCGTGGAGCATGAAAGTAATCGTGCCCCAAGTGGGCTGCTTTTGTTTCCGCAAAAGCAAAGTGAGTCTCGGTGTGATGCGCCAAAAGGTTCCTTGCTAATTTATTATATTTTCATTGCTTGTTCGGTTTCCGCAAAGGCGAAAAACTGTTGGTATTGTTGCGACCAATGACGCTGTAGACTGCGCAAGCCGCGATTAATTTCAAGATATCCAAATGCGGCAATAAAGCATTTGCCATGGTGGAAGAATGAGTGCGTATTTTGTATGTAATATCTCGGCCTGCTGTCTTCAGGCCATCGTCAGGAAAGAACTTCTGGAGAGTTGGGAAATCCAAGCCGATAACATGACACCACCACACATGCACCCTCTTTGAATTTTCAAAGCAAATGACGGTAGGATGTGTCTCCAGACGACAACTGAAATTGATGCAAAATACGGTCATGCCGGATTTGCATGTCGCTCACACAAAACGCAGTTGACTTCATATTGCATGAAAATCATGCTGTGTGCTGATTGTATCTAAACTATAGGGGTGTGAGAGACTTTCCATCACCTGAGGTTCGTGACACAGTTTGAGGCTCAGAATACCATGAGAAACTCCTTAAAGCACGGCTTCGATGACAAAGATAGATAAATTGAAATGAGTTGGAATTAAAAGACGTTCCGCTTATTTTTGTCCAAAATTAGTATCCATTTGATTGTCTCCAATTCAACAGTTCCCGTGGTGTAGTGGTTATCACACAAGTCTAACACACTTGTGGTCCCCGGTTCGATCCCGGGCGAGAACATGTGTGGTAGTCGCTTTTGGCAACGGACTGGATGCTTCGAGGACGTCTGAATTATACTGCAACCTTTCCAACGCTTTCTCTATTCGACTGTTACGCTGGAAACAGATGTAATAACATGATTTTACTTCCAGAACTGTGGGGTATGCGTGCTCACGATCAAAGTTCTCCGACTATCGTTTCTAAGCCACCTTCGTAATCCATCAACCACCAGTCGTTCGCTTTCACGATCCAATCCACTTGTCGCCTCGTCAAGAATTAAAACGTACGGATTCTGTATCAGTGCTCGTGCTATGCACAATCGCTGAGCTTGTCCCTCCGACAAACAGGATGCAGTGCTGCTGGTTCCACCTTCAGAACCACCAATCACTGTTTTATAACGCATTGGCAAGTTGGCAATGAAATCTGCTGCTCCTGCAAGGGTTACGGCATCTTCAATGTCTTGGGTATCGACTTCCGTGTTTGAGAGTCGGAGGTTCTCATCAATCGTTCTCGAAAATAGTTTCGACTTTTGACTAACTGCAATTACTTTTGAGCGCAAGGATTGGGGATCCAGCAGATTGATATTTTGACCAAAGATGAGAATGTTGCCGTGAGTCGCGGTCCGCAACTTTTGCAGAAGTTGGACAACCGTTGATTTTCTAAGGATTGGTTTGCAAGTCATGAGAAGGTATTCGTTTCACGAAGCAACCAAAAAACTCACCCACTTCCTGATTTTCCAGTCAACAAGAAGATTTCTCCTGAATTGACGCGGAGATTATAATTATCCAGCGAAAGAACTCCTGCACGACTTTTGTACTCGTGCGTGACATTCTCAAACGCCGCTGCAACATTTCCTCGAATATCCACTTCGGTATATTTCTTTTCTGCTTGCTGTCCTTCCGTTTCAGCCCAATCCAAAATCCCTACCACTTTCCAAAAATCTCGTGCAGCTACCGCCAACCCATCTCCACTCAACCCAGCAATAGCGCCCACACCATCCACAGCACTCAGCGTCAACGTGGTCAGTGCAATCAGCATATCCTCGTGTTTCAACGATCCGCTCTTGATCATAGCGACGCTTAAATTCAATCCAGCAGTGGCAATGAGAATCACCAACGCGTCGCGGAAAGGTTGACCCACAAGAGCGTTCATTGATAGTTGTAAGTAGGCCGCACGGTCCGCTGCGTCGGATAGCTTTTTGTATGCCTTGTGGAATGTCGGTTCAGCTGTTAAAATGGCAATGGTGCGTGTGTTATCGAGTGTTGAGAGGATGAATAGAGAAAGCTGCTCGGACGCTTGGATTGACGGGGCTTGAAAACTTAAAACGAGTGAATGATATGAATCTTGAGGAAAAAAGAAGCAGTGGCTCACAATGCCAACGCTGAATATTGAAACCATCCGATTCCCACAACGAAAGGGACACATGCCAATGCGATAATGGTGAGCTTTGCGCTGTAAGTGAGAGCAACAGACAGGCCCAGTCCAACACTTATGAGAGCTTTCCCCATGTGGGACCCATAGCCTGCTGGAACAGTCTCAAGAAATTTGACAGCATCGGAAAAGATGAGGTCCAGATGCGCGACTGAGTGCTTCTTTTCATCGAAAAACTCGAGGTTTTGATGTAGAAGTTTCTGCAACAAGCGAACTCGCAAATCTGAAATAAGTATCGCATTGCTGCAACCGCTGCCAACGCCAATTGAAACGCAACATGTGAATGCCAGAATGGCTAAACCGACAAGGCCCAGCGAGTATTTCGCCGTGGCTTGAGGTTGCAGTTCTTGGGACAAGGAATATGAAGCCACGACAGATGAAATCAGGAACCCTTCAATCGGGAATATCTGATAACATGAACGATCAGAGATGCAACTTTTATCAACGACTCGCTTTCTCACCAGTCCTTCGAGCAGCATTCCGACGATGCCAAGAAGAATAAACCATTTTTGCGGAAGGGCCATTTTAATAACGCGTCGCCAATCCAATTTCTTGGGGTTCTCATCGAAGGATTTATCTGCGTCAGAGTTGGTCACATTAACCGCCTCCGAAACGCTGGGAATAGGATTTTCCCCTAAGTTTTGGGCAGTGGCAGAAGTTAGTTCATGGCGTTGAGTCTCCAGCATGTTCCGATATCGGGAGTTTTTCGCCATCAATTCTGCATGAGTTCCCTGTTCACCGACTTGTCCGTTTACAAGTACGATTATTTTATCCACATTGCTTCCCAAAAGTGCTAATCTGTGCGTAATGAGCAACACAGTCTTGCTTTCGGAAACCTGTTTTATGCCCTGAAGTACTGATTGCTCCGAGTCCGCATCCAACGCACTGTTGTACACAAATTCAGTATTATCAATAATGTTAGCGTGATGTTTCCGATAATTAACGCTGCAATACCTTGTTGGCTCATCAAACAGCAAACATCCGCGCTTCTCATATCCTAAAAATGCTCGCGCTAGTCCAAATCTCTGCCTCTGACCGCCGCTGAATCCGCCACCAACGCCTCGAACCTCTGTCCAAATTCCTTGAGGCAACTTTTCAATAATCTCACCCGCGTGCGCCATTTGAAGCGCCTTTTGCAAATCCGTTTCGTTCTGCTCTGCACTATTGGTTCCAAGAATTAGGTTTTCAAAAATAGTCATTCCTGTGAAAAGGTGCGTCGTTTGTTCCACAACAGCAAATTGCGAGCGAAGCTTCTCGACTGGAATCTCTTGAATATTAATTCCATCAAGCAAAATTGCTCCCTTCGTTGGACTAATAAGTCGCAAAAGCAACGCGAATATAGTCGATTTGCCGCTTCCGCTCTAGGAAGTTGGATTCAAAGATGTAAGCGCGTGATTTATGCAGGAAACCCAGATTTATACTTCTGCAACAATGGCGACAAAAAATCCTGCGTCGATAACGAGGTTAAAGTTATCCAGCACCAGGACGTCCGGCCGTGATGGATAGCTGAATGACACTCCTTTGAATTCAATTCGACGCGCAGACACAGACTTCGACAAGGTAGAGTCGTTTTGTGACGTTTCGCGCGCAGTTTGAAGTTCAATGGACCGATACATGCCTTCAAGCAACGTATCTGCTTCTCGAAGTGCCTGATAATGACCACCAATATTCCCAAGAGCAGTCACCCCAATTGCCAGTTGTGTAAAACAAACAAGTACGTTCCCAGGTGTCAACTCGCCCGACGTCACGAGTTTTCCTCCGTACCTTAATGTGGAACAAAGAGGTGTCAGTCAAACTTCATATCTGGCTGTTGTGGTCAATGCTTCTACCAAAAAGCCACAGCGAACGCCAGAAACATCGAACCATGGTACGATCCCCATCCCAAACCTCCGATTCGTGCATTTTGTTTCATCACAGCTTCTGACTGACGGATCAACTGTTCATATCGCTTCAATTCCGCATCCTGCATGTTGAGACTCAAAACCGTCTCAATTCCAGCCAGCAGCTCGTGAGAAACCGCAGCTGCACGCGCCATTGCTTCGTTTGCTATTTTATCGTTGTTTCGAACAAGCCTCCACATTTGCGAGAGGATAATACCCACGATCGGGAAGGAACACAGAATCACGAGCGATAGCGACACACTTGTTTGCAACGCAACAACAAGGCCGTACGCGAACAGGGAAGCACTTTTAAGAATGGCCGCGGCGTTCTCACTGAAGCGAGACTGGACCGTGCTGACGAGACTGGGAAACAGAATGAGTCCGTATAATCCCAGCGAGTTACAGAGAGAAAAAGAAGGCTGTACGCGAAACTGGCCGCATCGCTGGACTGCCGTTGTAACGCAGCGGCAAACAACTCGTGCCTCAGGCCTGACACCGCAGCCTGCGACACCGCCGCCCATGCAGCTGTTACTGCCACGCCGACAAGCCACGAACTCGCAGCAAGCCGCAAGGCCATCTCAGTGGCCAAATGCAAGATTTGCGGCTGAGAAAGTGTGTCGACGAACACGCCCATCTGGTTGTTGCGCATGCTTACGAGCATTCCATCGCCGGCTGTCAGAGCGATGAGCATGGCCCAGTGGTGCAGCCGCACATGTCTGACGAGACGGATGAGCTTCTGCATGAGAGATTTATAATCAAGAATATAAATTTGAGACATGTCCAGAACATCCACCATCTCGCAGATAGCATCAGAATATGGCAGTACGCGTTTGCCCCCTTCACCAATTCAAATGAGCCTGAATCCCAGCGCTGAGGTGGCCAAGTTGAAAGCTCCATTTTATTATCAGGCATAAGATGGGGTAGATTCATATGGCCGCATACACAGCCCGTGGTTTGGTAACAACCCATATGCAAACAACAGTCGCAGCTGCGAGTAGCAGAAAGAGGGGTGACCACAGCCGCATATCTGGCACACCGCTCGCGTCCAGCGTGTACCCGGAAAAAAAGAAACATAGCGCCGTTCCAACAGACGTGTGGAACTTGTACGCCGAATACGCTTGAAAAAGAAAAAAAAGAACAACGGTGAAAAACACGATTCGTCAACTGAACAACGCGTGATAAACAAACCTTGACTCAGTTCATTCCTCGAAAACAATGTCCCAACAAGCTTCTGCGCCTGATTAAATAAAATACCGTTCGAAACACCCACGCACGCGTACACAACCACCAAAACAGGGATTCGATTCATCGGATCACCCCAAACTAACACGCTTTGACAAACAATGTGTATCAGGGCAGACACAACAACCATCGGTCGAGATCCATATCGATCAGTGAATCCTCCAATCGTGAAGGCTGTGATTGTAATAACGACACCGAGTGTAGCGCGCAGATAAAGCTTCATTGCCAGATCCGCATTCGGGTCATTCGTCCGCACAAATAGAGGCAGTGATCCACCATAAAAAGCTTGCTCGAATCCGATAAGGTAACTCAGAGGCATAAGCAGGATCATGGAAGGATTCAGCAAGAGAGAAAGGGTAGTTGCGGGAGGCAGCACTGCCTCATCTCCTTCGCGATTGACGACCTCGTTTGCATCGTGAGCAGGATTCGATGGTTCCGGCCTTGCAAGCCACAGATACGCCATTAGCACGAGGGCAATAAACGAGATTGCAGTCAGTGCTTCGAACACTACGACCTTATCGATCTGCATCTGAAGCAGTGATGACGAGAACAAGGGGCCAATTACCCCGGAAGACCACCT
This sequence comes from Chytriomyces cf. hyalinus JEL632, assembly GCA_025435555.1. Taxonomy (NCBI): domain Eukaryota; kingdom Fungi; phylum Chytridiomycota; class Chytridiomycetes; order Chytridiales; family Chytriomycetaceae; genus Chytriomyces; species Chytriomyces cf. hyalinus JEL632. The sequence continues at coordinate 683,948 of JAIWWG010000001.1, read as the reverse complement.
GTAATATCAAAGAGATGACAGACTAAATAAAGACTCTGCTCACATTTCAATGCAATGTTTACATGAAGCCAAAGAACGTTCCTGAATAGCGACCCAGAGACGAAGGGCCAGCACATCTTGCGACATATATGCCCTGACTAGTCCAAATGACAGCAGCTCCGAGACCATTGAGTAACGCAGCAGGTATCTGTTGCAGATTGTTTAACATAAGGCGTCGTGAAGGTTAAGTAGTTGTAAGCACGTTACCATCACTCCCGCCTGGAAAAGCTCATGGCCTGTATTGATCAGCGCCGCAATGTTTGCCGCGTTGTAGACTAGATACGTCAGGGCAGATACAAACAATGCCGCACGGGCTCCAAGTGTGTCGACAACGCGACTCGCAACGGCAACGTTGAACAGCGCAAACGAGAGATAGAGCAGCGCTCCAGCGCGGAACGCAATCCAAGGCGGAAGCACCGTTGATGAGAGGGTCTTGTTTTTGCATGGAGGATCAGGATCTCTTTGGAGTTGCCTGTCCCTTCCATTAAAACAATCGTACGCACCGATATGGTGCTCTGCGACCCAAAGAGGAAAAAGAACGACACTCCCAGTATCCGCACGTCGTTAAGGCGGTGGTCGAGGCTCACAGTGCCGAGGAGTGGGGTCGTTTCAGACATGTGTTCTTTAAAAAAATTTCTTGATTCAAACTTTATTGCAATTATGCACAACTCCAACCAAAACGAAAGGATTTTTAAATACAGTTTCTTGATGCTCGGTATGCCAGGAACGCAGCCACCAGCGCGCTAAAAGATCCCAGGCGAAGACACAGTCCGAACAAGTCTTGATCTCGCTCCAGCGGCGCGTCAGGCCCCGCTTCCTGCTCCATCCAAAACACCGCACTCGTCAAGAGCGTCGAAATCAGTTGCGGGATCACAATGTACACGTTCTGAACGTATGAAAAAAAGCTTGTCATCAGAGAGAAACAAACTGTTAGACCATGATTCCCTCACATGGATTCCAAGAACAACGCCGGCGCTAAGCGGCGACTCCGTGTCGGATTGAATGCTATGGTGGTGCACATCATTTTCAAAACCGCAGCGCAATTCAACAGGTTCGTCTGACGCCGTTGAAACGGGGTGAAACGAACGCGATTGTTGACTCCCAGAAACACGTGACTGACTGCTTGACAAATACTCGGAAATAATTCCCAATGGAATCCACGTGGCAATGCCCCAAGGAACACCCAGCAAAGCAATGACCAGCGATGCGCCATACACGCTCTTTACATACGCCGTGCATTCCAGCAAGAATGCAAACGACACGAGAGAAAACGCCCAAATATGCAAAAGAAGCGGAATGTACAGTCGGCTGCGACTCGTGCACACCGTACCAATCCATCGAGGAATTATGACCATTGTAGCGAGCGAAACAATCGAGTTTAAGAGTAAAGCAAATGATCCAGCGCGTGTTGCATCTTCGGAATCACTCGCGTTTTGGTCATGCAGGGAGGCTGATTGGCCTGCTTGAGAGACCATATTCGGGATGTACTTGCTTGCCACCCAAGGAGAACTGATGTTTGGTCTGAGTCGCCATGTCAACAATCGTTCCAAATGAAAAAGTACTCACGCGTAAAATAGGAAAGGAAACCATGCGATCCAAGCCCAAAACTGAATCAAGCAGATTTTGGAAATGTTTTTGGGAAGCTTGTGAAACCCATTCCAAACATCGGCAAACGGCTGCATCCACGCACGGTGAATCAGAGTAGCTTGAATGTCTGGCACCCCGTCCACGCTTAGCAAACGGCCCGTCTCCAACACAACACCCATATTTGCATGGAAAGGAACTTCGATAACTGACACGCAAGTGATACTCGCCGTCACAAGAAGGATCGCGCTACAGCAGAGACATAGAATCTTAAATTGAGATGCTGGCACGAAGGAAGCTTCTGGGTACTGGTCAGTGCCAAAAAACACAGGCAGATTGACGAAGCCAGTAAAGAACCCCAAAATCGTTCCCAGGGCCGACATTCGCGCAGCCCAAGAGTTTGCATCTGCTTGAAGGTGAGGCGGCGTAACGTCGACAATGAGGGCACGTGCTGCTGCCGTCAGAGCGTTCAAAGAAAAGTCGAGAAGATAGAATCCCGCAACTGTCGCGGTGATTGATGTGCTTGCAGCATTGAGTTTGCCGCCGTCGATTGGGGCGCCAACTTCACCCGAACCACCCGAGCATACTGCAATGACAAACAAAGCTAGTACCACCGTCGCCGCTGCACCAACAATGAACGGTCTCCTTCGACCCCATGTACTCGTGCATGTGTCACTCATGGCTCCAACCAGTGGCTGGATGCCAAGTCCTCCAAGTGGCCCTGCAAGCCAGACGATCCCGAGCACCCAACCAGGCACACCAAGGGATTGAAGTACGCGCGTTCCGAATCCGTATTGAATGCACCCTGTTTACGATTCGAATTTTGTATGTCAGAGTCACGTTTAATGTCCAGCGAGGAAGAACAGGCTCTGTAGCTCTGGCCGTGCTCTGTCTGTTCTTATGGTACGCACACGTAAAGCCGATTCCAAACAACAACACGGTCGGTATCAGCGTGTCCATGATCAAATGTTTGCTATTTGACGGTGTGATGTTTGGGGTTGATTTTACTGTGCCACTTCTCACCCCTTAAAAAAAAAAAGAAACAGAGATGAAAAGAGAAGAAGCAGGGACACAGCGTTAACAACCTGTCGAAACAACGCAGGCATCTTCCTCGTTTGACCAGAGTTTGGCGACTTTGAAAGTTTCTTCGCCCAAACACACTGAGTCATAAGGTACAAGCCCGGGTCCTTCACACAAATCAGCGACCTCTCCGTCGGGATTGCTGGTAGCTAAATCAAACCAAGCGAGATACTTTGCAGCAGACAACAACCCGGGCGGGCCTTGTTTGTAGAAAATGTCCAGAGCAATCCCTGCAAGCGGATTCGTGGCAGCCTCGCTCAGCTCATGCGATGCCTGGTACGTGGCCAGGTCGGGTCCTCTGAGTCTTCCTCCACAGTCGTCGAGAATGACAGCATATGCAATGTACGGCGTGGTCTTGTTCAAAGCGCGAATGTCGAGAGTTGAGTGGTAGGCTGCAAAATGCTGGCAGGAGCGCTGTCCGTACCAAGTAACGTTGATCTCGGGACCAAGATGGATTGGATAGTACGAGTTGAGGTTGGGCTTCAATGCGCCTTGCTGAATCAAGCGGAACAGCATTGGCTGGATGTCCTTTGCGTCGTCGATCGCGTGCTTGGGAGCCGTCACGTTCAGTTGGCCGGCTGAGTTGAGCTTTCCTGGAGTAATGCCGTACTGCTCCAGAACTGACCACCACCCGGAAGAAGCCGATGAAATGTGCTCGTAAAAGTTAAGCAGATGGCTTTGGTGTCGTGCATTGCCAAGAAAGATGGGGTTGATTTCTACTGCTGGTAAGGTTGGGCCAGGTAGCTGAGATAGTTTGTGCTTGGCAGAAGCAGTAGCGTTGGTCGCGTCCGCCAGGCTGATGCTGAGGAGTGCCAGAAGGAAGCTAAGGACAAAGTTCATTCGGGTTGGGATGCTGCGTTCTTCAGTTTAAAATCGGTGTTGTATTTAAGCACTCTCCTTCAAGGACACAAGCCAGTCCCAAGCAGGACTCGTTTAAACGAATGAATGGCCGTCAATGGTGCAAGTACCCCTTTTCACTCAGTGAATATACCTCAATTGCACATTTACGTTAAAACATTTCCTTTGTTAAATAACAAACCGCAAATGCGAATTCTCGCCCACCAGAAGCGTCTGTTTGCGACAATCCAGGCCACGCCAGCTGCCACCACCGCTTCGAAACTGAATCCGCCTGCCCAATCGAAAGGTCCTTCTCCACATGTCACCCCCGCTGCCGCCCTGCGTCTAGCTGTGTTTCCCCAACCCGGCCTCCCACAACCCGTACCCGCAGTGCAAATAGTGCGTCCCGGTCTACCCTCCCTCAACACACCACCACCTGCTTTGTATGCACTGATGAATCCGGACAAACCTACCTGGTCTGCCCGCGCAAAGCGATCTGGACTCGTCGCCATCAAAAGAGGCATGTCCGCTATCTGGGATGCATGGGGCGTTCTGACTCCAGTTACTGTACTGCAGGTAGCCCATATACTTTTCTGTTTTCTTTTTCTTTTGTTTTATGTTTTCTTTTTTTTTCCTTTTTTTTTTTTTGTTGACTCTTCTTTGCAAGGTTGTGGATTGCGAAGTCATCAAATCGAGATACAACAAACAATGCGGCGAATACATGGTCGAAGTCGGCGCTGTCAACGAACACAAATCTCATCGCGTTCGTCGGCCGCAGCTTGGCCATTTTCGAAGAGTATGCGTCACACCGAAAAAGAAGCTGACTGAATTTCGTGTCACACCTGACGCTGTTTTACCAACTGGTATGACTATCTTTTCGAATATGCGGGCTTATTTGAGGCTCTGAAGCGACGTTCAAAAAATGCGATCTTGACCGTATTCTTTTTTTCCTACGAAAAGGCACGAAGCTCACTGCCATGCACTTTGTTCCTGGACAATTTGTTGACTGTCAAGCGAAAACGACAGGAAAAGGGTTCCAGGGAGTCATGAAGCGATGGAATTTCAAGGGTCTGCGTGCCACGCACGGTGTGTCCCTCTCGCATCGATCTGGTGGTTCCACTGGTATGAGACAGATGCCCGGAAGAGTCATCAAGGGAACGAAAATGGCGGGCCGTATGGGTGGAAAGACGCGGACTGTGCAGAATTTGAAGGTTTTTGTTTTACCTGTTCGTTCCTGCCATCATTCTGACTAAACACGGAAACATAAGGTTGTGAAAATCGACACTGAGCAAAATTTGATCTTTGTGAAGGGAGCTGTCCCAGGACCTGAACACAAATACGTCCGCGTTAGTGATGCGATCCGGAAAGGTTGGCATGGTCTCACCTTCCCTGAGGGGGCCCAAGTTCCATTCCCCACGTACACTGGGAGCACAAAAGATCTCCCACGTGAGCTTCTTGCGCCGCCACCCAAATCAGGGGACAAGGATCCTCTTGCGAGAGCCAGACGGGAGGTTGAAAAGTAAAAAAGCATGAAGTTCTTGTTGAGAAGTTATCGAAGCCATTAATAAAACGAATCGAAGAATTTTTCTTTCTCGCCATTCGCACGCAACACAGGCTTGCCTGTGTCCATCTCATGAACGCATGCAGTGAAGGGTATTGCTGTAAGAAACTAACTAGAGTTACGTGATTGTTTTGCTTTCTCCTCTCAGTCGTGTTTCTATTGAAATACCAACGCGAAACTACTATCGCAAAATCGACAGCATTGTAGCCAGGATACTCTCATCTTTTATTAGAAAAAGCTGCTGATGGTAAATGCAGGTCAATAACGCACACGGAAACTGCTTACCCCTCTTCCATGCCTCCCATTAAATGTTGATCCCAACCAACATTAGACTTGAAAACATACTCCACACGCCATATCGGAGAAATCCTTGGCCCCAACTGAAGGCATCTCCATTAAACCAGGACAGCAAAACGCGCACCCCCCACCTCAAAATTTGGTGAAGCCGCCTTGAGACTGCTGCGACGCGCCGTAGTCTTGACTCATCATGTACCCTCCCCCATTGCTTCCATTTGCACCGTAAATATCTGCTTGACTCTTGTAATCTTCGACAAACCCACCCATATCCAAACGATCACTCTGCGAAAACGCTTGGAGCGGCTGACTCAGCATTGAGCTCGAGTCTCCACCCACAAACTGAGAATTTGGCTGAGAGAAGAAACTGGACTGCTGTGTGAACCCGCCCGTTTGCTGCTGGCTCATTTGAGAGGCATTGCTGCTGCTGCTCGGGTTACGGTGTTGCTTCGGTATTGGCTTCATCATGGATTGAGAAAACGACGAAATGGACGTTTGCGTCAACATTTGCGCATCAATTTCGTATCCTGTCTTAAAGTGCGAAATTGAGAGTCCCCCCATTCCATGCTGTAGTCCACCAGCTCCCCCAAAAGCATTTCGCGGAGCGTGAGGATGTGAGGCCAGCGGCGCAGCCATCTGCCGTGCTGTAATATAATAAAACAAAAGGCGTTTAAAACGATGGTCAGCATGGAAAAAAAAAAACCCCCCATTATGAGCTTACAATCGTAAAACCCAGAAGGCCCAACAGGCGCGGCAACACCCACTCCAACAGGGATCCCTTTAATTGGGGCACCACCAGCCCGAGAACCCCACACCATCTCAAACCGCTTCCCTTTAACCTCCGCGAAACTCTTTTTTGGTCGCGAAAAGTTCATCCCGCTGGTGTGCATGTTATTCAACGGCCCCTCCACAAGAACTTGCTGCGTTTTGTACTCCATCAGCAACTCATACCATAACGGATGCTTTGCGAGCACTTTGGCGTTCCCCAAAACACAGACACCGTATTTTGCACGGGTCAAAGCCACATTCAAACGACGCGGATCACTCAAGAACCCAATTCCCTGGTGATCGTTGGAACGAACACATGAAACGATAATGTAATCCTTTTCCCGTCCTTGGAACGCATCTACGGACGCAATCTCAATCTCCTTATAAAGCTCCTTTTTTAAGGTACCCGTGTACTGCATATACTGAACGAGAAACGCGCGTTGCCCTTCATACGGCGTAATTACACCAATCTGTGAAGGCAGAATGCCAGCCTTTAAGAAACGCGTCACAATCTTTTCACAGTTGGATGCCTCAGTTCGGTTCAAGTAACTTGTTCCAGAAGCTGAGATTTCTTCCTGCCCAGAAGAACTAAGGAAAAAGTGCGGCGTGTCTGGGTTGGGCCATGGGAATTCAAGCGTTTTACGGATGCGGTCGTGCGTGGTGACGCCGTTCATGAGGGATCCTTCATAGAACATGTTGGATGGGAAAGCGGAGAGGCATGGATGCATACGGTATTGCACTTCAAGCCGGAGAGGGCGGTGGCCTAGGATGACGAGACGCTCGAAGAGGGACTGTGAGAGTCCAGCTTTGGCAGCCTTTTTGTTCATAATCACCGGACCAAGTTGCTGGTGGTCACCAATCAGAATAGCTTGCTTGCATCCCATAACGAGAGGGATAAGACATTCAGGCTCCGCAGATTGTGTCGATTCATCAATCAACACAGTTTTGAAGCTGAATTTACTCAATCGCGGGTCGCCTGCTCCAGCACACGTGACGCAGATCACATTGGCGTGCATCAGAATCTCGCGCTCCGCCTGTTTTTTTAAAGTCATGTACCGCTTTTCATCTCGAGGCTTCAGTTCGCCCAGCTCGTTTTTGAGTTTGATGAGTTTCGAAAATTCGGGGTTCGTGTCGTTGTTATTGACTTGCTCATGGAGCGTGAGAAATCCAACGGGAGAATCAAGCTCTTCACGAGATTTAGCAGTCATACGAACCACTTTGAGGCCCGTTTTGTGGATTTTTTCCGTCAATTGGTCGACAGCCACGTTTGACGGTGCACACACGAGGATCTGGCCCTTGTTCATTTTAGCAAGGTGATAGACGATGGTCGCACTAGTGACAGTTTTTCCCGTGCCCGGTGGTCCCTGAATCAAACTCAATGGACGCTGGATCGCCTGCTTGATGGCCGTAACTTGGGAATGGTTCAAGTCAGGGAGATTTGGCGCCGTAAATTTCTTTGGCAAGTTGGCATTCAAAGTAACCGGATCTACGTTATGTCCAAGAAGGCGGTGGTAAAGGTATCCAGAAACCGAGGTCTCATCGACAGCAAATCGCTTCATGGCATTTTGCATACGGTCAAATGAGGTAGACTTCCACACAAAATCGACTTGGAAATTGTGGGTGCATTCAGTCGGAGCATGGCTTGACTTTCGAATTTCAAGCGCAACTTCATCGGAAACAGCTGCAAACAAAATGAGAACCATTAGAACTCATCAACGCATCAACAGTTGAAGGGAGAATATCACTCAACAGTTTGGGATTTTGATGACATTTCCTTTGCTTTCCCATTCTCTACTCAATTCTCCACGATAGCGTATTAACAGCTCATCTCCAACAGCAAGTTTCACTTCACCTTGCTCCAACTTGAGCAGAGTGAAGTATGCAACAAGTTTTTGGTTCAAGCCAATATCCCATCGAACCACCACTTCATTTTGCGTTTGCGATTCTTTCACTTTCCGGTCGTGTTCTGCTTCAAGTGCAACCAAAGGTCCGAAAATGTTTTGGTACTGATACGCATCTTCATACCTGTACCAAAAATTTGTCAGGAATAAGACTGTTTGGAAACTGGTTAATTACGTACACTGCCATGACAGGTTGGGCCTCAATTTCGTCCGCAGCATCTTTTTTCCCCAGATCATCCACAGTTGCTTTGGCATCACCAGATGCCCATACGCTTTCCAGCGCAGCGATTTGAGAAGGACTGATGTGTCGGCTTCGCATAACCTCGGTTTCTGTGGGCTGCTTGACCAACCAAGGAAGAAAAGCTTTATCTTGAATGAGTGGAACCCATTGTGCAAGATCCCAGTTTGCGTCTTTGGAGCTCGGGGTTGACGCACAAGGTTGCCTTTGCGAAATTGGATATGGTGAGCAGCAGAAGAGAAGCAATTAAGAAAACGTTTGAAGAAACGCAAACCTGCACAGTAAAACAACAACGGTGTCACTTTTTGCGGGGATGAATCCAAGCAAAAACGCATTTCGCGAGCCACACATGTAGCATTCGAGAATCGTATCTCCGAGGGGTCCGTCTGGATGAAGGACAACTTCCTTGTGTTTGGATTTCACAAGATGTGTAACGATATGGGATCCTCCACTTCCTGAGCCACCATGTATACTGTGTCCGACACCATGACCGTTACAGAACCATTTCGAGCAGTGGAGGCATTTGACGACAGTTGAAGGAGAGTGGACACCGCAATATCTTTTTTTTTATAATAGGTGAGTGCACGCTTATGCAGATTTAGCTCAACAACTCAACTTGCACGCATGCTCAGGCGCTTCCATAATCTCAGCCTCGGAATTTCTTTGGCGGATGGGGTTGATGATTCTATGCAGGTGATTCGCAGTTGCCGGTGATGCAGCCGCATGTTCGGCAATTTCGTGGGCTTCGTCATTATGCAAGCGGGGAATATGTTTTATGTCCAACTTGCTCCAGTGATTTCCAAAAGATTCATCCAGGAATTTCAGTGCTGATTCGTGAATTTCGCGCAGAACTTCTTTAGGTGGCGATTTTCCACGAATCTGAAGAACAAGAGAACAGCGTCAGCGATGCAACATATTTCATGGAAAGTCCGCATATCTTCACCTGGTTGACGACAAGCTCACTGTCCGTCCGCATGTACACGCGATCGTACCCTTCCAAATGGGCAATGCGTAGTCCATACAACAACGCATGGTAGTAGGCCTCGTATAAGCTTCCGGACGGAGATTGCGAGATGTACTTTCCATCTTCGAGCACGAGGCTTTTTCCTTCCATAATGCGGATGCCAATCCCCCCTGCATTTGAGTCTGACGCTTCTGTGGTTGAGCAAGCAGCCGCAAAAAACAGATGACACTTGAGTAGGCCATCCTCATCTGAACAAGAGCGCAGGTTAGGTGACACGCATGAGCAATCTCCGCTCTGTCCTTTGCTCAGTCTCACCGTCGACATCTTCATCCGAGTCATCGTTCTCATTGTCGTTGTCAAGGTCCTTTTCTGGGTCACTGTCGGCATCTTCACCCTCGTCAGTACGGGACCTTCGCCCGACTCTCGTTTTCAATGCAACCGAGTCCTGAGTGAGCGAAGACGCTCGAGTGAATCCGTCATGCTCATCTTCGCCACTCTCATCGTCATCCTGGTCCTCCTCATGCTCACTCTCGTCGTCTTCTTCGTCATCTTCATACTCATCGGCCCAGTCGCCCAATCCCTGCGAGTGCGGTTGCGACGGCCCCGTCAAGTCGAATGCGCGAGGTGCTGTGTCAGGCTGTGTGGTCTGTGTCGGCGCAGTGAACTGAAACGGGTCGTACTCGTCGTCGTCCACATGCACAAACTTGGACATGATTTCGGATGTTTGCAGTTCGTTTGTGTGGTTCAGGTGCTTTTGTGAGGAGAAGTTGAAATAAAATCAAGAATGCAAGTTCTGCATGCGCACCGCATTCTCTCTCTGGGGATACGCGCACAGCGCCTGAGCCAGACTGGATGCCGGCAATGGATACCCACCATCCGATTGTCGACTTCCCATCGCGCATTGACACACATACAGCCAACTTCAACCCATGCAACACCCGCTGTTGCCGCCCCGAAACTCGAACCACAGCAGCTTGAACCCATGCCTGCTTACATGAGCCACCCGTTTCTTTCTTCTGTTTCTCCGTACATGCGTCTTGCCCGGATCGACCGCCCAGCTGGCACATATCTGTTGTTTTTGCCTGGCGCATGGTCTATCGCAATGGCATCCCACTACAAACTCAGTACCATTCATGCTGCAGGCATATCGAATTCTGTCGATGCCGTCACTGTTATTTCAGCAGTCGATCCCCTTTCAATCACACTTTCAATGGCGTACATGATCTCACTATTTGCAACTGGTGCATTTGTAATGCGAGGTGCTGGATGCACAATCAACGATATGTGGGACAGGGACCTCGATGCTCGCGTTGACCGGACCCGATCGAGACCTCTCGCTGCTGGCGAGGTGACGTACCTGCAGGCCTGGTCTTTCCTTGGCCTACAACTGAGTCTCGGCCTCGCTGTTTTAGTTCAGCTGAATACGTTCAGTATTGCGCTTGGGGCGGCATCACTGTTTCTGGTAGTGGTCTATCCTCTTATGAAAAGATTTACCTACTGGCCTCAGGCTGTGCTGGGTCTGGCGTTCAATTGGGGAGCCTTACTTGGATGGGCTGCTATCATGGGTTCTATTAACTTGGCCGTTACTGTGCCGCTGTATTTGGCAGGATGGTGTTGGACGATGGTGTATGACACCATCTACGCGTTGCAGGTTTGCTTGACTTGAATCGCAACCCATTGTATACTTACTCTTGCGCACAGGACAAGAACGATGATGTAGCTGCTGGAATTAAATCAACAGCATTGCTTTTTGGCGACCACTTGAAGCCAATTCTCACTGGGTTTAGTGTTGTATCCACGGCACTGCTTGCAGCAGCAGGATTTTTGAACGATCAAGGGTTGTTATTCTACCTGGTAAGTGTGGGTGGGGCTGTGTGGCATTACGCATGGATGGTAGGAGGCCTGCAAGCCGAGAATCGCGTTGATGCGGCGCGTCGGTTCAGAGGGGCCAAATGGTTCGGCTGGGTTGTCTTGGGGGGTTTGCTGCTTGACTTTGCGTGGACAGCGCTAATTCAGTAATAGAAGTTGTTGATGCCACTAGCTTGACTAAAAATGCACTGACGTATTTACTTAAAAAGGAAGAAATAGTTTGAACCGAGGAACTTGAACACAGACCATTTCCGATCGTAGCAACGCATCTCAGTCGAATAATCGGACAATTGCATCAGCAGCACCATCATTTCAACCAGTCATATCAACAGCGCAACGATGGATATGGATGTCGATACCAGCGGCATTACCTTCACAGACGAGTCCGTCTCGCAAAAGCATCTCAACCGCAACAGCGATGCTTTAATCCGCAGCATCATGGACACAGACACTCATGGAAAAAGAGACTCGAGAAGACGATCAGACTTCTCTTTCACTCGTTTTGAACTGTTTCCGGGTCTCAACAATCTCAACCACGACGAGGTGGTGCCCGCAGTGCCCAAGATACCACAGCAATACATGCATGCAGACATATCCAACAGATCAAGCGTGTCCGGACTATCGAGTGGTGTTCACCATGTGAATCAACCTGTTCAATCCCACATTATGAACGCTGACAACAACGACTTTCATGCAGTTGCTGCTGCGCTTGTTGCAACTCTCACCCCTGAGCAGCGTCTCACCCTTGCCGCCGCAGCAATTGCACTCCCTCAACAGTCCGCACAGCCACCCTCACTCACTCTAAGCGGAACCCTCAACGACCCCTCCCATCACCCGAGCCCAAACTCGCTCTCTCATAGCAACAATGCTAGCATGCCACCCATTCCACTCATCACAACATTTAATAACGCCATGCGCAACGAACATTACTACGCAACTCCACTCTCAAGTGCAACTACAAACAGCAGCGACGATCTAGAACAAGCAGAATTCAGCTACAACGACAGCGAATACGACGCTGAAGACGATCTTTTGTCGAACCACCGCATGAGCGGTATTTCCCTCAGAGACGATTCTCAGTATCATCAGCAACACCCATTTCACCCGTCCCAAAGACCGCAGCCTCCCCCGACTCTCCCGTTCTTGGCCGAAGATGCCATGATCGATGACTTATTTGTCAGTGCTCACAAGGCTGTGAACGCGGTCAGCGTCAAGGCAGAAGAGTCAACAGACAGTTTCATCACGCGTGCCCCGAGCTTCACTGGAGGAGAGAGTTTCACGAGCAGTGTGTATGCTGCTGCAACGGCGTTGGCGGATGTACATGGCGAGGTGGCGGTGGCAGGCGGAGTTAAGAGAAAGTCTTCTTTTTTAAGAGTTGGCAATGGTCAAGGAGGAAATGCGTTTCGCAGCGGGGGTAATGTGATTTTTGGGGGTTGGTTTGGTGGCGGTGGCGGTAGTGGCAGTGGGGTTGTGAATGGTGTTTTTGGGGATGGCAATGCAGGACCATCCATGCCGCATCTATCAGCAACCTCTGCGAATATATGTGGATCAGGAGCACCTGCATTCAGTGCTTTGAATTCTATGCCTCCGCCGCAGCAATCTCCTCTCGTTCCTCAAATTCCCGCAGATGGAGATAAACTTGTTCGGAAGCTGAGCAAACGGCTTTCTGTCTTTGGCCTCGGCTCTTCGACCGCTGCTAATGCTCCCATGCCTGTAATGCTATCAAATCAAGATACTGGGAGCTCTTCATCCGCAGTGGGACCAAGCACTTGCAACCCCGTTCCAGAAATGGACGAACGGAAGCCAGCAGGGGGTTCCAGGAAAGGTGGAAGACGCATATCATTGTCATTTGGGGCTGGAAAGTAAGATTCCCCTTTCTCTCTCACTCCGTTACACACAGGGCGGATTTTGCTGACTTCTTTTGCATTGCAGGAACCTGATGTCAAAAATTCTCCCAGGCTCTCGATCCACGACTCCTCAAAATGTACCTGCCTCTTCTGTCACACCGACTGCGACTGAGTCAGTGAGCACTCCAGATGCAAGCGACGCTTTCGCAATGGACCACAACAATTTACATACCAGCCAGTTGGAAAACAGTGGCCACAAGTCAGAAATACCCGGATCTCTGATGATGATGCCTTTTCAATGCGAGCATTGCAGTAGACCTGTATATATTCTTTATTTGTAGATTGTTTTTCTTTCGGTTCTTGACTGACTCGCTTGCGTTTCGTTGTGCAAAAACTGATAGTTTTTGCGAAAACACGACTTGAAGCGGCATATTACAACTACGCATCTAGACAAGTCGAAATTCGAATGTGAAGCGTGTCTCAAATCGTTTACAAGGTATGTATACATCGTCTCCTGGTTCACAAGTCGTTACTCATTAAGGAATATATTTTGATGTTGCCAACAGAGCTGACGCTTTGAATCGCCATCTAAAAGGACGATGTAAGGCGGTGCGATGAAACCGTGGGGAAAAAGAAATGAAAATGAAAAGAGGGGTGCCTGCCCTCTTGTTTGTTTTGTTTTTGTAATTTATTTTAGTTTTCACCCCTGGCGTGGACATTCCCCAGGTGCTTTTGTGTTGTCGGTAGTTTAGTTTGAAAGTATATGTAGCAACAGAATAGTAAGTTAACAGTTTTTGCACTCGTGAAAAAACGCAGCTTCGGATATTTTTAATGCAAACAGCAAGTCTGAGAGCAAAAGAGACACCTTTGCAACAATTTTACCTAAACACCAAGCAGCGCATCACCCTCGCCAAACCTTTCCCCATCGCCACCCTCGTCCGCCGCTAATCTTTCCAAATCACCTCGCGTCACACTTTCAACAGGCACATCCTCCCGAAGTGTCTTCAATATGTAACGCGTCAGAACCCAAACGACCCAGCCACACATCCACAACTTCCCCGGACTCACAACCACGCTAATCACGTTGTAAGAGGTAGCATAGTAACCGAAATATACTGTTACGAGGAACCAAGCAGCCAAGGCAAATATTTGCCACTTGCTTCGTTTCCCGGTCTTGTAGCCAGTTTCGCCAAGCTGCCGGTTTGGAGAAATGCATGCAAGAATGAGGAGGAGCGGAAAAATGAACGTCGAGTGTTCCCATAATGCTTGATTTTTTTTTCAAAACGTCAGAATGGTGGTGGTCCGCTTTTAAAAGAATCTGCTTTCTCACCAACCATCCAAGTATCCAACAGAATCAACCATCCACGGCCCCCAGGAAACCAAAGTCCATATGGGTAAAACAGTCCAGTGCGGTCTTTGAAGGTTTCCGCTGAGGGGACAAAGTCTGCAATGAACCAAGGTCCAACGATTATGTAATTCACATACGCAAAGAAGGGGTAAAAGAGGTGGGGTGTGGATGAAAAATTTAGAAAGCGCAGTGTCCAGTGAAAGGTTTGTTTTCGGACAAAGACAAGTACTGAGTGAAATCGAGAGTCGGCAGGTTCATTGGGCAATCCATCTGCGTTGATTCCTGCTGATAGAGACGCACGTAATGGATCCAAAGACCCATCTGCCAATTTCAAGTTTGAGACAAGTTTGAACGCATGGACGAGAATCATGATCCCAACATGCATCAAGACAGCCAAAAGTTTGATCTGGAGAGGCCCAAAATATCCGATGCGTTAATAAAATTGATTATTTGATTGATTTGTTCGTTGACAAGAATCGAGGGAATCGAGGTTACGTAAAGAGGACTCACCCAAGTTTCAAAATTCGTTGCCATAATAAATTGGCCAATTGCCGTAGACGTCCCATGCGATTTTGCGCGTAGTCCATCCACTCGAAACACGATCCTCTTCGTCGAAATTTTACCTGCAGAATCTATGGCTTCAATATGCAGCCAATGATCCTTCCCGTCATCAAAATATTGAGGAGTCCAAGACGCGACATACATCGGTACATGGTTTTCTGTCTCTTTTAAAGCAGTGACATTGCTCCAACCCCGAGTTCTACCGACGTAAACGAAATCCCCCAACTCATGCTTGTCGTCTATCAAGCCCCTCACCGAAACTGGTCCCTCATTGAACGAGTAAACAAGCACCCGTACATGTGAGCTTTCTCTGACCAGCTGCACCGGTTCATGCGCAGGAGAAGCAAACCGCGCATCACGCGGATTCGTGACCAGAATCACCGGGGCGGGCCCTCCTGAACTTTTCCAATCACCCAAGGAAACAACCTCATCAGTGAAAGAAATCATGTCATGATCGACGGCGACAATCCGATACACTGCACTCTCCTTCAAATCGCCCACCTCAAGCTCCAACAGGTCTGTATCCTTGTGGAACGTGTATAATCGGACACCACCCACAAGACGATGCAAGTGCCCCGAAACCCACAACGAAGCCCCGCGTGCAAGCTGATTGAAGTCACGGCCGTCTTTGGTGTGAGCCGTTTTGATCATGGTTGAGAGTGGGTAGTGGGTTGCAAGAAAAACGTGTCGGTGCGATTCGCGCTGTGATTGATCAATGATGGCTGCGAGTGCATTCATATCGTTCGTATCAATGATTCCAAAGAAGTTGAATGGACGCGCGATGCCGATGACCGGACATGCATCGAGCGATGCGAATGTGTATTTGCCAAAGCTTTTCTGGTGGAGATAGTGGTATCCCTGCGATTTGGTGGCAGACATGCTGGCATAGAAGGTGGTATTGAATGGCGGGGATGTGTCGTAGCAGTCGTGGTTTCCTGTTCAATGCAACGTCAATTTCATGTGCTGAGCAGTGATTCGTTTGTACCTCTCATGTCGAAGTAGAATGAACCATTGTTCCTCCTTATTATGGCAGATGCATTTAGTAGACCCTGATACGCTTCCCATTCCTGCGCGTGCTGCTGTGACCGAAATGTGACTGCGCTTTTCGAATCAACAAGATCCCCCGAGGCAAAGAGCAAATCTGGAGCTACAGCAGGGAGTTCTGATATGACGTATAACTTAATCAGTGGCGGAGGGCGGAATAAATCGAGACAAGGACACACCTCGAAACAAGAAGCTTTCGAAATGGGCACGGCCGCCCTCTCCCTGGGAAGCAAAGCGCGAAACGTGTATATCAGACACCTGGCTGGGTTTGTTTCGTTGTAATTAAGACATCTTCATCAAGATGGTCTTCCTTTTTTACATGAACGTAAAGATGCCACTCGGATCGTTGCCAAGCATGGCCGAGCTCGGCTGGAGCGGCTGGGACACTGGTACTGGTGCAAACGGAGAAGCGCGAGAGGACGATTGAGCCGCGCGGTGCAGAAAGATCAGCGCGTACGCCCAGCAGAGTGCGGTGACTGCAGCGTGGCGCAGCGGATACACAAGCATGAGCAGTTCGCGCATAAATTCGATTTACATAAAAATGTGTGATGCAAATGATTCACCATCAGCGCAGCGACGATGCCCTTGACACTAGGTGAGACGCCCGAGCATCAACGCTGCTGTTTCGAAATTTGAATAAAAGTGGACAGTGTGTAGTTGAATGCACCGAATGCGGGGATGAGGCTTTCACGGTATTTTATTCCAAACACAGTCAGCAGACAAAACGCGCCGGAAATGTGCCCGAGACAGCGCCTTGCGAATATACTGAGTAATGCACCCAATCCTTCAGCGTGCACTGCCCGCCCTCTGAATCCTTGCTTGGAATCCAGGAATATGCCAGGCACTTTTCTTCCTCCCGACAGTGCGCCTGACACGTCGTTGCATCAGCTGTGTCCAAGGCCGACAAGTCTCGTCCCTTCCTGTCCACATTCGTGTCCCACGATGTCGCGTTCCCCCACCCGTGCTCGCTTTGATACACCATGCCGTAGTTGATGGCTCCAGGCTTCTGTGCTTGCTCAAGGTTCAGCATCTCCTGCATCTTGCGCGGCTTCAAGTGGTGGAAAGTGAACGGCTTTGCGCATGCGTCTTTTGGCCAGTACAGTTCTGCGTTCGGAGGTGCGCCGTTGAAACCAATGTGGGTTGTGATTCGAACTTTGAGATCTCGAAAACTGTCAAACGAGAGGCTTTCGATTGAAGATTCGGACATAAAACGAAACACATCAACCTACCACAGCCCAACTCGCACGTCTCCAGCCCAGCATGAGCTGTACCTTTGCATGCAGTCGTCGTAGTTGCCAATGAGGAGTTTCATTGCGGCGTTTGAAACGACAATGCCTGAGCCTCCGTGTGCAAATGCTGGACCATCGCCATGATGTTGAACATTGTCACAGCCGATGAAGGCATTCGCTCGACCTATTTTCATGCGATTTAGATGGACTCTGATAAAGCGATGCACTGTCGACGCACCAGCGTAAATCGGAGTGTCATGGTCCATAGTACTGAGATGCTCCATTAAATTGTCGAGAAAGATGTACGTGTCGTCGTCAATCATCATGTACCTGCGCGTGAGAAGCATCAGCGCAAACATCGCAACTCGCTCCACTCTCACCAATGCGCGTCGGGATATGTTTCGAAAAGCTTCTTGAATCCTGGAACATTCTTGTTTGCATCGTTCTTCCACCCAAGACTGCCCCAGCGGCAAAAGCTGGTCAGCACCAATACACAGAATCCCGCAAAAAACCAAAGCAAGCAAACCTCTTGGTGTCCGGCACGACTGTATCTTTCGTATCAAGTATCGGCGGCTGAATCGCTCGTTCCAGAATTGCGGCGTCAGCATCGCTCACGTTCCCACCACTCGCAAGTCCGCTGCCGGCATAACTCCCCGTCACAACATCATGAACCTGCATTCCTCTTCCGAGAGCAAATTCTCCGTTACTGCCAATTAGAATGTGATTTTGAACGCGGTGCATAAACGTCAATATTTGGATTGGGATTCGGTCAAACGCGACTTCTGGCCCCGTTTTGATTGCAATGGCCAGGTTGCTGAAGGCTGGATCGAATGGATGCGTTATATGCCGATGAGGGTCTTGCAATATGGCACTATCTTTGGAGTTTTGCTGATTGTTTGGGAGATATGGGTCGGAAGCGATGGGCGGATCAATGTCGCGTTGGATGGACAGAACAATGCTCAGGAACGCGACTGGTGTGAGAAGTGTGACCAGCTTGGCCAGGGTGCGTCGTAGTTTCATCTTTTGCAAAATGTTTGAGGTATGGTGGGCAGAGTTCTTCAAATCCCGCCCAAATAATTAAAAAAAAACACGCTGACATATTTCCTTTACTTCTCAGACTTTGCGCCCTTCATGTCCCAAATCGCCCTTTTCCGGAGATGCTCTTTGCTCCGTTTAGAGAAGGAACTTGCCACAACATTCAATGCAGTTGTCTTCCCCATCAAATAAAGCTTATTCCCATGAGCCTTCACAAACTCTCCTACTGGCGATATTCCGACTGGTAAGCCTGCAGCTGTGGTCCCATCCAAACGCTGATGGCAAAACACGTATCCAGTCATGTAAGCATCAAAGCAGGCTGAGTGATATGTTTCGAAAATATTGGCTGCTTTCGTGACAATAGGAGCAATTGGGTCAAACGTGTCGGAAGGTGGCTTTGGTACAGGATTGACCAAGGTCAGCGCAGGTTTTGATAACGCTGTCTCATTTGCAATGCTTTTGATCCCATTCTCTTGATCAACATTTGACGCTGTGTCCTTGGCTTCAGACTTGCGCTTTTTGTTTCGCGTTGCGGCTGCTTCCTCTGCATCGAGAATAACGTCCAAATCATGCGACCTGACGCACGCTGGGCCACTGGGACAATATCCGTGGGACTGCGGATTGAAATCAGTAAATATCGGAAGCAAACAGTTGAAGCCACGTACTGCGTATTGAAAACAGTATCCCCGCTTTTCCTCCTTTTCAGCAGCTTCCTTGGCTCTCTTTCCAATCGTTTTTTTCGAAACAAACGAGTCTGGCAAGCGAGTCAACTGGCGGAAACTTAAAGTCGCGCTCAGTTGCCCATCTGGGAGCAAACATTCGGATGGCATCTTGGGATCGACATCAATTGATTCGGCGACGCTGAACGAAACTGAATTCGATCGCGTCATGAGCCTTTCACTGTTGCAAGCGAAAGTGAGTCAACCCACAGGAGGGCAAAAAAAAAAAAACCAAAGAAGAACTGAACTATTTTCGAAACAGGTATGCCAGGAACGAAGAACTTTCCCGCGTCACGTAATCTGAAATGTACTTTGTGTCGACAATTCCGGCGGGAAACATGTCCGACAAATCCGCCACAAACGTGTCCAGATCAGGCGGGAGTTCCGCGTAAAATGACTGATACATGAACATCAGGTCCAGAAGTCCATTGTGGATGACGATTGGCACTTTGAGAGACAGAATATGAGTAAACAAGTCGCGCATGATTCTGTTGGGGGTTCCAGGCAACGCATGCACCTCCTGTGAGTGCCGTCAGAATTTGGGGGAAAGAAGTGGCAGATAATAAAAGAGAGCAGAAAAACCGAATCGTTCCCGGCTTTGTAAGGAATGCCGAATCGAATCTGCGCGTTGAAGTCGAAACCATGGTCTACCAAAAAGGCCATCGAAGAAGGCGAGACTTTGTGGCTGTCCATGGGAGCGAGAATGAACGAAAAACAATGCATCTTGAAGGAGCCATCGCCTGTCTTTTGCGCAGGGGAGAATGAGAGGATGCAGAAAGCCGTAAATCCACATGAGTTACCCTTTCGAATGCAACCAGTCCAAGGGCAACTAACGCATGGCCCACTGCCACTTCTCGAAGGGCTCCATACCTGTCCCTGAGATCTATCGCACGTGTTTTTGAGTCTGTTCCAAGCCCTGTAAAAAGAAGAGAATAAGATGCTTTCAACGAGACAAGTAACATCTAGTTGCACCGGTAAACTCTGTATCGACTGAGACAAATTCTGCACTGTTTAAAACATGGCGCAGACGAAGTGACAGCGTGGCCAGGTTCGAGCGGGTGATGTGTGTGGACGCAATCTCCATTTCTTTTATTTAAAATCTCGTTTCAACGTCCGCATGGTCTTCCTCAGGACCACGACAATAACAAGGGCGACTCTGTCGAAGCTGTGCAGACATGCTGACGGGTCTCTTCGACGGACTGTGAATGTAACGACAACAACCAAAACCTGTATCACTGCAATTGCCACGCCTGATCCCTTTGCGGACACTCCCGCCACCCCTCCCTGCTCAAATGCTTTTGATATAACCCAGCTACCGCAAGAGATTCTTCACATGATTGTAGCAAATCTCCCCGTGAATGCCTACTTAAATGCGCTGGGTAGCGCCGCCCCTTGCTTCGGTTCATTCATGTTCACTGACATTGGATTCGCCTGGCGCCACACAAACTTGTTTGTGAATGCGGCAGACTCTCTCCTCGAATGCTTTCAAACTTCAAGCTGGGCGCTTCTCCCAATACCGTACCAGGCAGCTTTCCTGGCGCTCATTTCAGAATGCCATCAACCCGCCACAACCGAGTTCGACTATCACCCCCTCACAACATGGTATCTGAAATGCGCGTCTCCTTCAGTTGCCTTGAAATTATCTCGGCTCTTGGTCTCGAATGGAACCTTGTACGGAGGCAACAACATCCATCAACCGAATTTCTTGAACTGGGCCGTCACGCACGGTTACTCACAAGTCGTTAGGCTCATACTGCAAGATACATCTTTTAAAATACCCGGGTCATCGCTGACGAAAGCGTGCCATTTCAACCACACTGACATTGTCCACATCCTGCTCGCTGATCCACGCACCGATCCAAACACACGAAACTGCTACGTTCTCAAATGGGCCGCCGAGAGAAATCGTGTGGATATTGTTCAGCTCCTACTTCAAGACACGCGTACTACAAATGTTGCTCATTTGAATGCAAGCTTGGCTCTCGCAGCGTTTGAAGGCAGCACTGAAGCGTTTGTGCTGCTGGCAAGTGACGCGCGCACAGATATTCATTTTGATAGCGAATGTTGTCTGCAAAGAGCTGTCAGCAGCGGCCATGTCGATATTGTTCGGTTCATTCTGCTGGATCCACAGGCAGACTTGAGGTGCAATATGATTCACTACTCATGAATGTATCGCGCACTGGCCACGCCGAAATGGTCCGGCTGCTACTCAGCTGCGCATCATTCTCCAACAATCCCCAATCTTCAGCCCAATCATTGCTTCACCAATGACGATAAAATAAATAGAATGTACACCAGCCGTCAGAGGTAAACGCGGCCACTTAAAAACGGCAGCCATGATTCTGGCTACTGCATTCAGCAAACAGGACGAAAACAGGAAAAATAAAACGACAACGGCAGGACTTGAACCTGCGCATCCAGAGGATAATAGATTTCTAGTCTATCGCCTTAACCACTCGGCCACGTTGTCTTATTAAAGATTAAAATTAAATATATTTATAATGTATCACTGGATGAACACCTGGCTGCACCGCCTGTTTGTTGAATTCTCACACTGAGGGCCAATCTTCAGGGACGCTTGGTAGTCAATAAATTCCATGCCATACTTGCTGCAGCAAATGGGCAGCATGATTTGACGTGTAATATAGGTTTCAATGTGCTCGGGGTTTGGCAGGTTTCAGAATGACGGGATGATTCGCGCAAATAGATAGTCAGACAGGAAGCGAATAGTATTCTTCTAAACACAATAACAAAAAAACAAACAGCCAAAGGCAAAAAACAAAAAAAAACATACAGCACATGACGACCATAACCCCGCTTGAAGGGGGTGTTCGTTTATTCCACCCCAAATCCGACAGTGTTTTCAATCGCCATATTCAGTTTCTTATCCAAGACATCGCCCGACCGGTATGGCGGTAAGTCCAATCGGTTGAAGCATGTGTGACTTTTGGGAAGGGAGTCAATTTCACCAGTCTTTTCGATACAAAAGCGCCTTGGTCCGTCACTTCCTTGCAAGTCTTTGAATCCGTTGACGGGAATGCGGGAGGTTCCCGTAACAAACTGCAGAAGGTTGGCCTTCTTTTCATTGTCCATTTCCTTCACAGTCTGGATATGGCAGAATAAATAGTTGGAGAAACTGCCATAGCAATGACAATAATTCAGAGACATACCTTCCAGAACATTTTGATGGTCTCATCATTCTCGGTGTATCCTCTGTAGTCCGTGTTCTTCATCCAGTCGTCCATGTCCACTTCAGCCAGTCCTCCAATCAGCAGTTCCAACTCTTGTGGATTGAATACAGTAATCATGTCTTGTGGGACAATTTCATTGAATCCTTGCTGGAAGGCTTTAAATTGATCCGCAACTCGGGTGGCAATACGCCACTCAGAGTAGAGTTGGGCGTACTCAGCCTTGTTTTCATCCGTGACTTCAATGTCCCGGCCTCCTGGTTTCAAATCGATGGTCACGATTTGACCAAAGATCTCTGATTCGGCACTGAAGGTATTTTCCAGAACGCCTTCAACTGAATTCTCAAGCATCCACGTCATAGATTTAAACTGCTGGGAGTCAATCGACTCAAGGTCTGCGAACACAATCTTCTTGCCAAGAATAAGCTTGTAGAAAGAAGTGACGAAGAACGCATCCAAAAAGCGCTGGTGGAAGATAGCCAACCCAACAATGCGACCAATGAACTTGAAGTAGTTCAAGTGCTCAGGGTTAATTCCAGAGTTGGGGTTAATTTGCAAGGTATAGTTGTCGTGAGCAGAATACTCGAACAGACTGTGTTCGTGAATGCACATCAATGACACAGGTACCAATGAATCAGAAATAAAATGTCGGACTCACCAGTAGAAAGGATTGAACATTTCCTTGCTCATCAGGAAGAAAAATTCACGACTGAGACCACCGTAGTCCAAGCCATCTTCACCATGGAACTTGATCATGAGCTTCTTCTTGAGATCTGCCGCAGGATGCCTCATAATTTCTGCATAGGCATCCTCAAAGATGTTGCTTCTTCGAATTGTAATGTGACAATTGCCCGGGTGCATACGCATGCTTGGCTGGGAACGGAAGTACACGACCTTCTTTCGGAAGTCACGTTTGTATTGTGGGACACTTGCATCGTTAGAGGGCATTCTCGGATCATCCCAGGTGGTGATCTTAGAGTTGTGATCAACAAAGTAAATGCGATTCGTGTTGGTGATACGCATCTCCCATCCAGAGGGGAGGGGGCCGAACGTTTGAAGCGTCTGGGTTTGCATTTGCAAAAGGTAGGCCTGCGCTTGTCCCGGCGTCATGTTACCAGTCGGTTGAGCGACTCGGTTGTTGCGGCGGGGGTCAATCCAAGTAGTCTGACGAGTATTGTGGTCAACATAGTAAGTTCTACCATCACTCGTAATACGCTGTTCCCACCCAGCAGGTAGTGGACCAGTTGGCGCAGGAGCTGATGCCGTTGCGGTTGGCGTTGGAGTGGTGGCGGCCACAGGAGTAACGGCGGCTGGTCCGGCAAAGTTGAGACCTCTGTTTTCAAATCGCGCTAACTCCGCTGCCTGGTTCTGGTTTGCCTGAGCCGCGGATACAGGAGCAGCCGTTGGGCGTTGCCAGGTTGTTTGCCTTGTGTTATGATCGACGTAGTAAGTGCGACCTAAGTGATCTGTACGTCGCTCCCAGCCAGTCGGCAATGGGCTTGCAGAGAATAATAAGCCACCGTATAGATATAAATACCAAAGATGCTCACCCCAGCTGATCCTCAAACGACGACAATTGACGACCTGCTGCTGCATTAGGGGCAATGACGGCTGGTCTCACATTTTGCTGTGCAACTGGCTGTTGTTGTTGTTGTTGCTGCTGCTGCTGCTGCTGCTGTGGCATGACTTGCGCCTGCGGCTGAAGCTGCGGTTGTGGCTGCTGCTGGGAGTTGAACGAAGCAACAGAAGGGTTGCGAATCATGCCCGCTTGTGGGACACTCAAAGAGTTGTTCACAGGCGCAGCAGCCATACCAGCAAAGTTGGTACTGAAGTTCATCATGACTTTGCCGCAAACAGGCTCTTGACTTCCGGGGGCTTTGCCCAGATCCCTTGTGACCATCTCCTCTCCACCACGGCCCAAGTCAAAGATCTGGCCCATGGCATAGGTGGCCATACCGAGGAAGCCCTGGTTTTTGGATTTGGTCCATTGCTTCTGATCAAATATTTGAATTGTAATTGTGGAGGCGTTCGTGAGGGTTCTGGAGTAATTAAAGAAATTTTGTTCAGAACGGCGGAGTTGGAACAGGAAAACAGTGTACGTACAAATCGAACGATTCGTTCCAATAAGGATTGAGCGTTTTCTTGACCACTTGGGTGGTTTTCGTTTGCTCCCCATTGACTCTGAGAAAGGGGAAGATAAAAGCATGAGGCCAACATGATCGTTTGCTCCAGCAGGAAGCACTCACGTTACAACTGCAAATGGATCAGGGAGACCTGCGAATGCCCCCCAATTTGAGGGTCGGTAAATGCTGAGCGGGGCACATACAAAAGAAGGATGACTTACGAAACACTTCGCGCTTGACCAGTCCATCGGCAGCAACAACTGGACATCAGCAAGAAGAGAGAAGAGTTAGGATACAAAAATCATTCGAAATGGCTTGAAGAGTGATATCAATCGGCCAGAGGAGTCCGAGAGCCATTCTGGATACCCTCCCAATGAATTCCATCCATAGGCCCACAGCCACTCCAAGCCGGTCCGAGCTGCATGTAAGGTGACCAGAGAGGGGCAAAGTGCGTTGGCGACACAGCTGGTTCGGTATGGAGGCTCACCCGTGATTCTGACGGTTCTCGACCTGGCGAGTGGCAGCGGGTTAGCGAGGGCCATTCAGCGGGAGATGCATGTGTCCACTTACTCGGATGTGCTCATTTCGTTGCTGGCTTGAATATGTCTTCACTCGTTTGGCAGTGTCGGGGTATCCAATGGCCGCTGGATTTTCTGATCAAGTTTCAAATGCGATTTTACTTAACAGAGAACCAACCTGTTCAGCATTTATTATAATTTCTGTTGCGTTTATTTTTGAACTATTTCGTTCGCTCATATGGTCAAATATTTGGACTTGGGGCCCCGGATGGGCCAGACAATGAGAGTGGCGAGGAAGAGACCCATCGCCAGTGCCATGGAAATCGTCAGCATCTGGAACGTGAAGTTGACCCCGTCAACAATGCTCGACGACGAGCTTGACGACTGAAAGAACTTGAGCGTGGATGTGACAGAGAGACTTCCAGGCACCTGGATCAACAGACCTGCAAGAATGGGCGCAATTGCCACGTCGTTCGTCACGCGTGCATACACGTTCGCCGTAACCCCAATTGAGAAACTCGACAGCGCAGTCACGGCCGTTGGCTGAGCTTGAAGACCTGGAACCATGTTCAAAAGCGTATTGGTGGCGAACCCCATTGCCGAAGCGAGAACCATAATTGGCCACTGGAACTTGGATCCTTGGAACGCCAGATTGATGGACATGGACATGGGTATGAAAAACAAGAAGCCCCAGTATTGGCTTGTTTGTGGGCACACTTCGGGGTGGGGAGCGGGGTTTGTGTCCCACAACACGAGAGATCCTCCAATTGTAAGCCCGAACCCAATCACCATTGCCACAAACAATGCGCCGAATAACCGCACTGTTCCAGAAACCATATTTCGCGTTGACAGTTCTATGATTGCAATTGTCAGAGTTAAACCTGGTCAACAAGTAATGATTTAGTCGCGGATAAATCAAGAATACGACTGATCTTGCAAACCTGGAAGGAAGATGGCGATGCTTGCGAGCGTGATTTTCAAGTAATTGAAGCAGTATCCCGGCAGGAAGCTTTGAATGCTTCGTGACAGAAACGTGGACACAAACGTCGACAGAAACTCGAGCAAGAAGCCAATGTTTTCGAACCGTCCCAGAAACTCAGTTATGAGCCCCACAACCAGACCCAAGAATCCCGATATGATCGATTCAAGCCATGAAAGCTGAAACAGAAGCAACGAGACACAAAACGACGCCATGGGGAAGGTCAAGAGAATGACCCAGTTCGGATGATTACTTGCAGCGCGAACCCCTTCCAGTAGATCGACGGCGCTGTGGACGTCAATCAGTCCCTCGATCAGGGCAAGACACAGAGCGTTTACTTGCGCCAGCTTTCCCATGTTGATTCTAAGGGCATCGAATGAGTTCAAGTGGTTGAAGCATGCGCAACATGAAAGTTCTTACCCCCACGGCGCTTTCAAAAAATGGGTTGTCGAGTTGTAGTTTTCAGTTCCGCCGAATGAGACGAGCAACAGACCCGGAAAAAGAATAAAGTCCGCGTCAATGTCCAACGCTTTCGCGACATGGGCAAGATGAAACTCGAGCCGGTGCGAAGGTGCGCCGTACATGGAAAACGTCCGACTGAGCTTGAGAAGAAAATTCCGTCTGACATTCTGGAAACATGTTAAACATTGTTCATGGAACAACTAGTTCTCTCCCACCTCATCTGCTTCCACTTCCACTTCTTCTTCATCAGTGCCATCCACGGAATCTCCGTTATTTCTCCGTGATTCTTTTCTCGTGCTTTTCTTGCGCTCTGAAATAGACTGAGATCCGGGAGCAGCAGTATCAATCCCATTAACTTCAGCTAAAATAGTGTCCCCGGTAGATTCACGCAAAGAACGAGGCTTCGACACAGGTTCGTCACCAACGACAGTTGGCGTGGACAAAGCCAACACAGCGGCCCACGGACTGATTCCAGCATTCTTTATCATCTTTGGAACATCTTGAGGCTTCTCGATTCCTAGCGTCTCAGCCGTGTCCTCTAGATGCTGCAATGCACTTCCAGACGGCCGATGAGACTGAGGGGGTATATTTGAGGCCACATATCCTGGCATCCATTCCCGAGGGTCGCTCATGTAAGTTCCTCGAGATTTGTAAATGTGAGTGACGGAGGAGTCGGACCAGGACCGTTTCAAGTCGATAGATTCGACCGAGATGGGCTTGCTGGAAGTTCGCATGTGCTGAGGAAGCGCTGGCTCTGGTACAATTGAGACTGACTTTGATGATTCAGTGTAGGAGACCGTTGAAAGCTCTTTGAGTGGGATGTCATCGAAGATTTCAGGCATTGCGTTGGAAAGGGAGAGAAGCTGCATCTCGATTTCCGACGATTGCAGCGTGACACGGGCCGTGCCTGCACTCGGCGTATGAGGGGAAGGCGCAGATTCTGTGTCGGGGTCTCGGTCCCAGGGGGCGGCGGCAGCAGCAGGAGTGGGGTTGGTGGGGACGGTCATTGCGGCAGATTTTGACGTGAAATTTGTCCAAGCTTTTTGCGAAATAGCGTGCGCCGAAAGCCCTGATTTTTTGGCACGTCCTTCATAATAACACAAAGTAATGAGACACCATTTTCATACAGTTTCTGGGAGACAATACTGACCGGAGCACTTCTCAGATTATAGGTATCTTTTATCTAAATAAGTACGTTCCTGATGACACAACGCCACCCCCACGCCCCGTGTTCATCGTATCAATAACGGCCCCACAAAAAGGCTTAAATAGTCAAATTCTCATACTTTGGCCCTCGTATCGGCCATACAAGCATGGTAGCAACAAATAAACCCATCGCCAAACTCATGGCAATGTTGAGCATCTGAAACACAAAATTGCTCCCATCAACAATCCCAGACGCAGACCCCACCCCTGCCGTCGAGTTCACGCCACTGTTACTGCTCACAAAGAATCCCAGCATCGATTTTACACTGATTGAGCCAGGAACTTGCACCCACAACGAGACAAGAATCGGCGCAACTGCAACTTCATTGGTCACACGCGCATAAATGTTGCTCGTCAACCCAATCACGGTACTTGCAATTGCATTCACGGCAGTAGGTTGGGCTTGCAGGATGGGAACCATATTCAGAAGCAGCGAAGTTACAAACCCGAGTGCAGAGGCAAGAGTCATGATGGGCCATTGATGCTTGCTTCCATTGAAATAAATATTAATCGCCATCGCCATGGGCAGGAAGAACACAATGTTCCAGAGCGATGAAACCGGTGCGCACGTATCTCGAACGAGACTTGTGTCCCAGAGGACAAGGGACCCGCCAATGGTCATACCGAATCCTATCAGCATCGCAACAAAGAGTGCCGCAAACATACGCACGGTGCCGGAAACCACGTTTCGTGTTGACAGCTCGATAATGCTGATTGTGAGACTCATTCCAGGCAAAAACGGTACGATCGCAGCAAGCGTGACTTTGACGTAATCGAAACAGAGCCCGTTTTTGTAAAATACACCTTGAAGTGCTCGGGCAACAAACGTGGCAATGATGCTGGAAAAGAATTCCATCATGTAACTCATGGCGGAAAACTTCCCACCCATCGCATCCATGCCGCCCGCCATGAAACCGAGTCCCGTAGCAACGAGAGCTTCATACCAGCCGGTATTGAAAACTAGAAGCGCAAAAGTGAAAGCTTGAACTGGGTAACTAAGCCAAATCATCCACCAAGGAAAGTCTGCAGCAGCGCGGACCCCTTCCAATAAATCCGATGCATTTTGGATATCGATCAGACCCTCGGTGAGGGTCAAGCACAACGCATTCACTTGTGCCAATTTAGCCATATTATTTCTGCAAATGGGATGTATTTGAGCATGTTATCCTGGAAGAATGAGTAGTGAAAGGGTTCTTACCCTCCGTGCGTCTTGACGAGATGTGTGCTCGATCGAAAGTTCTCACCTCCAAATGAGATGAGAATAAGATTTGGGAGCAAGAAGAAGTCGGCTTCCACATCAAGTACTTTGGAAACCTTGTTCAAGTGAAACTCCAACCGATGTGACGGCGCGCCGTATTGGAAGAAAGTGCGCGCCAGTTTGATGATGAAATTTCGTTTGACACTCTGAGCAAAAAGAAAAGAAATATGCGAGTAAGCAACACCGCTTGCAGTACAGTCCCTTGCAGTGTAGTTTGGATAGTTGTACTAGAGAGTAAAAGAGGCGTGAAGCACCTGTTCATCATCCACCGCGAACTCAGTTTCGAACGAAGGCAGCTTGACATCTTGAGGGGCCTTCCCGCGCCGCCGCTCCATCAACGAAAACTGTCGAATCGATCCAGCTGGTTCCGAAACCGCCTTGAAGCGATGTATCGTTTCTGCGTCCGTTTCTCCCACATGCGTGTCTGCGCCTGGCACGACACCTGCTTTCATTCCACCTCCGACAGCTTTCACAGCAGCCCAAGGTGAAATTCCTTTGTCGTACATGAATTTCGGAACCGTTTCGGGTTTCTCAATCCCAAGAGCACCGGCAGTTCCCTCTAGATTCTCGTTGCCCAACCGGAACAGGGATACAGTTCCAGATGACGCCACTCTTGGCAAATCGCTGGATGATGACGTGTACTTGACTTTCCCAGGAAAGAATGGAACCTCCTGCGGCTGGTTGGTTGGAGTCATGATCCAGTCCCGAGGATCATTATCGTACTGCTTGTACTTGTAGCCTTTCTTCCTCCTTCCTGGGGATGCTGGGTTCGACTCCAGCGCTTGGATTGGTTGCTGAAGTTTCCCGATTCCCGAAGGTAACATTGGGCTTGGCATGGCACCCTCGATCACTCTTGCAAGATGCACAGTCTTAGGAGGAGCTGCATTCGTTTCGGAAGCATCGGATTCGGAAGCGTACTCATCTTCGAAACGGAGCAAGGCGCGGAGTCGTGGTGTCGTTGGCTGGACCTGCTCTGGCAGAGATGTTTCAGATGCGGCAAGGGTCAGCCCGAGACCGGTGAGAGTGTCGGCGGGAGTGTGGGCGGTGTCTTGCATGAATCTGATTGCGCCCTGCTCAGACTCGTGAGATGGAGACTGCATCGCTTGTGCAGACGATGTTTCGGAGGAAGACGGAATCGAAATTTCTCAAGATTTGTTTATTGTGATACCGCAACTAAATGTCGTCATTCAACAGATTGCCGCCGAGAGTCACGGTCTCTCCAGGCTTGAACGCAGGCATTCCGAGGTATGGACATGAACCGCATCTGAAAGCATCTCCCAAGTAGCACTGTCAGAAATAGGAGACGAATGAGTAAGAGTTGACAGAAGAAGGTCTCGAATAACAGGATTTCTCACATTTCCACACGAGGAAGTTGGTGCCTTCTTTGGTGGCTTCACGACCACAACTTCGGCTTCAATTCTAGCAACAATGGCAGCGTCTTCCGCTTCAATTTCGTCTGCAAGACCACAGCTGCAGTTCTTGCACGCCTTCTTCTTTTTACCTTCCGCAACCGCATCTCCACAGGCCGGTACTGATGAAATGGTCAACGTAAAATTTCATGTTAGACATCGGACACACTTGACCATAAATAAGAGGCCCATGCACTTACCAATAACTGGAACCTTCTTGTCTTCTTCGTCCAGCAGCATCTCGTCGTCTTCCAATTCCACGTCGTCGTCGTCGTCGTTTGCACTGATTAGCCACACCTTCTTTTTTTCAGGAACAGGCTCCACTTTCGCAGCAGACAATGGGACCGCAGCGGCTGCAGTGGCCGATGCAGTAGCCTTTCTTTTACCAAAAGATAATTTCGAGACCGCACCCACAGAGTACGCGGGTCTCTTCGCCACCACCTCCACAATCTGGACTCTGCCACTCCATCCGGCAATCAACATGTCCACAGCTGCCGCTGCCTTAGATTCGTCTTGGTTTACACCGATCGCCCAGCACTGCGCGGAACACCATTCTCTCAGTTCCGTGTCTGAAACGGGGGTAACAGATGCAATGGAGGCGTCGACAAAACCGGCCAGTTTGACATCCGTCAACAACTGCGCAGCGGTTCTATTATTTTTCGCAGGTTAAACAAAGCGGTTTGCATTTAGTCGTTGTGAAACTTTGTTAAGTACCTGGTGGGGACTCTTGATCGAAAGTGGGATGGCAGCGACGCAGCAATCGATTCGAGGACGGATGCCGCCGTGAAAGAATCCGCAAGAACTGGCTCCTTCAGTCGAAGTGTGGAGCCGAGCGATAGGGCCGCAAGCAAAGCACAGAGCGTCGAGTGCGAGTGGGCAAAGGCGGACGGGGATGTGAATCCTGACAGGGCCAATGTGTGGGCGAGAGGCTGGAGGGAGACTGAGATGAAATAGAAACATACGCTGTTAGCATCAACCTTTGCAGCAGATATGATATGCTTGAAAGAGCTAACTTTTGTCCAGCCGGTCGATTTGCTCAAACGAGACTTTCCCCGCCCGTCCCACGGCCCCGCTCACTTCCGTATGAAGTTGCTGCATGGATTGAGCTGTCGCTGCGGGATTGCCCAGAACAAGAACCTTGTCGCCGGCGTTTGCGATGGGTGATGTGAGCATTGGAATTATTAAACTTTTTTTTTTTGGGGGATTTCGAATAACGAATTCGATAAGATGCGTCTGACAAGTTGCTTACAACATGTAATGTCGACAGCCCATCCGCTGCTGCCATTTATTATTCGACAGAAAAGAAACAACCACGCACCGGAACATCTTCATCCCTTCTTCTGGATCTTTTCAATGTTTTCCACCGCAATTGTCTCCGAGTCCATATGCACAACTTCCGGCGTTGCTGGCCCGTCAATCTTCTCCTCCAGCAGCAGGTTAGCGTTCTTGACCTCAACTTCCTCATCGTCAAAGGGCCCATCCGTCCGTCCAGAAGGCTCATCCATCAGATATAACCCCTTTCGCTCGATGTAGTCAATGACTTGGTCCGGCAGCAGGTATTTGATGGACATGCCGCGTTTGATAAATAGACGAATTTTCGTGGATGAAATGTCGTTGTGAATAAACTGCTTGACAACGTAAACTTGTTTCTGCAGAGTTTCAAGTTTTCAAAATGCGCGTGTTGAGTAAGGATGCGCTTCAAGAAAAAGCGCAAGGAACGTACTCGATTGTCGTACAATGATTGGTGCGAGAGCAGAAAGTCGTGGACGTCGGCGCCTGTTCGCTCGATAATCAGACATCCGAAACGGCCTAGAATAATGTCCAACTGGATGAAAAGAAAGGGCAAAATGTTGCGCGCACAAATAAGAATGACTCGCAATTTTGAACACGGCAAACAGTGTTTTACATCAGACGGAAGCCAGACGGGAATCTTTTCTCCATTTCGAACTTCA
Source organism: Chytriomyces cf. hyalinus JEL632 (assembly GCA_025435555.1). Taxonomy (NCBI): domain Eukaryota; kingdom Fungi; phylum Chytridiomycota; class Chytridiomycetes; order Chytridiales; family Chytriomycetaceae; genus Chytriomyces; species Chytriomyces cf. hyalinus JEL632. The sequence continues at coordinate 651,935 of JAIWWG010000001.1, read as the reverse complement.
TACGATGCGAAAGATTGAATCAAGTCGCCCCCGGCAACCAGCATGATTCGAATTTTTCTGCGTTCCCCTGCTCATTTCCAGGATCAAAAGTGAGATCCTTGCTTGCCGAAACTAATGCATGCCAGCGTTCCCAAAGCCAAGAAATAACCATCTTACCATTGCTGCAAAGTACGCCAGCATGTTCGCCCGCATGTTTTCCATTCAACCAGTCCTCGAAATGCTCCAGCACAACTGCAGTTCTCTGCGTCTCCTCCTGCATGGCCTCCCACGGGTCCACCATTATCCAGCCCGACTTTTCTGCGGCAAGTTCGCACATGCGCACTCTATGCTTGTAGTATGCGAGGCCGCCCTTTTTGTATCCCGAGGAGACTGGGGAAAAGTAGGCACCGAGAAGTTCAAACTGCTGGTGCTCTTCGATGTAATCTTTCGCCATTTCTGGAGTTGGTAGTTCCCAAAAGACGAGATAAAAGCCGGAAGCAACCAACAAGAGTTGTTTTTGGAATGGAAGCGATAAGACGAAGAGATAAGGAATGTGTCGATCATAGCAGGAGAAACAAACACGCACCAAACATTCTCAAATGCAGGTACGTGACTGGAGAGTACGATCCACATCCGACAATTACAAGAGGAATTTTGTTCGGGTCTGTGGGGAGGGGGTTCTGTTGTTAGAAACGGGGGATGCTGTCAAACGGCCTTGTTCAGAGGTACCCGTCAAACGCGGCTTCAGCTTGTCCCGTGGGAGCTCGTAAGGATCGAGATCGATGACGGAGGATGTGGTTCGCGTGAGACTGTGCTGGTGATTCATGATGAAATTGGGGACTTCTTTTTTTGAACTTTTTTGTGATTGGTGGGATGGATCGGTATATTTTTGTTTTTATTTATTCGGGCTGAGCCTAAAAAAACAGGTCATAAACACAAAGCGAAGCATGGACGACAACAGCGACAACGACGATGGAATGGCCGCGATGATGGCCGCGATTAAGGGTGCGTATGTGCATAAGCAGCATGTCGGTTTGACCCGTGTCCGAATGCAGTCCAGATCAAGAAGAAGACTGCCCTCAAGCAGAAGAAGCTGAAGGACGCGTTTGAGAGAGCCTCAGGTCAGCGAGACTACATTTATGCCTGGTTCATGCGCTTTATTAACAATCCTCACAACAGCCGATATCCAGGCAGTGGCTTTGCAGGCCGTGGAAGACTACCAAGCAGCCATGTGAGGATGTCATTTTCATTTTTCCCTTCAAAAAATACAAACAGGTTATTTCCCAGAGAAACGCTCCTCGCGACGTACAACACCACTAAAGACACGCTTATCAGCGAGAGACACAAGATTCTTGACGATATTAAAGCAGAGCAGCAGCAGATTTCGGTAACTTGCACTGGGATGTTCTTTCAAACGTCGCTCAATCGACATCGACAATAGAAACTGAATGACGCATTCGGCAAAGATGCTCAGCGGCTTTGCAAGCAAGGAGAGATGGATGCGGAAATGTTCAAAAACCTGATTTCCATCTGCAACGGTACTCTCTGTTTTCCCTCATCCCTCGAAGACTCACTTCTCCAGTATCTTCCATTCAGACGCAAGGGCCCAATTTGAAGAAGGTGCCGAGCAAAATTCCATGGAAAAACCAGGAGATACTGTCGCAAAGGGCAGCCGCAGCACAAATGCTCTGAGTGGGAAAAAATCAGGAATTTCAAAAGCCACGAATGTAGCGGTACTGCCAGGATCGATTCGCAAGTCGGTGTCAAGTTCCACTTCTGTCAAATCCACCTCAGGGAATGCCTCTTTGCAGTTGAAGGTATTTGTTCCCTTCTTTCTGCCCGAGTTTTTGTATTCTTAACTACTTTTCATTTTCAGAGGCTCTTTGAAGCGGAATTCCGCAGTTAAGGCCGACGATTCAAGATTCGATTTTTGCAATTTCATCACCCGGTAAATCGCTTTCTTTATATGCAGACCCCACATCCTCAATGAGAAATCATCAAAGAGCAAAATAAACGAGATTATGTACATCTTCGCCATCAGGAAGACTCTTTTGTCCGTTTAAAATGATTCCATAACTGACTCACAAGCACCACCGCATCGCATGCATCTTTTCCGGTCCGCAGTCCTTTTGCCTTGTCCAAACAGTCCTGAAAGGCAATCCACGATCCCGACGACGACAAAGATGCATGATTTGGCATTTGTATCTTCGAAGGGGGTTGTTTTACGGGCACTCTCGTTTCAATCACTTTGGGAAAAAGAATGTCATCAGTAGAGTCTCGATCCTGAGGATCCGGGTTTGAAACGCTTGCGGTTTTTTTGTGACGTTGAGCTCCAGATTGGGTGGAAGGACGCGAAATGCAAGAGAGTGATTGCTCAATGTCGTTTGAGGGGATGTTGGAAACGGTGGATGTTGGCCGCTTCGACACATCGGTTGCACGTCTATAGTTATCACCCCCAGTGGATACGCTCTGTCTGACTTTGAGCGATTTTGATGAGGAAGACGATGGTGTTGATGTCCGAGGGACTCCGTGCGTAACCCGGTTTCGGACTACTTTGCGGCCGCGATTCATGTATTGGTGAACTAACTCTGGCAAAAGGGGTGGCTTCACATCGGCTATGATACTCGATTCCAAGTTCTGGTTTGGACAGCTTGGAGGTGTGAAGATTCGTAGAAGAGGTGGAGGTGATGGCTGAGAGGCTGTGTTGCCTGATTTTTTGGTTCCTGCTATTGTCATTTCAGGAGGAAATGGATCGTTGGTTGATTGTATTCGCAGGAATGGGGTTGTTTTAGGCCTGAACGACGTGCATTTCCGTATCTTTGTTGTTTGTGACGGGTTTTGCAGTTTGGGTTTCCGACAAACTGTATCCAATAAATCAGTTACTGGAGGCAGTTCTACTTGCTGTACTCCGTCGTCTTTTATTCGAGCGACTTTATCCGGCGCTGTTGGAGGGCGGGTGGAGAAAGAGTTTGAGGGAGCACCGGACACTTGGCTGGCCCCGAACGAGGACCCGTCCCCAACTTGACCAATTGAACTCTCAACGGTGTCAATGTAGATATCCGTTCTCGCGCACCCTTTCTGTGTGTATTCGTGCGGTGTTGATTTGCGATTAGCGGAATCGCCAGAGTTTGCCCGCAAATACGCCGAAGTGCAAAATCGAAAAGGCCGTCCAGAATCTACGTGTTTCGCGAGCGGCTGAATATTCTCTGGTAGAAGTCTCTCTGGGTATGGAGAACTTTGCGGTGGATAGTACCAGCCCCTTGAAGTGGGAGCCTCAGGTGGCTGAGCTGTTGAACAGTCTCTTTCCATCTCCGCAACATGAGTTTTCCCCTCTCTATACGCGCGTGAGTGGTAAATGACAGTCGGAGACGCGTTTGGAGAGCCTGGTGTCCTCCGACTTGAGTCGTCCGCTTTGCTTCGAATCGGCGATTCTTCCCTCGAAAACTGTGCCACTTGTTTATGGGGCAAGAGAATGGACGGAAGAGCGTGCTTGGGGAGCTTCACACTCGCGGGAGGTCGCTCAGATTTGCACTGGCTCAGGTCAAGGCGGAACATGCCGTGCGAGGTTGCCGTCAGTCCGTTGGAGTCGAACAAGAAGGATCCGACTTTTGAATGGAATTCAGTGAGCAAATCACCGCTTGCTTCGTTCCAGGGTGTGATGGCATCTGGCTTGATCAGCTCGAATTGATCCGTCGTTCGATCCTCGCAAACCGTTGTTTCCGTCTGTTTCTTATACTGCACCATGTTGGATACTTCAGACTGTGAGAGCACTGGCTCTGCTGCCGTTGCTGCTCGTTCGCGCGTTTTTTTTGATGTTGCGTGATGCTGCTGCTTTCGAGAGAGTGAGACGCGTTTCTTTGACTTGCCCACCCGTTGTTTGCGTGTTACGATTTCTGCATCTTGCGTTGCTTGCAGTGGGTCTAGTATGAATGGCGGTCTTGACTGGAGCATTTTTTTGTTTGAAGGAGATTTTTTGAAGTTGGGTCATTGTTCCAGTCACTCTTCGTCTACATACATTAGATTTGAAGACATTTGCGTGAGTATTCGACTAATGCGTCTACTGCTGCTTGGTAGCGTTAAAAACTCAACTTTCTGCACGGATTGTGCTGCTAACACTTAAAAGTCTATAGCTAATAAAATTCTTGCTAGACAGAGTCCTGTTGGCGGAGTGGTTAACGCGGTGCCCTGCTAAGGCATTGTCCTCTGGACGCGCAGGTTCGAATCCTGTGCAGGACGATTTTCGTTTTCCTCCACGACCATTTCACCTGCTGTTGTGAATGTGGTCTTGGTAACTTTCAGCATCGACAATCGTACCCACAGCAGAGGGGTAGATGGAAGAATGCATCAACGGCACTTCATTTTTTGAACATACTGATGCGGGGGTGACGAGAAATCCTCGGCACACCAGCAGCGTTGTAACATCCATCTGGAAGCCCTCTGGATCCGGAGTTTCCAGAGCGAGCATTTCTCCATGTATCTTCGACGTTGTTTCGAAACACAACAAGGTATGCGATCAGATCGATGATCAGGCTGATGAATATAGCGAGGCCAAGGCGGGTCAGGAAGACATTCCTTGAGCTTGTTTCGACTGATCGATTAGCCCATAGTTGAAATCTTCTGGCAGCTGGTTGGATTTCGGGGCGGTGAAGTGGAGCTTGCGCTGCTGCCTGGCCCTCGCTTTCTCAAATGCTGCAAAAATGATTACCTTTCTCCCTTGCATGCGCGTAGTTTTTCCTCCTCCCCTGTTTACCTGATCAATCTGCGATGCCGTCATTTTTCTTTGCAGATGATTTATTTTGTTGCGGACAGGAAGTTTCCATGCCCATTGGACCAACAAGTGCCACCATTCCAGTTTTCAAACTGACTTGGAGGCAACGCTGGAGTAACCTGGAAGTGGAGCCGATGAAGAAAAGAGGGGCACCTGCAATAGTTGCGTTTGAGGCGTTTGAGACGGCTGCTGTCCAAGCAATTCTGGAAACACACCAATGATGTCAATCAAGTCAGACCAGCACTCTAATGAAAACATTCGACCTCCCCACCTTGAACTTTGTCAAACGTATCTGCCGACATTGCCTTCATAGCAGCATGCATTTGCGTCTCATATAGGAGGTAGTCCGTTCTCAAAGTGGCAAGTTGTGCATATGTGTCGTCCAGAAGTGTGCGCAGTTCACTGTGCGGTTTACCGTCTGAGATTCCAGCCAAAAGAAGGTCTTTCATTCGACCGCCTTGTTCTTCCAGCGCGTTCATCTTGGTCGTAAGGCTGTCAAGCTTTCCATGGAACGTGAGATACTCCCGCTGGAAACGGCGCTGGTCCTCCTGATTCTGCCGGTCCACAACTGGCTTGAACAAGACGGCGGCCACGAGAAAAAGGCCAAAAAAGGCGATGATTGGTATTGCGGCGTCCCCCTTGCTGTATTTTTGATGTTTCAACTTTTGAACTGTGTGAACACTTTTTTAACGATTTTGTTTTGGAAAAAAAACAAAGTCATATTTTCTCTTTTTGGTGGCAAAAAAGAGCGTTTCACTTTATAAACAATTGGCGAACTCATGAATAACGCATGCTTCGTTGGGCTTATGTACTTACTTGTGCCGCAAGCAACTTCACAGGGAAGGACTGCATCTTCAATTGATGCTCCCATTTCGAATGATGCCGGATGATATCCAGTCTCGACTGGGGGAATGCTTTTTATGGAAATGGAAATGCCACCAGGGCAGGTGGGGGAAACCCGTGCTCCCCTATCAAGATCACGTTAATGGCCAGCAGGAGCAGCAGAGATGGAACGGTGCCTTTTTTATTTACGGCTAAAATGTTGGTGAAAAACACGCAACGCCTTGGGCCACAGAACAACAAGAAACATCAACCCAATAGACTCCGTGAATGCTTCCACGGTGTATAAAGCCTCTGCGGGTGGAAGGTACAGGCGGGATATGGTTGCGCATTCAGATTGAGAGCCTCCTGTTCCGATGCAGGTTTGCCAGTCATCCTGCCATTGTGGCTTTGGCACTGCTGTAAATGCAATGGTGAGGGAAAGGAACACCGACTTTTTCTTGGAACGTTAGTTGGCAGTTGAGAATTCAAAGAAACAAGAGGTGTTACCTAGTTTAGAAGATGATATCAAACACCATTGTTAACCCCTTCACAAAAAAAAAAGGAAATTGCTGGTTAACATCTGTGGCACCAAAGGAAACCAGCTTTCTACCATGGATCGAGCACTGGCCTTGACTGTTTCTGCCATCTTAAGAAATGCCGCCTTTGCCACCCCAGCTTTGCTAGCCTCTAAACCCACAGTACTCGGACAAGCGCTCATTTCCACCGAATTCTCCCCATTCTTGCCAGTTGAACTGTCAAACATGAGTTGGTTTGACGATTGAATTGAAATCGGCCAACTTGACTGCGCCAACCATTGCACGTTCAAGATGTGTGCCACAGTCCAGAAATTAAGTGACAGTGATGGAAACGCAATTAAACCCAGTGGCGCAAAGGATAGACCAATTGCTGCATTCCCAGGTGCAAATAGACAAGTGAAGCCTGTGGTCCTGTACTGTCCCAGCCCGGCAAACGATGTGCATGCTGCGACACCCATTGCTACGATAGCACAAAAGAGTGCCCATGAATACTTTGCAAGTCATGTCTCTTCGGATAATAAAAAGTGCAGAGCAACCTGATGCTTTTTTTTGGCTGGAATGAAACAAATGCTCATTTTTGGAGGAAACGATTACCGAAAAAGCGCATGCGTAAGTAACTGTATAATACGCTGAAAAAAGAAACAGCATTCCCTGCGCGAGGCAAATGCTGCTATTCTGCTGAGTCGCTTCGGTGATTGCGTCGCGACAGGCTACCAGGGTTGGCGCATTGTTGGCGAACGATGTAATATGACAAAGAAGGGCGCCGAATGCAAAATGCGCCATCATGTTGGCCGGATATTCAGTCTCTTTGCGGTTGAGTGCGTGACTCGCTAGCAGCACGAGACAACTGGCTGCCGACAGCAATCCCAGTGGTCTGAAATTGTCGTAGAAATGATCAAACCGGCCCTGGGGGTAAAACTGAAAGAACGCGGGACAGGGTAAGCAACATGGACCGCTACATCGCTGCCCTGATATTTCGAGTAGCGAAGCTGTCGGATCTGAAGCGTTGAAGTTTGGATTGGGAAGCAGTATCGACGGCCAAGTTGGTGCTGACGGCACAGTGCTCTCCACTTTGACTGGAATCGTTCAAATAATCAGAAATGCCATCAAGTTTGCATGCCTGGAGTGGGCGTACTCACCCTTTTTACCCAAGCATGCTCTGGCCACAACTGCATCTTCACTCTTTGCAGCTTGTGATTCAAAGATGCGGTCGCACTAGCGTCCAGCCTACCGGCCAGCAGAAAAAGGTTGTATCAAAGTGACACCGCGTTGTTGCAGTTGTCCACGCAAACAGTTTCACTGATGTCGCCTGTCCGAATATTCAATCTGAAAATCAGACAAGTGCTAACAGAAAGCAAATCCGCACCTCCAGAGCAACCAGGATATAATGAGTAGTAGGAGAATTCAAGGAAAGATTGAACGCATGGGGAAAACGCCTTGGTGGAGTTGAGCTTGATCAGCAAATCAATGCCTTGCAGTTTCAGGCCCGCTTCGATGGCGTCAATGGACTCATTCCTTGCAAGATGGACGGGGTAGTCAATTATGTTTGAGCAGTACGCGTCGGACGGGTACGTTGCGCAGGCGCCTGTCATTGCCTTCTTTGAGAAGGAAGATTTACAGATTGCTGCTTTGTCAAAGCATAATGCCACGCCATCACTCGCATAATACGGGATTTCTACCAGTACGCCGCTTCATTGGGCACAGAATATCCCCACTTTATTACAATCATTCTTAGTGAAAACGCGCTTTTTTGAAAATCCCACTTCCAGAGCCGCCACCACTTCCTCCACCACCCGCTTTTTTCTTTTTACGAGCCTCCACCTCATCATACTCGTCACTGGTGCTACCGCTATCGGCTCTTGCCGGGGCTGCACCTCCTCCAGAAGGGCCTCCAGCAAGCACTTCTCCAGCCAACAGCATCCGTTTCCGTTCGCGCAAGGAAATGGTTTCATGTTCAAGCCGTTCAACAGTTTTCCGGATGTCTAGCAAAACCATGACATTGGACCGAACTTCATCGGCCACATCACACACGGTTGTGTTGGGCAAAAGCGGCGGATTCACTTGTTTTTTGTTGTTTAATGAGAATAACAATGAGAAAGGTTACATAAGGTTTGATAACAAGAGATGTTTTTTGAGTCTTACACAAATTGTATTCTTCGAGCAGCTCTTTGAATTTGGAAGCAAGATTTGATGCACGCGGAGTTAGTAGCCTTTGACCACGAATAAACACTCCTTGAGGGGTGTCCCTTTTCGCAACAACGACACCTGTTTTTAGAAATGTTGAATAAATCACATCTTGGCCAGGATTTTTTCAGAGACACAAACTTTCAAGCGCACTGGCAACAGCCGCCGATTTTCGTTTGGTGTGTTCGCCCGAGGCAGCATCTGCAGCGCGCTTCTTTTTCTGTTGAAGTAAAGTGACGTCAGACAAGTAACAAACAATAAAAAGTGAGTCCTGGTAAAAGAAAGAGATACCCTAGATTCCGTTGATCCTGAACTAGATGATCCAGGAATGGGTGGCAACTGCATTGGCACAGGCAACTCATGATTCGCCATTATTTGGACCAAATGATCACGTTCGGCCTGCCAATCTGCGCCGTACAATTCGCGCCTTTTCAGTTCGTAAAACAGCATTTCTTCTTCCTGAACGGCTTCGACGCTGCGCGCGTGGAGTACCTCCAGGTTCTTTTTCCGTTGAGTTTCGCGGTCTTTGTTGAAGGTGAATATTGATGCGTCGAAGGGAGCGCCTGTCGCTGCTGTACGTAATGGAATGATTTTCGACGCAATATGGCAGTAGCGTTCTTTCAGATCCTAGTGAAGTCGGTTTAGTGGGTAATTTTATTTTATTTTCTGATGTGGGAGGATGAGAAAAGGTACCTCGACTGATCTGGAAGTGCTGCCATCTGCGCTCTCGAACCGATCATGTACCACAATAAAGTTGTGGTTAAAGTCTTGTGCCAGTTGAATCAGCAAGTCTGTGTCAGCGCGCGACCATTCCGGTGCTTTTCGAAGGAAAGAACAAGAGAGGATGCCAGCGTTAGCAGCAACAGCTAATGAGACGAGGGTGAATGATAATCAGTCACCCACATGCCAAAAGTGAATCATACTCCGAGTCGGAGTGCATCAAGCTCAAGTCCGCAGACGCAGCTTCCTGGTCCGTATGGGGAGTGTCGCATGGTGCCCAGTGTCGCAGCACAAGTCCGTCGCTGCGTACGCGCTGGCTCATCGCCCTGCACAAGTTGTTAACCTGTGTCTGAACAATGCACCGTCGCTGGGTCCAGGAACACTCACCACTTACGAGCCTTCTCTGCCGCTGACTTTGCAGTCCACAGCCCGGACGGTATCAGCGGGGGCAGACCATACACGTCGGCCATCTCCATCTTGTTGTTTATTTCTTTATTTTATGCTTCATTTTATTTACGCTTGTTCCTCCATTTTCTGAGAGTCTTCAAACGCGCTCAGGATAAGCGGCGGGATGTCTGCTTTAGTGCCCTTTTCGTAGTCGAAAGTGACGACTGTGGCCCGCCCGTCAGCCACAACAGACCCTGTTCCGTGGCTCACAAGGAGAAACTCCTGATCAAAGCGATCTTTGCCAACCGACTTCGGATCGATTCGAACACCCACCGTCAATGTGTCTGGGTACTGCACCACGCGGCGGTAGCTGATGCTGGCCTTTTTGAGAATGGGACCGACTCGTTTGCCCTGGATAAAGACGGCGTGGTCCTTGGCACTGAGACGTGTGCCAATGACCTGGTCAAAGTATGCGATTCGGCCAGACTCGAACTGGTTTAAAGTGAGCGAAAGGTCGTTGGAGTCCTGACAAGTCATCAAAGGGTGTGCAAACATACATAGCGCATGTACGACACATTGTTCACGTGGCCGTACGCATCCTGGTCGCCCCACTGGACAGGCAGTCTGAAAGAATTCAATGCGGTGAGATGCATGTCATTGTGCGTCAGCATCCTTACGTGATCAGTGACGGGTAGTTGACCAGCTGCTTGGCCACAGCTTCTGGCAAGCTGCTGCGGGTCTCTTCGACCGTGGCTAGTCCGCCACAGGGGACCCTTGATGCGGCAGTGTGTTGTCTGCGAGCGAGGACACGGAAGACGTTGTTCATTGGAAAGGTTTTTTGTTGCATTTGACATTGATGATTCATCAAAGTTTTGCTTTCACGACTCGCTCAGCTTCATACTTGCGCTCGAAGGCAAGCATGGCCTCGACCACGTTGTGTGGGGCGGCTTTTGCCTTCCCACCCGTCACGTGGTCGAAGAACACCAGTGTGGCAACCCCCTCAGCAACAACAGCCTCATACTTGTGGCTCACGATGCAGCAGACATGGTCGAACCTATCTGCCTTGACTGGGCCCAGCTTGATGCCGATCGTGACAGTGTCTGGATACACAACGGGTCGTCGGTACTTGAGCGACACAGACTTGAGCACGATGCCAACAAGTCTACCGTCAATGAAGTTTCGGTAGTCTTGTTCATTCAGCTGTGAGCCCAAGACCCAGTCCAAGTAGCCAATGCGCCCGCTTTCAAACTAATGCATTTCAGTTCGGCGAATTGGTGTCAGTCTCGTTCGTTGCATGCCAAGACTGAGTCGCAGTACTAACCCAGCGGATGTACACTGCGTTGTTGACGTGGCTGTACATATCCTGATCGCCCCATTGTACGGGAACCCTGTGTGCTCTGTGTCAGCATTCAACCAACACAAGCATCAAAGCCAGCGGGCACAACTCACGTAATCACAACTGAAGAGTCCTGAAGAAGCTCGGCCACCTTCTTGGGAAGGGCGGCGCGTGCCTCCTTCGCTGAAGTGAAGGCACCTGTGGGGATTCGGGACATGAGGCTGCTGATGAACAATCGGATCTAAACAAATAAAATGCGGCCATGAGTTGTTGTGCATGCAGTTACAGCAGACCCTCGCTCACCCGTTGAGTGAAATGAAGCGGGAATTGTGGGCCTCTTCAAATCCTTCCTCATTCTTACAGATTTGCATTCTGAAAATCCGATAGAGCACCACACGCGCGCGGTGATCAGACTCCATCCCCCAACACCGTGCCGCCCATGTTCAGGAAGCCATCGAAAACTCCCGATGCAAAGTCGGGATCCACATCACGAGCTGTCACGCCGCTGCCGGCCTTGCCGAATGACGCACAGGCAATAAGAAAAATATCTGATTCTTTCCTTTTTGCGAACCATTGCAAGACCGTTTGAAGCTGAAACTGCGTTTTATTCACCCTTCTTTACTGCCTTTTATCATTTTTGTTTTTTGTGTGCGTTCCATGACTGTAGCCCTCGGAGCAACCATTGCTGATTTCGAAAGACGAAAAGGGTCACGCGGACGAACCGCAGCCAGTCATCAAATCTGTCGGACTATCGTTGCAGCCTCCAACCGTCAAACCCCAAAACGCTGAAATTCACGAGCCGGACGGGACCCCAGCAACCCCGAATACAAAAATGCGCCCAGAGTCTGTGGAGGACAGTCGTAATACTGCGGAAAATGGGGATGGCGGCCGTATTCAGTTACACGGAGATTCAGACGCGCTAGATTTTCAAAGAAGTAGGGGAGAGTCGGTTTCATGCAGATGTAATCCTTTATATTCATGTGTTTCTCTTGCACAGTTGCGACGCCTCAGGTGGGGTACAAACCACCTCACGAAAAGTTTGACGACGACGACGAAGAAGTAGACGGTTCCTTTTCCGCACGGCAAACGCGTGGCAGATCCATTTCGGAGGCGCATGACAGCAAGTCAACGAAACGGGGCAACACGCTCTCGGCAATCACTGAAGTCCCGTCGAGCGATGAGAGGTCACGTCCTGCCACTTCAGTCCATTTTGAGAATCTTAAGACTGGAGCAGAGTTTCAAGACGAGGTTGAGGCGGATGATGGGGAAGAACAGGAAGTTGTCCAGAAGTCTCCCAAACCTTCCAGCAGCAAAGCTGCGAGTCCGGCCATGCCGCCTAAAATTAAGACGGCGATGGCGCCAATTAAACCAACGCTTCCTTCAAAAACTCAAAAAAGCCCGTCGCCTCAGAAAAAAGTGGTTGTGTCAAAGAAAAAGCTGGTACAAATCGATTCTCCGGTCAAGTCTGGCGCCAAATCAGCAATCGCAGCAACTGTGCCTCCGAAGAAGCCGGAAGCAAAGGCTTTGACGTATTCAAAACCGGCAAAGCCAGCATCGAAGCAACCCCCAAAGCCAATCATCAAACCCTCAAAACCAATTCAGCCAGTTGCTTCTGAGAATTCAGAGAGCGAAGAAAATGCACCATATCTCGATCCACAAAGCTCGCTCGATCCAGAGGGCAGCTTCGATGGCGAAGCGGATTCCAGTTCTCACGAGGAACATGGAGCTGACAAGAACGCCGACGACGCTGACGACGAATCGTTGAACGAAAAAACGCCTGTATTAGAAGAAGATGCCAACCCAGGTTCTCATTCATTGGCCGCTCGCGGGTCTTCAGCAAAACCAGCAAACGAACACACGGCCAATCCGAAGCCGCAAACACCCAAATCGGCGACGAAAAGGCACCCTCCGAAATCTTCTCCTGAAGACAAGCAGGTTTCTGAAAAGGTTAAGCGGCGTTTGCGAATGAAGTTGGACAATGACGGGTTTTCGGCGATGGGATTGGCAAGCCCAAGCGACGACCAAGTTGACGCTCCAGACTCTCAACCACAGCATAAATCATATAATGAACCTCCGCCGCCGGCGCATCATCCCAAAGCAACCGCCCCTGCAAAATCTAAAAAATCTGACCGGCCATTGACTGCTAAAATGCCGCTCACGCATAACCCGGCTTCTCGACGCCTTTCGGTCAAGAAAGTTTTAAAGAATTCTGAGAATGTGCAGTTGAACAACGAGAACTGGCTGACGCAGCCGTACCCGTCTTCCAACATGGGTTATTATGATTCTCCGCAAGGCTTCGAGAGGTATGCCGTGCCTGGTCGCAGATCCAGGATGCCGTCAAACACATACTATCAGGATGATATGGATCCAGTGAGTTTTCGAAATCTACTTGAACCCATGAAATTACTTACCAGCTTGAGTGTGTACGCCACAGTATTACGGCTACTATAACCAAAATGCAGATCCTGATCCTGCATTTTACGAGGTGGATAACGCTGGCATGATTCGAGTAAACAGAGTTGCCTATGAGGATGATTTTGGAGACTATATGGCACCAAATCCGCCGCAAGCGTACAGGTACTCAGATCGAATCGCTGGAAAGTATAAAGCAATCGGCAAGTGTTTCTTTTTTCCAATGATTTCGCCTTTTTGGTTTCTCATCATTTGTGCAGAGTCATCGGAAGACCTCGTTCTATCGACCGCGGCTATGCAGGCAGCTGAACGAGACGGCGTTATATCCCCACGAACATTTGGGAATCTGACTCAGTACATGGACACTGTCGAGCCTAAAACTGAAACGCAAGAGCCGGAAGACGTGTCCCCCAAAGCAAAAAAGAGTAATACGGAAACCAAGAAATCTGCAACCAAAAAAACCCCACTCACCCCCCTTCGCGGCTCAATCATGAATGACGCCCCTGAGCCTGAAACTAAAAAGCTACCCAAAAAGACAGCACTTAAAAAGGCGGCACCATCGGGAAAATTCACTCGATCGATTATGGATGATGACGCTCCGGAAGTTCCTGCTGCCAAAAAGCGAACATCGCTGCGGAAGCCAAGTCAGCCGGATGAGAACGACGTGCAAAATAAAGCAAATGAGCCGAAAACGATAAAAATCGTTGGAGACCGTCGAAATATCAAGTTCATGCCGGGGCGTGACTCGGAAAACGAGTTGTCCAACGTAGACGGCTTCGGTCAAGACGATGTTTCCAGCATGCCCATGCCAGATGCCTATAACAGGCCTTCTATTAACCCCTACTCTCAATATGGCCCAGAAGTAGGCGGATGGGCACAGCAACAGCCGCCGTCGGCGTTTTACCCCCGCCCTCAATCAAGAATGAACCCAAATTACCATCCTATGAATTTACCATACAACAGCAACCCTGACCCATACGATCCGCAAAATTTTTGGACCCACCCGATGATGTCACCTTATCTGCAAGGACCTCAAATGTACGGAATGCCACCTCACTCAATGCAGCAACAGTTGTACCATCCCAATATGCCTTTCATGAATCCAGGGGACCGGTATCCCTTTGGACTCGAACACAATGCGCAAGGGTTGCCAATTTATGGTCATAACACCCAAATGATGCTACCATCCATACCAGCCGCGCTTCGGCAACCACAACGACCTGGAACGAGGTCTGGTGTGCCTACTGTACCTCCAAACTTGATGCCAGCGAGACTCAAGTTGACGCAAGTGCCTGTTGTCACGTTTAGGCAGTCGTATGTGATTGAGCCTACGGGTCATCCACCTGGAACTTATATACCACCTGGTGAAATGGACCCACATGGCGGCCTGCTAACTTACATTTCAGCGGGTATGTACCCATCTGAGGTATTTGGGCAGCCTGTGGAAGAGGACGACGCGGGAAGTAGTGATGTTCAAGACGCCAAGGTGGAGTCGAAGTTGGAGCCAAAAGGGGAAGTTGGAAGCAAAGCAGAAAAGGCCGCACCAACACGCGTACGTTCCATGATCAAAAAGGGGGTAATTGGGCGGCGGTAGATTATAGAGAAGAGATTGATTTGATTTCACTTTTAAGTATACGTCTTTGTACATTAAAAATGATTTGGAGGTATCTCAATGCATGCGGCTTGAATGGCAAGGGTGAGACGCGTTTCTGTTTGGACACTGCACCGGTGATGGCCATTCTTCGTTTGGAGTTGAGCGCGCTTATGTTGCAAGTCCAGGAGCATCAAAACAAGAATGCTGATGCCAATGTATACGTGATGGATATTTTATTGGACGGCAATCTTGAAACAGTAAAAATTTAAGTAAAAAATGGGAGGATGCGCAAGTGGCGAAACGAAGGAAGACGCGATGAAATCAGCAAACAGCAAACTCATTGACAGAAGCATCAAAATGGACGAGCAGGAAATGTCCAGGGCCGCAAAAACTACAACAAAAATCCTTCTCCTAGGTGTGCGTTTTTTTCCATCAGGCAGATGTTCAATGTACACTCACGCGGTGGCAACAATTCACGGAAAAAAAAAGGCTCCGGCGAAAGTGGAAAGTCCACTATCCTTAAACAGTTCAAACTCATTTACGGGCAAGGTTTCTCAGACGACGATGTCAAGTACTATCGAGCCGCCATTCTTGGAAATCTCGTTCTTTGCTCAAAAGCGCTCGTGCAGGCGATGGACAAACTAAAGATTCCCTATCAATTCAATCCTGCTGCAGTAGAAGCGCGGATAAAAGATCAAGCTACGGCGGCAGCCTCGTCCGATTCAAATGTGTTTTTGGATGACCAGATTGCCATCCTTGCAATGGAGGAATACAACTCTTCGAGTCAACCGCAAATCTTGCCGGCAGCTGCGCTCATGAAGGATGCTGTAGTGTTCAGTGCAGATACATTGACGCAACATGAAGTGAACGCGATCAAAGAGTTGTGGGCAGACACTGGGGTTCAGTACTGTTACAGAAGATCCAACGAGTTTCAGCTGCTGGACTGTTGCGGCTAGTAAGTGCACCCCCATTGTACCTACATTCAAGTTTTTTAGAACCAGAAGTGGGGATGTTTAAAAAACGCGTTTTTTCGTCAATCACAACCCTTCCCAGCTTCATGGCCGAAATCAACCGTGTCACAGCACCCAACTTCATCCCCACCAAACAAGACATTCTCCAGGCTCGAATCACAACCACAGGTGTCTCAGAAAACATGTTTACGATTGGACCCGGCGTCTTTTACCGCGTCTTTGACATGGGTGGGCAGCGGAGCGAACGCCGGAAATGGGCCGTCCATTTCAGCGACTGCAACGCCATTATTTTCTTGATTGCCATCAGCGCGTTTGATCAGTTGTGCATCGAGGATAACGAAACGAATCGAAGTATACCCCCCGTGGCATTGTCGACTTGATTTTATATCTGACCTCCTCCCTCCTCCCTCCTGCACCTAAAAACATGAAACTTAGTGGCCGAGTCCCTGACACTGTTTTCCAACATCTGCAACCACCCCATGTTCAAACACACGTCCATGATTGTGTTTCTCAACAAAATTGACTTGTTCAAAGTGAAACTTAAAAAGACACTCCTTTCAAAACACTTTCCAAACTTCAAGGGCCCGAACACCTTCGATGCCACGTCCGAATATTTCGCCCACCAAATAACCGAGCTAAACAAGTACCAGGAATCCAAGATAGTCTACATTTACTACACTTGGGCCACGGATACCACGCAGATTGAGACCGTGTTCTGCACCGTCAATGTGATTCTGCTGCAGTTGAGTGCTCAACCTCTGGCGAGAAATCAATACGTTGCTTGCTGAGTGACTCTTTTCTATCTTATTCAGTTCCAATTTGGCAAGTGTCGGTCTGGTTTGACGCTGATCAGTGCGTGCCTCAGGTGTACATACGTTGGGCATATTCTCACATCTGTATATTGGGAACGAAGGATGAGGAATGAAGGTTGCAAGGCTCTGCTTTGTTCAAAACCGATCTTTTCACGCCATGTCACTTGATGAGGAATCAGTGTAATAAAACAAAATAGACTCGACTTTTAATGCATACGAAACATTACAACATTTTACGCGAGAGTTGAAAGTAAAACAATCTGCGAAAGAATGATTTCCTTTAGTCGACCTCCTCGACGGTTGGGCCGTTGTCTGGGTTGGCTGGGGCAGAAGCACCTCCGGCTGGGAAGCCACCTGGGGCACCACCAGAGTTTCCGTAGATCTTCATCATGATGGGGTTGGCAACTCCCTCGAGTTCCTTCTGCTTGTGCTCGTACTCGTCCTTGGCACCTTCCTGGTTAGCGTCGAGCCACTTGATGGCTTCATCAACGGCCTCCTCGAGCTTCTTCTTGTCAGCCTTGTTGAGCTTGCCTCCGACCTTGTCGTCAGTCAAGGTGTTACGGAGGTTGTAGGCGTAGGACTCAAGTCCGTTCTTGGCCTGGATACGCTCGGCGGCAGCCTCGTCGTCAGCCTTGAACTTTTCAGCGTCAGCAACCATGCGCTCAATTTCCTCCTTGGTAAGACGGCCCTTGTCGTTGGTGATGGTGATCTTGTTCTGCTTTCCGGTGGACTTGTCAACGGCGGAGACGTTGAGGATACCGTTGGCATCGACGTCGAAGGTGACGTCGATCTGGGGGACTCCACGTGGGGCTGGTGGGATTCCAGACAGCTCGAACTTTCCGAGGAGGTTGTTGTCCTTGGTACGGGTACGCTCACCTTCGTAAACCTGGATCAACACACCTGGCTGGTTGTCAGCGTAGGTGGAGAAGGTCTCAGACTTCTTGGTTGGGACGGTGGTGTTACGCTTGATAAGGGCGGTCATGACACCTCCGGCAGTCTCAATTCCGAGGGAGAGTGGGGCAACGTCGAGAAGAAGCAAGTCTTGAGTCTTCTCGGAGGTGTCACCAGACAAGATAGCGGCCTGGACGGCAGCTCCGTAGGCAACGGCTTCGTCAGGGTTGATGGACTTGTTTGGCTCCTTTCCGTTGAAGAAGTCAGACACGAGCTTCTGAACCTTGGGGATACGGGTGGATCCACCGACGAGGACGATTTCATCAACAGTGGACTTGTCCATCTTGGCGTCACGGAGGACCTTGTCGACTGGGTCGACGGTGGCACGGAAGAGGTCCTGGCAGAGCTCTTCGAAACGGGCACGAGTGATGGAGGTGTAGAAGTCAACACCGTCGAAGAGGGAGTCGATTTCAATGGTGGTCTGGGCAGCAGACGAAAGGGTACGCTTAGCACGCTCACAAGCAGTGCGGAGACGACGCAGGGCACGTGGGTTGGAAGAGAGGTCCTTCTTGTGCTTGCGCTTGAACTCCTGAACAAAGTGGGAGACGAGACGGTTGTCGAAGTCCTCACCACCCAAGTGGGTGTCACCGGCAGTGGCTTTAACCTCGAAGATACCGTCTTCGATGGTAAGGAGGGACACATCGAAGGTACCACCACCCAAGTCGAAGATGAGAACGTTCTTCTCACCAGCAGTCTTTTTGTCAAGACCGTAGGCAATGGCAGCGGCGGTGGGCTCGTTGATGATACGAAGGACGTTGAGTCCAGAGATAACTCCGGCATCCTTGGTGGCTTGACGCTGGGAGTCGTTGAAGTAAGCTGGGACGGTGACAACGGCGTTGTTGACGGTGGTACCGAGGTAAGCCTCAGCGGTCTCCTTCATCTTGAGAAGAACCATGGAAGAGATCTCTTCTGGGGAGAAGGTCTTGGTCTCACCCTTGAATTCAACCTCGATCATTGGCTTGGTGCCCTTGTCAACAACCTTGAATGGCCAGTGCTTCATGTCGGACTGGACTTCCTGGTCAGCGAACCGACGACCGATAAGACGCTTGGCGTCAAAGACGGTGTTGATTGGGTTCCTGCGGATATAATTCGATCAGACCAAGGTTTCGGAGTGATGGTGAAGGAGAACTCACATGGCAACCTGGTTCTTGGCGGCATCTCCGATGAGACGCTCAGAGTCAGTGAAACCGACGTACGATGGGGTGGTACGGTTTCCCTGGTCGTTGGCGATAATTTCGACTGTTGATGTGCCCGTTAGCTGCTTGTCCAAATGCTGCAGAAAAAAAAACAAAAAAACAAAGCAGAAGGTCGGCTGAATACATACCACGGTCGTTTTGCCACACTCCCACGCAGGAGTAGGTGGTTCCCAAATCAATACCAACAGCTTTAGACATACTGAGAGAAGAGGAGGGTTGTTAGAACGGCGATGCGAGAAACAAAGGTGGGGGCCGCGAGAGGACACTGATGGCCAGCTACATGCAAGGAGATGTGGGCCCGTCGCGGCATGTGATGCATGCTTGTTCGTTGCGAACAGGAGAGGGAGTGAAACTCACATTGGAACTTTTGTGAAAGAAAAAAAGAGAGTTGGCGTTTGCTTTTCGCTTTTTGTCCAAATTGTGAAATTTCCAAGGCTATTCCAGCACGTTCGACAACATTCTCCAACATTACCGGTGGTGAACGAGTGAATACGCCGACACCACTCTCGATATGCCTGTGGGCAACTAAAAACACGAGAAATGCCACTGTAATGACGGAAATGCATTTGCTATGCTGTGCATACTGCTCGGGGCAGCCTTTGCTGGCACAGGTGCGCACTTCACCTGTTGTGTCCACATAAGATGTCGGTGCTTGCAAGAATCGCTTAAGCTATGCGGCTCGTACTCAATACTTGATTAAGAATCATTTATTCCCTTTGAGTCATAAAAGACTCTCTGAGACTGTGTGCATCATCTCACAAAAAACAAAATACCCTCAAATAAATCAACTTCGCTACCAACTTCAAAATAAGTTTTTTCACGCGGGAATAGCTTGATCTTGAGAGCTGTTATCGAGTCCAATTTAGACAACGGTTCCGGCAGAAGAGGCAATCTTTGGCCACAAGTCAGCGCACTCCTTGGCAACTGGTCCAGTGATGGCAGATCCTTTCATTTCACCCTTTGGGTTGACAATCACACCTGCATTGTCCTCAAAGTAGAGGAAGACTCCGTCTCGTCTTCTCCATGGCTTGCGCTGACGAACGACAATGGCAGGCATGACCTTCTTTCTGAGGTCAGGCTTTCCCTTCTTGACGGTAGCGAGCACCATGTCACCGCATGCAGCGGCAGGGAGACGGTTAAGACGCGAACCGATTCCCTTCACAGCCATGACGTACAGGTTCTTGGCACCAGAGTTGTCAGCGCAGTTCATGACGGCTCCGACTGGCAGACCGAGGGTCATGCGGAATTTAGATCCAGAGGCAGCGCTGTTGAGATCGAGAAGAATGGTGAGTGATTGTTTCGAGGGAGCTTCGAGTCAGAGGGATGGAGATGGCAGTTCGAAAGTCCTCCCTGTCCATCCTCAGCCAGTACGGGTCCATTAGGATATGCTGAATCACAGTGCCGATCAAATCTGATGAGTGGGGTTCGTGTGCCGTGCCCTGGCACGTCCTGATGGAATGTCCGGAGAATAGCATGCAGCATAGAGTTGACATCGAAGTCTCCACACTCGCACCACCAATGCACACAGACACCAGCATGTAGTAAGTCACCCTCTTTCTGATCCTTCATCTGGAGACATTCCTTCCTTCGCTCTCCTATTCGTTCGATCTGCGTTCAAGCCAGACAAGCAACCCGTGCAGTCCCAGTACAGTAGCAGGAGGTAACTGCTCCTTCTAAAGATACTTGTCAATTGCACCACATCCCAGGGCTCTGTTCAGAAGGGGATAGTGGTAGTGGTGGGAGTGGAATACATACGCTCCCTTTGACATTTTTGCGGAATGATAAAAATCAGTAATGGAAATTGGTGCGCGAATGAATCCAAAACCATTCAAACAAATCATCACATGATTCTACCCCGTCTCCCGAATGAGCTCATCCTTCAAGTACTGACACACGTTGTTCGCACGGGCGGATTCATCAGCGCAACACTCATGGAGCTGCTTGGTGCAGATCGCAACCAGTTTCTTTTGGCGTGGGCGGCGCTGCCGTCCAAATTGACTTGCATCGAGGAGCGCGCCAGAAGAGGTCTCTGGATCTCTCTGCATTGCTTTGTCAGGGCTGCAGATGTGCGGATTTTCAACGACTTGGTTCTCGTTAAACAACTTGCGAAAGTGGGGTTACTGCAGGAATTGTGCGCGGATAGACCTGATCAACTGATGGCAGCTTTGCCATGGACGGATCTAATTGGCGCAGTTATGTCTTGTCAGAATACTCGATGCGACAGGAGCTGCCTCACGAAACACTACAATTCATACAACTCCAACGCGGCGGTTCTCTCAGCATTGCGTCAGCAGCACTCCGTGGATCCACTACATTTGTCTTCCAAATATCAACCGTGTCCTGCTGCTGTTCCTGCGCTATGCGCAGCATTTGATGTCCAAGTCTCCCTCAGTGTTGTAGCACAAGCAATTGACCTTCTGCTCACCTCTGCTGTACAGGATGATGACTTACTGAATCTTTTAATTGTCAAATTTAGGCCAATTGAGGCGCTCTGCTTCTCATGTCGCGATTTGAAAAGTCCATTTCTCGTTGATTGCCTCACGGATGCCCTGATTGATCGAGGGGTCAGATCAGCGAACTTGCCTCGTTTTTGCGATGAGTGGCTGCACAGTGAAAGCAGTGGAAGGGATACATGGCGCAATCCTGCCGTCGAAAATGGAGTTGTTTCAAATATGGAACTCTTGCGGATTCTCGCAAACTCTGGCAACGATTTACTCTTTATGAAAGGACTTTGCATCTATATGCCCTGGGGTGGGAGGCAAGATGATCGTGGCTCTGACTGGAGAAAGGCAATGAAAGCAACACCTTTCGAATTCCTTTGCGAGGTCTCTGCAGCCAACTACGATTTCCCACCCGAGCTAGTATGCATGCTGGTAGCGCATGAAGCCACAGCAAAACTTCTCTTCGAATTCTGGCGGCCGACTTTCTCGTTTGAGGGCAAGGATTTTAGTCCGCCAACTTCAACCTTTATATCAATCACACGTGCAACATTTGCTGAAATGTTCAATCGCGGATTTCGCACTGGTACTGATGATGGATACAAGTGGCTTACCGGGCTGGTTGAATATGATCGGCCGGAACTCGTTGACATGCTGTTGCCATTGGACAGCGAGATCCCTTTCGATCTTCCATTAAATATCATCAAAGTGGCCACCGAAAACGGGCAGATTGACCTTGTGCGAAGACTGATGCCCCATTTCCTGTCTAAATCAGCCTCGATCAAGCAACCACTGTATACACTGACGTATTCCGCCTTACGAAGCGGACATGAGCACCTTGCGGAATATTTCATTGAATGTGGATGGGAGTTTGATGAAAGCATTCGGTCCGTGATGGAATCAGCATGTTTGCAGGCGCCCAATCCTCGAACTACGCTCTCCTGGTTTCAATCAAAATGGCCAAGTCTCCATGGCGTGAATCCTGACATCATCTCGCTACTTGAAGATGGCCAAAGAATTGCCTCACACCAGCCGGAGCAGACTCTGCTGTGGTGGCCAATCAATACAAAAGATGAAATCAAGTTTCAAAATGCGTGCAACTTTTTTGCGCGCGACCTCGAGCGAGGGCATTTAGATACCGTGTCTGTTGTCAGGAGTATGCACGACAGGCAGAAAAAGGAGTGGGTGTTGCAGGCGTTTTGGTCAAGGTATCAGGCTTCAGACGATCCGGACATAATTCTTGCGCAAGCCGCCGTTAACTCGAAGAATGTGTATGCGGCCAAATTTTTGTGGCAGCAGACCAATAAGGGGGATTATCTGGAATATTTCAAAAGTCATTTGCCAAAACCGAAGGGCTGCTTTTATATGGACACACTGGTGCATGAGTTGATCTCCAAATCCTATTTCATATAGAATACATAATACAAACTCGCATGGCGTAAGGGATTGCAGTTTCAGTGCCACCACTGTCATAGAGCTCGGTTACTCCACGCCTCTTCTGATGGCAACTTGTGGCATAAATGAATGTATTTTTTAACGTGAAAACAAAAGTATCATTGCGAACGAATATGCGGCTAAAGAAATCAAAATGCGCCAACTACTGCGGGTTCAAAAAGGCATCCACTCCCGAAGACACAGAATGGCTTCGCGATGGTAACCCATTCATTTCACTGCCAGAACTCCTGCGCACTAATGCCGCAGTCATGTTTGCAAATGAGGCAGCATCACCAGGAAGAACAGACAGTTGAGTGGACGCAGAGAGAACTGAGGTATTTGAGGTAGAAAACCCAGGAGTTGCCGAGGAAATATGGCGAATCGAATGGAAGCTGGAGGATCGCAGCAAATCTCCGACTGCATTCCCATTTTCGGACGCTGGTTGCTCTAACCCACTCGGCCCCGACCCGCCTGCAGAAACTACCGATGGCATAATCAGTTCATTCAATGTGTCCAGCGTAGTACCATCCTTGACTTCAAGCGTTTGCAAAATCTTTGTGTTGTAGCCACGGCAGCAAATGCACTTGTGGTATAGGAAATGAAACTTGGCGTAACATTTTTTTTCGCAGTCATTGCAGTAAACGTATGTGTAGGAGTTGGCGTATTCTGGTGGCATCTGGTGCGACGCGAGCATGGCATCAATCCGGCGAAAGTAATCTGTCATGTTCGCAAGAGACTTGAAGCAAGTCGGGCATTGATAACTCGTGTTAATATACTCTTGATGGCATTTGTAGTGGATACAGTGACCGCAAGGCATAAAAATCACAGTGGTGGTCGATGTGAACATATACTCGCCACAGATCGGGCAATCGGATTCAAGGTTTCGCTCGATGCACTTGTGTTTTCCTTTGAGAGAGATGGCCATGCACACGTTGCATTTTTTACAGTGGAAGTAATCTTGTCCCAGCCCTTTTCCGATTCTGCAGATTCCGCAGTCGTAGCTAAACGAGACCCGTCAGTTCAAAAATGACCTTGTTAATTTTACAATAATGTACAGTTTACCAGTGATAAATGTTTTTGCGCGGATCGTTATCCCATAATTTACATTCCTTGCAGTAGTATTTCGATACTTTTTTCCCACAGGCCTGGTTGATACAGTCTTGACCTGCTGGTTGGACAGTTCGACAGTACATGCACATCATCGTCACGGTCAGATTTCTGCCACATCGAGGAGAGTTTTAATATCTGTTCCGCGCTACTCTGAATGCTTACCTTATGATGTTATGGTCAGAAACTTCGTCGTGGCAGAAGCGGCACGGGTACCACTTTCCGCAACAATGCGCCTGCAGCTTGCAGGACCGTTGATAGTGCTTGCAACCGATAATTGTACGCTCTTTATCCTGCGGCAGGATAACACGTGTGTGTGTTAGTAACTTGCTTTGGGTTGAAATGATTTGTGGCTCACGTGAAAAGAAATGACTTGATCTGCTGCCGTTATCGTCCCAAAATCCGTCATTTTCTCTTCTAGTCTGTTACTAGCAAGCACGGAGCGACTGCTTGCCCTCCGCTGACGCGACGACCACTGACTGGTCATGAGTTCCTGGAGAATTCAATTAGCCACCTCAGCCAAGTCGTCACAACAATTGATTCAAATATTCGATACCTGAATCCGCTTTGCTTTATCCTGAGCATTGACAGTCGTGTCCCTCTGGATGGCAACGATCTGCCTCCTCAGGTCAGCCTGTCGCTGCTCGGCGTCTTCCTGCTCCTTCTTTTTATCGCCAGCCGATACATCAGAGCCATCAGTTTCTTCACCCGACCCGGCGTCGTCCGAGTCAAACTCGTCCAGGGCGTTGTCACTTTCGCTGCCAGAGAGCGAGTCTGTCGAGAGCAAGGACGGGTTCGCGATACGTTCGCTGGGGCATTCGAGGCTGCTTAACAGGACACCCCCACCACCGCCGCTGTGGTAGTTGATATTGGTAGGCGGCGCACTTGGATTTGATGATGACATTGTCGAAGTTGCTCCTTTGTTTCGAAACAAGATTTGTTGGAATATTTGACAATGGGAGGGGGACATCAATCGCAACTGGGGGGCATCCTCCAATCAGCTTCAACGTCACCGATTTATTTATTCGGATACTTCTGGAACAACTTTCTGATTAACCAAACTACGCGCTTTTATTGGCGAACTTGAATATGCCCTCCCATATTGAACTTTTCTTGCTGCTCGAAATGGACATCGTGTCTGTCAAGTCTGGCGGAGAATATTCCTCGGTAGGAAAAGGGTTGTCCGATAAAGAAGTTCTTGAAGATGAATAAAGTTCTTGGGAAGCATACTCGTTGATTGTTTCACGACTGTCAAGCGGGCTTTCCTCTCCCTCTGCTACGCGTCGGCTCAGCGAAGAGCGGGAACTAGTTTTTGATCTTACTTGTAATGAGCTGGTGGAGTTCAGAACATAGTGCGATCCTGTTGGTAGCGTTTCCGTGCTTTTCGTTGAATCATTCAGCGGGTCGCGACTCTTCTTCAGTGCTGATTTAACGGGCAGCTTTCTATGGCTTCCAACTGACTCGTTCGAGTTTGTTTTGGATTTTGATTTATGTTCAATCTCCTGTGATGCGCGGTTTTCTGTGTCAAGAGAGGGTTGTTTAGATTTACTCCATGAAAAAGATGCGAGCGCTCACCATCAATTAGTTCAAACTCCAGCGGTTTTCCTCCTGTACTGTCCGTTCGAATATCACTTCTGGAACCAAGGCGTACCCCAACTGCGTTTTCTGCAATCATAAAAGAATCATTCGACTGCCTCAAGATAGTATCCAAGTCCTGATTTGTTAGAAATGAAGATCCTGACTGAATCGACTCTTTGACATCCTGCGAATCCGGCCTGTGGGCTGGGCCCTCGGAGTCTTGATTGGTGAAAGAATGAAAGTTTTCACCCTCCTCGCCGGCTTCATGATTAACCTCTCCGTTGTTTGTTTGGTTCGAATCGGCTGGTTGGATACTGTTTTGGTCTCCCGGTTCAGGTTCGCCATCAAAGTGCGTCGATTCGATGTTTTCAGCAATTTCCAAATTTTCTTCAGAGTTCAAGCTCTTGTTTTGATCAAGGTGATTATGATCTGAAGATTTTGAGTTCTGCGTAATTGCGGGGAGAGAATCCGTCTGTGGCGTCACATGCGGCAACGCAGAACCCAGGCGCGTCGTTGAAGTCTTAAGAGAACCGCTGTTGGACGATTTGCTCTTACGCAGACTTGAGACCGATGCCCGTTCCGACTCATTTACATGTGCTCTATCTCTGCCGACTTTGCTGTCGTTTGAAGAATTTCCTTCAAGGACACTGCCACAATTATTGGGCAATGAGTCAAGGGAAGCTTTTGCCACTGATTCAGATGGACCGAAAGCATTGACGCTGGTTTTGTTGTCGGCACCTTCCGCGTTCTCGTGCTTGCCATCAAGTCCAACGATGTGCGTCTGCGCTTCATCCAAAGCAGAAGTATTCGGAACGTCCTCATCGTATTTATAGTCCGAACCCATTCTGTAGGAATCGGTTTTTGCTGCGGAAATGAACCCAGCCGAACCACTTTTTAAAAGCTCTTCCGAAAACATCACCTTGTCCCCATCGCGACACTCAATTACATCCTCATCATCGCTATCATTACTAAACTTGTTACCATTGGGATACTCTGCCAATCGATTCGGTCTGGCAGAAGGCGGCCGCACAAAGTGCACAGAATTGTTTTCTGATCTGTCACCGAGGCTGAATTCGCTCGCTTCTTTGAAGTCGGAAATGCGAGTTTTCCTTGCAGAGTTAGGCCTTATTAAATGTGGAGTGCTGGACGATGTTGTGAGATTGCTTGTGGTTTCGCTGATGGGAGGGTAATCAGAGTCTCGTGTTGCTGGGCGGGCAGATTGCGGGCGGTCTGGTTTAAGAGCTGGAAGTGATTCTACTGCACCAGCTGAATCGCCATACTGACGCGATTTTTGAAGCCTCAGAAGAAGCTAAGTAGAAACAGGACATCAAGATTATAATAATCGGACGTTACATTCTGGGTTACCTTTTCCACGTTTCCCCCAAGTTTCACGACGTATCCAAGAAGTAAACGCTCGCTCGAAGTCAAAGAAATGCCCGCTTTTTCGATTGCCTCTTGAATCGCTTGAGAAGTTGCGTAATGCTCCAATTCTTCTTGGCTTCCCATGGTGTCTGGTTGACTCAATGAAGAAACGAGTTCGCGCAATACATTCTTGACGGCAGCGAAATCTCCCAAATCAAATCTCTCTTTTGCGTTCGAAAATAGCTTTTGAATGGCATGCGTTTCGGAGTCTGGTCTTTTTTCGGGACGGGGCTTTTGCGGAGCCGACTTTGTGCCGCGTCTGCGCACGCCGCCGACGTGAGTCAAGGACGGAGGTTTCTGTGCGTACAATAGAACCGTTCCCCACATTGAAACAGGATAATCTGCAAGGAACTCTGGGTATGGTTTCTGGTGCCCTTGCTTCCAACATCGCAACAAGAGTCAAGTGAGCGACATATACACCTTTGTTGGAATTAAAGAATAAACTTACGCGGCCCATGCTTTGGTATTGCTGGTGGCGCATCGAGTTTTCTTTGCGAATTTTGGTCCGAATAGCCACCTGAAAAAGCTTACCCAGTCAGCCAATGATTGCGGAAATGCGAGGCAACGACAATACCTCAATCTCTCGATCCAGTTCTCGATCTTCACGCTCCTTTTGTAGCTGTGCTTCCTTTTTCTCCCTGTCTTTCTTGATTTGGGCGTATTTGAATTCAAGATGGTCAATAATTTCTCCGTTCGGACGAATCTGTGCAAAATCGAGGAAGTTAAATTAAGGCCCATTTACTTTTCCTCAACCAGATATAAACGCACCAGTCCCAGGTTTCTTAAATGTTTGCGAGTATTTGTATTTTGAAAGTAGTCGGACAGGTATGGGTCCAGCAGCGGTTCGTAAACTCTGAAAACGCAAAAACATTTCAGCTCATCAGCTTCAACTCAGGCGCTAAGCTACAAACTCACTCCATCTGCCTCGTAACAAGATTAATTTCATACTGCCTTTCCTTCATTCGCGAGGCCCAAGCATTCGATTTTCTGGTCACACAATTAATTCTATCGAACGGACGCGTTCTCAACGCAGGAATCGGACAACTTACATGTTTTTAAACCTTGGAATGGGCATTTGGGCAAGTGAGGGCGGAATTGGATCCGGGGTAGATCCCGGAACATACAGCACAGAAGTCATGCAACTTCGATTGATGCGTTCCACAGCCGCGGGAGATAAGTGCAAAGGTGGAAGCGATTGCAATATGGGACAAAGCTTTGCGGATTTAGTGTCCGGCGAGTCTGGGGTTGACAGCCTGGAGTGTTGCCGGTTTGCTTCAAAACGGAGAGACGCCCTGCGCGAATTAAGATTGTTTGTCGAGATGGGACGCGAAGGGAGCGCATGTGCGACAGCTGTAGAGTGGAGAGACGTTTGGCTGTGGGAGTTGAGGTGGTTCATTTTTGAAGGAAAAGAAATTTGTTCCAGAAGGTGATTTTATGCGTATACAGTTTATTTAATTCCACCTTATGATTCTTTCTCCAATTCCTTCATTCTATCAGGATCTTGGAGCCCTCAAACGCAATCTTGCCGATGTCAACGCGAAGGACCCCGTTGTGCATCTCAGCATGAATGTCCCGAATGTCCGCTGTTGACGGAAGCGCGATCTTGATTTTAAACCGTCGGTCCTTCTCTCCTTCCCGCGAACCCGTAAGTAAAATCATCTTGTCTGTCTCGCTGACCGACAGCGTCAAGTTCTCCTTCGAATAGCCTGGAAGGTCCACCTCCAGTCCAATGCGCCCGTTGTCAAGCTCTGTGGCATGGATAATGGGAGTCTTGTCCTCGCCTTTAGGAGATGGCGTGCAATCGAATACCGGAGTAGACCGCCCAGAGATAACAAGGCCTGCTGTCAAGGTGTTGCTATGTTTCTGCATGATCCAATTGATGCCGTAAGCGAGCACTCCAACTTTGCACGCGAAACTGATGATTCCCATGTTGTATGCGCGTACGTAGCTTCTGGTGGCGGCAACGGCAAAGGACTTGGGTTTCTTATACGACGATTGAAGCAATCATGGGTTTTGTCTCCCCACGATTTTTTAAACTCCCCACGTCACTCGCAAAATGTCTGTCAATCAGGTGGGAACTTTCGTATATTCTGATCATTGTGCGCTATGCCATTTTTTGGAGCATGTCTAATGAGGCAGACTATCGCTTCGCTCGTCAAGTGAGTATTTAGAGTCGTTGCGATCGTATAATCAAATTGTTTTTATTATGAAAATTGTGACAAGTTCTCGTGGTGTAGTGGTTATCACACAAGTCTAACACACTTGTGGTCCCCGGTTCGATCCCGGGCGAGAACATATCATTTGAAGTGGTTTTATTTTTAAAGAGCGAATTCGAATGTCTTCATCATTTTGCTTCCACATCAGCGGCTTTGATTTCTGGTCGCAGGACTGACTGATCCTCCGCCTTCCATTTGTCAAGCAACCAACCAGCAGTCCACGCTAAAATTGCTGCCTTCACAGCGAACGCAAAAACCCCGCTTCCACATCCATGACGGCGGTACTGACGGTAGTATGCGTACCGATCAAGTCTGCGTTGGTGCAGGTCTTGCCGCCAACGAGAAGCAGCTTCGGTGTGCCAAGCATCGTGAAAGCTTTCCCAGTGTTTCCAGGCTTTTGCCTGATGGTTCAGGGCACTTTCAGCATGGTGTATGGTAGATTGTGGATTCGTACTGTGGAAGGAGACTTGATTGAAACGGCGAGCGGACAAGCCGGTCCCAAGCCTTTGAAGGTTGCCTTTGTGAAGGTTTCGAGCGATGGAAGCAGTATTCATTGGCAGTTGAGTAGTCAGTTGATTTTATTGTGGAACAGCGGACAAGCTCTTTTTATAAGTTGGGAACATTTTGGCTGACGTGGGTTCGATGGATTTGTTCGAACACGTTGGCGGTATTCGAGAAGCGGGATTTCTAATGGCTGACAGGCGGCAAAGCAGTCCCACCAACAGGATATAAATACCACATACCAACAAACACAATGAAGGAAGCAACCGCGAGACAAGGGCGCGGTTGGACGAATCGGGCGTTCGATGTGACATTGGAACAAATATAAGCAAGGAAACTGAAGAAAAAAAAACACACGTCAGCGCAAAAGCGAAAAAGAGACAAAAGGCTGAGCAAGACAGACACGACAGGACACTCCCAATGAATTCACTACCGGGCATCCGACAGACCCTGGCGACCCTCACAGCATCAAATCCACTCAGCACTATGACTGAGCAGCAGCGACGCTTAGTCCTTGCGGCGTCGCTCGTGGGCGTTGTAGCAGTGGCATCGCTATTCGGACTTGCTGCAATTGTCCGTGGCAGTGGTGCGGTGGCAGAAAAGGCGGAGGTTGTGCCTAGGCGTCAGCGGCGGCGTATGCACATGGACATGGATATGGACATGGGTATGAACCAGGCCGAGGCCGATACGGACTCGAATAAGGACGCCAAGAAAGAGAGCAAAGATGTCAAGAAAGAAGCCGGCGTCAAAACGGAAAAGGAAAGCCCTCCCACACACACCCATGTCAACACTGCCCAACCAGACTCTTTTCTACTGCAACATGCCATCGCGAACGGGTTTGGACCTGATTTAGATGCACAAAAGGGCCTTCATAAACCGACCGTCATGGCCATCGTGAACGAGCTGATTGATGCAGACCCACTCGATCCCCCAATCAACGCATTCAAGGACACTCTTGCAGGAACCAGCGGACGCCCCGCTGTGGGGTAATTACCTATTTATCGCTTTTATTCTTAACTCATATCATGTCCGTTTCACCCACAGCACCCACGCGTCTTCATTGGCTGTCAGAGAGTCTACCCCGCTACCTCCATTCCACGCTCAAATTAAGCACATCAACGATGAGCTTAAATCTGCAAAAACACGAGGAAGGCCTCTGCTGTTGGAGGGCCCACCGGGTCTGGGAAAAGGAACCGCACTGATGAATTATCTGGCAGAAGAAGGCCTGAAACGGCCGACAGTTTATCTTCAATTATCAAAAGTATTGCGGAAAAAGCATGGCGCAAGCTCGTTCGACGAAGAGTTTGAGGATGAAGACAGTGCTACAATTGTCAATTCAACGTTCACTGAAACGGAAACTGAGATGGAAGGGGAGGAACGGATCGTTATAACTGTTCGGCGGGATGCAATTTTGAGAGGTTTATACGAAGCGTTGGGTTTCAAAGAAGAACCCGCTGATTTGTGGTGAGTTCGTTTTTCGCCTTGTCGTGTGTTTTTCTGTTCACTTATGTCGACTTATTTCAGCGCCGACTTAATGATGGAAGATCTGTCACCAAGTTCTGAAACTCCAAATCAACAGGAGCCGTTCAATATGAAACCACTGAATCACATTGCACAAGCGTTGCGTCTCATTGCTGCTCGTTCAAAGTCCGGGCCAACTATTCTCGTATTGGACGATGTTCAGCTCTTGTTCAGGGAACGCATCGCATTAACCGATCGATACGATGGAATCGCCGAAGTTTTTGAATGGTTTCTGCGGTGCGAAGTGGAAGGAATTCTGGACGTGATTTTCTGCTCCTCTGAAAAAAGTGCGGTTGGTGGCATCAAAAGATGTAAGCATGGAAGCGTTTTAGTTCAAAGTTTACCTGTTTAAACAATTTTGTTCAACTTTAGTGCGCGGATACGATTGGGCTCTTAAATTACACGCTGTTGAAAGCGTTGACGACGAAGTTGTTATTGCGTATCTTCTCAATGAAGTGAACCCATTAATCAAGGAAGCGGCACGAAAATTTACTGAAGAATCTGCCGCTCTCTTTGTTGCTACGTTTGACGGAAGCCTTCTTGAGCTGGACAACTACTACAGAGACACCTTCTGCAATGTTCAAGGCAACACTTTCATTACCCTATTTTCCTATTTCTCGCCTAAAATTTCATTCTTTTTCAGCCTATATTTCACGACGTGAACGCTCCTTTTACAGACGCCTTCAGCGTCACCTCCCTTCTCGCGTATCTCGGCACCACCAACCACCTGTATCTGCAACTGCAGTATCCTCAACATCGTCTCTGTCTGCAACACCGCGTACTAGCACAACCTTTCCCTCAAATCCGTTTGCGGATACCTCTTCATACCCCACAACCACAGAAATACCCACCACATTTACCAACCCGGCTCTTCTCTCTACTGAGCAGGAGCTTCGCGAGCTGTTTCTCGACATCACTATGCGTGGCGGAACGCTGCCCGTTTCCAAACTTGACGCACCAAAAATGGCGCTCGCCGAAAGCTTGGTAGAGCGGAACATCCTGCGGTGGCGAGATTCCCGAATCCGTAAGCGCGAGACACGGAGTCTTGTCAAGATGCATCAACAGAGCACCGATGATGCAATTCGACGAAAAAAAGCGGCAGCCTCGCATAATGTAGTTGTCGTAGACGAGAACAAATCTCCGATTGCGCAACGGCGGATGGCAAGCAGTTCCTCAAGAATAGCTAGTGCCAGTGAAGAATCAGCCGCATCGATGGAGAGTAGCTGGTTTGGTGGCGGGATGATGGCTGGTTTGCCAGTAGGACCTTCTTGGGGTGACGACGCAGATGTGGTGGTTTCCACAGCTGAAGCTGGAAACTCTGGATCAGGAAATCATGACGAGTGGACCCGTGCAGGTGAGACTGAAAAAAGTCAATATGCGGGCACAGATGCGGAAACCGACGAGACAGGTCTTGTTTTGGTGTCGGATGAAACGGGCGAGGAGCAGCATCAGAGACCACCTTCCATTGAGATTGAAATGGATGATTCATGGGCCGGTGCCGAAAGTAGCGTTCCAGATGAGTCTGAGGAGAAGTTTGTGAGGGACATGGATGCAGCAGAACAACTGGCGCTGTTTGCCATGGAAGATGCAGAGTTGGTGTGGTCGAACCAATTGGTTCGAAACGTTTGCGAGGCGTTTGTCAGTGGGACGCAGCTCCTTTGGTAAAATCCCAAACTTATTATGTTCTCATATCTCGTTATTGTTGTTATTTTTTCCCTGCCACGTCTTGTTTCTTTTCTCCAATATTTCGTTTGCAAAGTCTTGGTATTCTTTTTTTTCGTCTTGGCGTTTTATGTTCCGGTTCAATTGATGGGTCAGAGATGGCTTCATCAAGCGAGTTTTTTATGTATAAAAAAGAGACACAGCGAAATATACAGCAGTTTTCAAGAATTCAGTTGAATATGCAGTTGAATCTTTTTCAGCAGTGCTCTCTTCATGAAAAGTTCACGTGCTACGATGCGAGTGTGCTGTTGCGGAATAAAAAGTACTACGTCAAACAAAGTGGGTCACTGGCATTAAACAACGAACCTTCATGAAAGCAGATAGTTCGATCGCTTCGGCGTTCAGAGCCTTTGCCAAATAATAGAGAGTATCATCCAACGCGTGTTCCTCCGCGATGACGTCAAGTAACCTTTAGCATTATCCGTCTTAGACGTCCAGCACACTTTATGCAATGCAAAAATAGTAAAATAAAACTTACTGGTTGTGAACAGCCGTTCCACTTGTCAAAACTGAATCGACATCCACTTCTGGCTCTTTAGCAATCTTGTCCATCATGGACTCCATCTCAACAACTTTTGCAGCGAGAATCTCCGAGTTTCGTTTGACTTTGGCTTCCTCTTGGTTCAACCGCATAATCACGTTTTGAACGCGTGTCTCGCCTTCTTGCACTGCAACACCCACGCCGCTGCGCATACGATCAAAGTCACGCAGAAGATTTGCCTCCAAATCCCGCGCAGCATGAGACACTTTCGAGGCGACAGCGGTACGGAGTTCCTGAATGCGACGCTCACGTTCAGCAACAGCCAGCTGATCTTTCTGCTGTTGCTGCTGAATTGCGGACGGCTTTGATGGGCTTCCAGCTGGTGAGAAAGAAGATTGTACAGGGGTAATGAGATGCTGTGGGGGTGAAATGGGAAAGATGGGCTGCGATTGGGGGCTTCCAGCTGCTGAGTTTGAGTAGAACTGCTGCTGCTGCTGCTGGAATTGATGCTGCTGCTGATGATTCGATTGTTGGGTGGCGTATGAGTATCCTTGAGGATATTGTGGGACGGGCATAGACTGGGATGGCGGCGGCGTGGAATGGGACGGTGGGATTGCAATTTGCTGCTGGTAGTACGGATCCGAATTTTGTTGCTGAGGACTCTGATACTGCATTTGCGCATTTGGGCGAGGATATTGCTGCTGCTGGTGTTGAAGCTGCTGTTGTCCGTGCTGACCAAACTGCTGATACTTTGGAAAATTCGGAGACTGCGACGGTGACCCGTTGAAAAATCTCGGGCTTCCATTATTTCCATACATTGGCGCTGGATGTTGCAAATCAGCTCCGCCATTGATGCTTGGTTGTGAGCCAAACGCATTTGTGGCACCCGCAGGTTTAATCGGAATTGGAGGAGGTGTCACTGAAGGTCCTGACTGATAGCCAGGAGCCATGGTCACAGATGTCGGATTTTGAGCTGATTTTGAAACTTGGGGTGGCGGTGCCGGAACTGGAGGCGGCGTTGCCCGATTTGAATCTTTCAGATTATTAGAAAATTGCAGTGACGCGCGAGACGAACTGTTCGAGTTCTGATTTATCAGTGGGTTCTGAGGGATTGGGGGTGGCTGCGTGTTGGAGGAAGCCAATTGCTTTGATGGAATGGCGGGTGCCGTATTAGAAGATCCAGGCACAGGCCCTGATGGTTTAGCATAAACGGGTGGGTCCATTGCGAATACGTTTTGTAAGACGGATATGAGAGCCACCAGAGAGCGGTCCTTTTTTTTTTTTGATATTGAATTGCTTTGAGCACATACAGGATTGGGTTTACTAGACGTGAAACCCCCACCTCGGCCTTCATTGCATGCCATTGAGCAAGCATTGAATGGTAGACGCGGCCATTCGCATCCACGTTCCTTCCAGCACGCACAAGCATATTCGCAGTAGGGGTTACGAGGACAGACGGCGGGTGAGACGGGTATGAAAGGGGAAGGAACATGGCGAGTGGAATATTGTCTGTCCATATCAAAAGCCATCAGAAGGATAATCGAAAAGAGTAAACAAGCATGGTTGGCTCACAAACTGCGCCACGAAACAACACTGGAACGGTTCCCGCAATGACAAGTACCACTGTCCCGTCGGAATCGCGATCCGTCTTGGGCCTCAGTGACGGGAAGGCAGTCAAAGCCGCATCGCAATGCTGCACAACAACGGCGCTATTCGGGTACTGCTCGAACATGAGCCATAAGGTATCACGGTGTGTGTTGTTAATGCAACAGACGGCACCTTGTGTCCCACTGTCTGTGAGATCCACTGCACGGCAGTCAGCGACATGGTTTATTTTTACGTAAATGTTTGCTCAGATATTTATGAAATTTTGTACCCCACACCGACTCATGTGCGGTTCAACTTTGCATTCCCTCAGAATAGGGCTGAAACTGTTTCATTGGCAAGTTTAAACCAAGCCTGGGCGCACGACCTTCGATCTCAACGATCGGATAATGGAGGCAACACTTACGCGTGGTAAAGGACTGTGAAGGTCTTGAACCTGCTTGCGAAGCTGAGTACATGATCCGAGGCACCTTATTTGGACGAGGACAACGACTGCTGCTTCAAGCTGCACTCGGCAAAGTTGCGGCACCCAATGATTTGCATCAAGATTTATTGCAGCAACACGAACCGCAGGTTCTTTTTTCCTTGTTCTTCCCCTTTAAAAGTGACTAAACAACTTGGCTTTTACAACAGCAAACGCATGGCGACGAATAACATCCTCTTCAGGAACACCATCGTCCTCACGGAATTCTTCTTGGGGTGCGCCACTTTTGATTCTTTCCAAGCCAACCCTTCCAATCTTTCGAACAAACAACGATTCCCGAGATCCCACTCCAGAACGCACTGGCGTTTCGACAGTTCGAGCAGACCCGTGCGTCAAACCAAGACGATGTGAAACTACTCGCGCTGTGACCATGCTCAATTGAGCGTTACGAATTGCGAGTCTGACGTTTTCACTACAGCGGTACCCTCTATTTTTGTTATTTTCTCCTTGATTGAAACTGCCATCGTCAGAATTGCCGTCGAAAGAGTCTCGGTCTTGTGCGGTTTCGTCGTGGCTGTTTTTTTCATTTTGATGGGAGACTTGCTGGTCTCCGGAAAAATGGTCTTCGCTGTTCTTGATGACTCTGGGCGGCTTGTTGACGAACGAAAAGTCAGCTTTGGCCAAATTTTCCAAAGCTTCAACCAAAGATGCGCTGTCACTCTTAGTTTCGGGAACGTCCTCGCTGTTGCGTAAAATCCATTGTCTTTGGTTTCCATCACTGAAGTTCTGCGATGTGGACTTCGCGAAGGCTTTGAAATCTGCAGACCGAAAGTCTGGAACGAGTGGATCGTCTTCAATGAGTACTTGGACAATGCTTTGCAAGAATGAGTCGCCCTCCGCCGACGAAGATGGAACAAGTCTTGCAGGTTTGCTTCGCTCGCCAGGAAAAGTCTTGTCTGGCATTTTGGTTGCTGAATTTTGAATTTGATGGATATCAACTGGATTCGGAAGTCTTGTATCTTTGCCTGGTCGCTGATGCAAGAAAGGATTCCAAAGTGGTACCGCATGGACGTCCGGTCTTGAATAATTCTTGGGCAGAGCTTCGTAACCATAGTCAGTTTCAAAGCGCGAGTGATCGCCGCTGGGGACATGATCTGTGAGCGTGTTTAGGTCCATGTCAGTGTCATCCTCCCAATCCAGTCCATTGGAGGAGGGCGAATGATCCATCGGTTCAAGGTAATAATCATTTTCCGGCACATCATTCTTGGATATTGACACTCCCAAATGATTTTCTTGGAGAAAGTACGGTTGAAGAGAAATTGGAGTCGCTTGAAGAGGCTTGGGCTTTGCAAATGTGACGACTAAATTTGTCTCTTGTCTCAGAGAAGACCAAGCCAAGTACGCACATTGATGGGTTACAAAACGTGCGTAGCAGTATTTTCCGTAGAATTGGATTGATTGAAAGCTGATTGACAACAAACGACGAAAAATATTTAGTGCAATGTGAAAAGAGAAAAAAAAAAAGAGATAAAGACTATTGAATCAAGACCCGTCGAAATCACTGCACAAGACAAACAGCTCATCGCGCGTATAATTCGGTGGCAAATGAGTCAAATGAATCACGTTTGTGGAAGGACTGTCGGTGTCGGGAGGTTGAGGATAAGGCACATGGTCTGACATCGCAGTTGAAAGCATGGCATCAGATACATGGGCGTTTCGTTTAAAATAAAAGATGACTCACATGTGTTTTTTGCGTACTCGACAGTCGAAATGCCCGGCACGGCGGCAAGGAGCGATGCGGCATTTGCAGCAGCTGAGTGGGAGTCGAACACGGCAAACACGAACGCGTAGAATCCTGCGTCAATGGGAATGCATCAAGATTGGCCTCTCTCTCTCTCTCTCTCTCTCTCTCTCTCTCTCTCTCTCTCTCTCTCTCTCAAAGCAAGTAAATACCGATGCGCTTGAATGCAGGCAGTCTCCGGATGAGAGCAAACAGATTGCCCCGATGAATGCGCAGCGGGTTAAAGACAATGTGCAAGGTGTCTGCCATTTTTTAACTCTTTTTTTTTCTTCTTTTTTGTCCGGACAGAAATTCAGGCAGAAAAATTTGAGGGAACAGAAATTATTTGTTTCGGACACTTCTGGCTGACCATATTTTTGGGAGGAAATCCAACAGAATAAAAGTCTTGTTATTTGGGTGACTTGGCGCTTCCAAGTTCAAACGCAGTCATCATTTTCGCGTTTTTTAGAAACAATGAATGAGAATTCACTTCCATTTAAGCGGCAACTGCTGCTGTCTCAGTTGCATTCATCAAAGCAACTGCATTTACAAGCAACCCAAACAACATGCATTCCTTCACAGTCTTCAGCATTCTTGCATCCTTCGCGTCCATTGCATCCGCTCTTCCAACTGGGGCTCCACGCTGCATCATCACCGACAAGGTCATTGGCCAAGGTCACTTGACTACCCAAAACGGAGCGATGGGTCTTAAAATGACCACTTTGCCTACCTACACACCTGGCGGCCCAGCTATTCCCATCACTATCACCGGCTCTTTCCCGGTCGACATGGGTGTGCTCATGTACGTCACTCCAGGCGCTACTCAAGACTCAGTACTCACTGGAAAAGGCGGCGCAGCCGCTGGAGTCAAACCACACGTCGGTGGATTCATGGACTGCTTGACGCAGGGAATGCGCGCTCAAACAAAGGCCTCCTGCGACGCACAGAACGTCGTCAACGAAGTACCTGAAAGCACAATCACTCACATGGCTCCCCTTCTCGGGTTCCGCAACAGCATGCAAATCATGTGGACACCACCAAAGACGAACCAGGGGGTTGTCACCGTCAACATGGTTGTTGCTGGAAATGTACTCGAGCCATACATGATTGTGCCGTCTGTTCAAATCATGTCTACAGAGGGGCTCATGGATGGACAGTCGCTCGTCGCCAACAATGCTCAGGCGGCACCACCAGCGACTTTGGCTGGTATGGCGGGTGGATTACTTGGTAACATTGTTCCAAACGTTCTTCAGCTTCCCGGTACTGTTGTTGACGACGTCAACACGGTTATGGGAGACGTTGAAGCTGGAACGGGTGCCCTTGGAAAGCTTGTCGGTGGACTCGGTGGACTGCTAGGTGGAAAGTGAAACATTGCCGTGATTCGCAGCTGACTGCCTGCTTAACTAGTTGATTTGTACATGTGATGCTCATTCTCTGTTTTCGTTTCTCCTTCCTCCTTCATATGCCACAATAAAAACAAAGTGTACCCGTGAATCCCAGCTCGCGATGCGCAAACTTGATGGATCGGACTTTAAAGTTCTTTGTAGTACATGGTTCAGCAGCGCCGACATTTAATTGTCAGGGTTTCGGCAAACTTATGTAATGCCTTGTCCAACGAACCAAAGCACCTAACTGACGTGTCGAATCTGATTGGTCGAGCGCATTTCCGAAAACGAGAAAAAGTTTGAAAAATCGGAGCATTACCAAATGTGCTCTCCCGAAGGCCCGTCTCTCTCTCTCTCTCTCCCAGTGTCTTCATTAAGGCCCGTCTCTCTCTCTCTCTCTCCCAGTGTCTTCATTAAGGCCCGTCTCTCTCTCTCTCTCTCCCAGTGTCTTCATTAAGGCCCGTCTCTCTCTCTCTCTCTCCCAG
The DNA here is from genome assembly GCA_025435555.1 of Chytriomyces cf. hyalinus JEL632. Classification (NCBI taxonomy): domain Eukaryota; kingdom Fungi; phylum Chytridiomycota; class Chytridiomycetes; order Chytridiales; family Chytriomycetaceae; genus Chytriomyces; species Chytriomyces cf. hyalinus JEL632. The sequence goes on along the minus strand of JAIWWG010000001.1, from coordinate 613,168 downwards.
TGTCTTCATTAAGGCCCGTCTCTCTCTCTCTCTCTCCCAGTGTCTTCATTAAGGCCCGTCTCTCTCTCTCTCTCTCCCAGTGTCTTCATTAAGGCCCGTCTCTCTCTCTCTCTCTCCCAGTGTCTTCATTAAGGCCCGTCTCTCTCTCTCTCTCTCCCAGTGTCTTCATTAAGGCCCGTCTCTCTCTCTCTCTCTCCCAGTGTCTTCATTAAGGCCCGTCTCTCTCTCTCTCTCTCCCAGTGTCTTCATTAAGGCCCGTCTCTCTCTCTCTCTCTCCCAGTGTCTTCATTAAGGCCCGTCTCTCTCTCTCTCTCTCCCAGTGTCTTCATTAAGGCCCGTTGTGTTGGCATCCGTAGCCATCCGCACATGCTTTGTTCCCGTCACTCCACTTCCCAAAACAGAGAGACAATCAAAGCGGCCCTATCTTGAAAAATCTGCTCTCCGTAAAACTTTTATAAGGTAATCTAAAAATTTTTACCCGATCCAATATAAATGCAGAGAGCCGAACACTCATTTTTACGAAAGAACCAAGCATCACACAATGTCGCAAATCGAAAGGCTCCTCCCTGGCTTCGACGCCAATGAAAGGCGCAACCTGGCGTTCTACACGTTTGGTATCATGTGCTACAAGCTCGGTCTTGAGTCGGCTTTGGGTGCTCTTAAGAGCACGATGACTGAACGATTCAACTCCAACCCTTCCACCTCGGCAAGCGCATTTGCGACCATTGGCATCCTTGAGGGTCTCAACCAGCTCATGCAGACGTTGGGAGCAATTGCAGCCGCCCCGCTCATCTTTCGGTTCAAGACCCCCAGAGTCCTTGCCAATGCCATCTTGGTCTTTGCCATCTTGACTGTCGTGTTTCTGATTTTGGAGGCTTCGACAGGAGGCAAGGTTGTCAGCTACATGATCAACAAGAATGGAAAGTCTGTTCCGGACCCTTCCACCTACGGAAACTGGTCCCCCTACGTCATCTTCCCACTCTTTCTCATCATCGGAGTTGCGTACGGAGTCACTGAACTGATTAGACGCGTCATTCCCCGCGACATTGTCGGTGGCGATGTCGAGAAGCTCAAAAAAATGGACTCGTCCGTCCACATGCTGTACGAAATCGCTGGAACCGGGGGCGCTTTCCTCTCCGCATTCATGATCCAAAAAATTGGCCACGTCTACGCCATGTGTTTGGTCCCGCCATTCTTCTTCATCTCTGCGTTTTGCATGTACAAACTCCATTCTCCAGAACGCAACATTGTCTCTGCCGCCGGAAAGAAACGCTCCGCCATCGCAGCAGTGGTCCACTACGCAGGAGTCTACTTTTCCTCCATCATCACCGGAGCTCGCATCATCTTCAGCTCCAGACGCTTCTTCTGGCTCATTCCAGGCTACACTCTTGGTCTCGTGTTCCACAGGTACTTGGAAGGCGGTGTCGCTCCCAACTTTTCCAAAATCGTGCTCGGTGACTCGTCCTACTCTCAAATCATGAACGGCGGATCCAACTTTGGTGAATTCCTCGGCGCGCTGTTTGTGTTTGTCTTCAACACACAGGTCAAGACACCGATTCCATGGGTGCGATGGGACGCCGTTGCATTGAACTTGGCCTGGCTAATTCCTGGGCTGGCGTACCCACTCTTGACAACTGGAATATCTCCCCTCGGATACGCATGGATCATGGCGGCACTATTCATGTTCATTTCCATGGGCTGGTCCGCTGGTGACGTTTCCCTGGCCGCATACGTTCAGTCTCAGCTCAAGCACAATGACGAAGAAGAGCCAGAAGGAGAAGTCTCCCCCCTCGGCGCCGTCATGGCGTTCCTGTACTCCACCAACATTTTGTTTTACTTTTGCCTCAACTTTGGGCTGGGCAAGTACCTGGACGTGTTTTCCAACAGAGTCAAGGCCATTACGAATGACAAGAATCTTGCGTACCAGACTGGAATTGAACCCTTCTTTATGATTTCGGGTGTCTTGTTCTCAGTTGGATGCGTGGTTATTATTGCTGGAACGTTCATTCCGAAGGGGGCGTTTGCTTGGAATCCAGTGATTCTCGCTGGTGACGAGCATGAAGATGAGGAGAAGAGCAAGCGCGATGAGGCAGGGGCCAATGCTAACGAGACTTCCAACTTTCTCATGTCTAAATCTTAATCGAGCATAGTTAAAAGGGACTAAAAACGAGGGTCAATAAAATGCAACATGAAGCTGAGCGCTCTTTATTGGATCAACAATGGATTTATCTTACATCCCCAACGGAAATATAGAAGCAGAACCGTCAGTTAAAAGCCCCTCAAGACCAAAAAAAAGGAAAAAGAAAAAAAAGAAAAAAGGTTGACATGACAATCCGAGTCATCACTCTGCCGCATCAACAGATTCATTCGCAGTACTATTTTCTCCGGCACCAACTCCAGCCGATGCAGATTCCTCAACCCCTTCCGGCAACACCTTTTCAGCATCCTCTGAAGCAAAAGTCCGCTCGCTTGTGCTTGGTTTATTGAATACCATGGATCGGTTGCCCCCGGCTCCAGTGCGCGGAGTAGTGTGTTTAAAGGGACAGCCTGGCTTTGTGCAAAATGCGTCAAATTTGCAGGGAATCAATGCCACACCGGCGGCTGCAGCGCCAGTTGATGCAGCTGCTCCAGCGTTTCCAGGAGGGTGAAAGAAGGCACAGATTGGGTTCAAACAGTTTGGCCAGAAACGGCATTGCTGGGTTCCGCGAGCGGCAGCAGCTGAGGACGGTTGCTGCTGCCACGGGTGAGTGAATTTACAGTCAGCTCGCGTACAGTTGTTTCCATAGAAGCATGGTTGCTGGTTCATTTGCTGTTGACTTGCGCCGCCAAATGCAGTTGCGGCTTGATTGGATGCATGAAGACCTGAGGCCGCGTTGCCGACAGTGTCCATCACAATTTCACTTTCGCCTGATTCAGAGACAGGTTTGGCGCCGTCGGAAGTAAGCGGCAGTAAATTTGCGTCGTTCGCTGCGGTTTCAGCCGATCCTTCGCCTGTTTCCATTGCTTGAGTTTGGTGGACAGGAGGCCTGGCTCCATTGTATCCTGCATGTCCACGGTAAGCGCCTCGCATTCCTCCGTTGCGGTTGTTCACATATCCACCCCGCATGCCGCCGCGAAACTGCTGCTGCTGCATCCCCCCACGTCTGTTCTGTTGCCCCATCATTGGCATTCCCATAACAGGCCCCAGAGGAATGATGTTGCCAAATTGATCCATTCCAAACTGCTGAACAATTTGTGGTGCGTTTGGACCCATCATCCCACTTTGAAGCTGTTGCATCCCACTCGCCATCCCCATTTGCTGAGAGGGAAACCTGCCATTTCCACTCTGCTGGTTATATCCTCCACGCATTCCATTTCTAGACATTGGATTGTTATTGTCATGACCGTTCCATCTCTGCTGCTGCTGACCATTGGAGTGACCTTGGTTGAACTGCCGCGGGAACCCGGGTTGCCCACCATCATCCCCAGTTTGCATCCTGTTGTCGGCATTTCCATTGCTATACGACGCATTCCCCAATCGAGACTGAATATCATCCGCGCCCCCCACGTTCCCACGCGCACCCAGTCGATTCGAAATGGGACTGGCGCCATTACCCCGATCGAATCCTGTACTTGAAACACCATCTGAAGGATGCGATGCAGCAGCCCCAACAATCCCAAATGACTTTTTGCCGGACGATTGAGCAGGAGCGCTCAGAGAGTCCAACGAATGCCCAAATTTAGCGCTTCTCAAGTCCTTCTTTGAGTCGAGCTTTTCTGGTGCTGTTGCAGATGCAGGGGTGGTATTATCCCAGACAATCTTGTTGACTTTGAATTGCTTTGCAGGTTTTTCAGAAGATGCGTTTTCAGTCGATTCAGAAGATTCATCTGCTGGCGCCGCTCTTTTCTTTGATTCTGATGCTGGTGCCGGGGCTGTTGCTGAAAAATGATAAGGGTCAGCCGGCGGAAGAGAAAACGAAAGAAGAGACGAAAACGGCAAAGGAACATCAACACACCCCCGGAATTGGCACTCTCCGCGAGCTGTGCATAGACCCACTCCGCAAAAACAGGTCCATTTGTTACAACTGATGCGAGGAACGGGGAAAGGTTCGATAATGTTAATGGAAAGGTTTGCGAAAAAAAAAAAAAAACCCCAAGTGACTCACCCCCGTCCATCTCAGCCGCCGCTTCTGCAACCGATTTCCCTGCTGCTCGAAGTGTTACGACGTACTCGGCAAGGGACGCGACCTCGTCGTCTTCGAACGAGTCGCCCAGCTCGCTCAGCTTGGACTTGACACGGCCCTGATTCGTTCTTGTGAGCTTACGAGAAAAGGAAGCGCTGAAGGACGGTACTGACCACGAAGAGCTGTGGGTCCGAGACGTGCATAGACAGCGATTCAGGCACTGACATTTTTTCTTCCTTTTTTTTACTTTTAAATTTATTTACTTTTGGTTGTTTGCTTTATTGCTCCACACGCTGGAGGCGCGTCGGTGGAAGTTTACCAGTCATGTGGTCATTGTTTCACTTCCGTCTGAACCAGTGGACCCCTGACGCATGGACTGGTCTGATTCTTAAATGTTGACTGGAATGTTCAACAGTCAAAACAAAACATTTTGAAGCTGTTGCATCGCGCTCGCTAACCCCGTTTGCAGGCTTTTCGGAAGACCCATTTTTCAGTGGGGTCTGAGGCTTCGCCTGTAGGTGGCGCTTGGGCGGATTTGATTGTATCACCCCACAAGAACACGATTGGAAACTGAGTGGAATGTTCAACTGTGGTATCCAGAAAACAACCAGAAACAAGGAACCATGGAACTACAGACATCGTGGTATATATTGGCCTTACCATGATGATCGGGGACATTTAAGTCAAGCGGGCACCTTCATGAGGAGCAGTGCCGTTACCAGCAATATCTTTTGTTCCACGGAAGGCTTGGCACCCTCACGGCCAAGATGGATGCGCTGGAAGTAGACCGCTGTCTAATTAAAGACGCTCTTTCCGGTGCAATTTCAGACGATAAACCTCTACCGGTGCACAGTGATCTGCGAGCACTTCTGGATGATATTTATGCACAACTTTCCAGCTTGAAAAAAAGATTACCGGCTATATCAGACGCGTACGCATGCTGCTTCGGAGATCATGTCACATAGTTCGTTTGACAAAGTTCAAAGTAGGAGATGGATGTTTCATTTGAGTGCTTTTGTCTGACGCAACGAAATAAAATCTCCTCACACAATTACTGAATGGCCGCTTGCTTCATAGCCGCCGGCATAAATTACATCTGGCAATGAGTGAGACTACGAGGATATTACAGGCGGTGTTCGATCGTTTCCGGCATTTCAGACCTTGCTGTGTGTGATGCATGACAGTCACTGCTTTGAACCACATCAGACAACACCTGCGAGCAAAGAAACAATGGTCCTGCAGGTTGATTAGGTAACGGCGGAGCTGCTTAAACTACGCGCATGCAAGGCCAGTTTTACAGGTTTTGAAGGCCGTTCAGAACGGGCCAATCTCAAAACCTTGATTTTCACGACTCATGCAGTTGGTTATTCACTTCCGTCTGGACCTATACAACCCTAACGCTTGGGTAGACATGATTGTCTGTCGCACCACAAGAACACGCATTGGCGGTTCAAATTGAGTGGAATGTTCACCAAAAACACAGAAACAAGAACCATAAGCAAGAACCAGAAACAGGAACCAGAAACAGGAACCAGAAACAGGAACCAGAAACAGGAACCAGAAACAGGAACCAGAAACAGGAACCAGAAACAGGAACCAGAAACAAGAACCATGACTGGTTCAGAAAATATGGGGGGTAACCGCTCTAGGCATGATTCTGGGACCCCTGGTCATTTTCGTACTAGCGAAGATACGGATGGAAATGGAGGACCAGCGCCTTTTCCAGCGGCAGTATCTTACGTTCCGCGGAAAGCTCGACAGCCTCACAACCAAGATGAATGCGTTGCTATTTCAAACGTTGAACCTCCCGGGGATCTGCGTGCAACTCGCAGTGACATATATTCCATATATGCTCAACTTGTCGCGGTGAAAAACGAATGCCGCATATACGAGGGGCGAATGCAAGCTGTTTCGGAGAACATGTCATCAAGTTCATACGACAAAGTTCAAAGTAAGAGGTGTATGTTTTAATTCAGTGCTTTTCTGATAAAACTTCATTGTGCCTTGTGGGATTGATTAGACAGCAGCCTCTCAAACCCAGCCGTCGCTGGTGGCCGCCTCGAGTTCATCGGTACCACCTCCAGGCTAGTCCAGCGTAGCCTCTGAGTTAGTTTGAAAACCGCGATGGTGGGATTTGTTTGTTTACGGTTCGCCAGTCCACAACAAATAAAATTTACTCAGACATTGAATGCTCGTCTGCCCCATAATCGCCCGCATAAATTAAATCTGATGATGAGCAAGACTCATCCCTTCCCAGCTCACGAGGGTATTGTAGGTTTGGTTTCATCCTTTCCGGCATTTCAGAACTTGCTGTCTGAGTTGCATGACAGTTATTGCATCGGACCAAATCAGATAACACTTGCGAGCGAAGAAATGATGGCACCTCAGATGGATCAGGTAACGGGGGAGCTGGTGAAACCACGTGCATGCAAGGGATAAGTGTTTGTCAGTATGGAGGTTTTGGAGCGAGTTTATAAAACCGACCAATCTCAAAAGGGTGTTTCCGCAAGCTGCTCACACCTGCTTGGTGAATGCTTTCGTTCAATGACAATTCTTTTTCAAGGGGTGCAGGCATTAGAGCCTTTTTTGCTTTTTTTTCCTCGGTATCCGACAGAGTTGATGGTGTGAAAGTGTGTGGGCCTTGCATTGTCGATTCCTTGGGAAAAATATCAGTCGCTGAACTCATTCGAGAGAGAATAGAAGGCGTTCCATTTTGGTTCGACGTGCTTGACACTCGAGGTGTGCCGGAACCGTTGTTTTGCGGCGTTCCGAATCGACTGCCACAACATCGTGCAGTACGAACTTTGTAATCAAAGGAGCTCTTGAGACTTTTGGTCTTGGCTCCTAATGATTCGATTCTGGTACTGCTGTCCGAAGCCGACTCCGAATTCCTGTGGTCCCAAGCTATGGTGGACCTTCGACCGGGTCCAGAGCCAGCCGATCTTTTTACGTGAATGCGCTGTTGTCGTGGCAATGCCTCTGTGCTCCATGTCTTAGTTCTGTCTCGTTCCTCAGCTTTGCAAGCGCGGTCATTTCCATCTGACGAACCGCAGTCTGAGTCTGGTGTACCATTGGCCACAGAAATAGGAACTGTTTGAAGCCGCTCTCGAAAACTCGCGATGGGCGGTTTATAAACTGAATCCCGACTGGCCGCCAAATTCGCTGCGCGGGTATAACCCAGCATTCCCAATCCAACGTCAAGAGCAAGGACCGCAGATTTCGAAACGGTAGAAGAAATTTGCTTCAATCGGTACTCGCGAGCTTTCTGACCAGCATACTCTGCAGCGCCACCGGCGATTTGGAAAACAGATTTTCGAAGCTGCGGTGGAGGTTGCGTCAGCGTTTGGGACTCCCATATCAACGCACCAAGAGACTTAGGTGGTAGACTTGATATTGAAGAAATCGAACTATTTTGATTATCGCAATTTGCTTGCCGATCTGGCTCATTTATCTGTTCGATGAATTCCTCCCCACCAACGACACGAAGTGGTAAATTTCGAGTTTCGTGCATTGCCTGCAACACAAGTCTCGCATCATAGTCATCATCAGCATCTTCACGCATCCAATATTCGCTCGTCATGACCCCTTTTGATGAAGCACTTGCGCCAGAAGACCTTTGTGTGTTTTGATGCGCTTGAAGCAACTCCGACAACTCTTCGGGATTCAAGCTCGGTTCCTCCCTTTGAATCGAACCGCGCAGGTCTGTATTATCCTCCATCTCAATCGCATCGCAAAATTCATCGTGCGACTCATCTCCCTCATTACCAAAATTGCTGGTTCCGGCGTAGACATCCTTTTCGTGTCCATCCCAATAAAACCCGCCCATGCCTCCGGAAGGATAAAAACCAAAATCATCCATCTGAGGTAAAACAATAAACTCTTCAAGGGCACGTTTAATCCTCGCTTCAACGACCGAATTGATCATTTGGAGTGTAAGCAGCTGATTCAAGACACCCGGTTCCACTTGTACACTCAAGTCCAGACCCGGATGTAAGCCAACCCATAAGCGGCTTGTTTCATGAAACGGCTTCATGCGCAGCCGGAGAGTTGCTTTGATTCTGTTGATGCGAACTGCGAGTGTAATCGGGATCTCAAATGGTTTCGTGAGAAACGCACCGAGGGCCGTGACACTGATAGACGCGAGCGTGGCGGCTTCAACACGCAAACCGCCCGTATATACAAAGTCCAGATCAAGCACCATATCACCGTCCAATGAAAACTCCACAAGTCGCGGGTTTGAAATAATGGGAAGACTGTCGCCAATTTCGAGGTCTGTGATCTCGATGTCGCTGAGGAACGCTGTGGATTTCGTGCTTTCTTGTTCATTCGGGGACGCAGGTGCGTGTGTGTGTCGCTGGCGACTAAGCTTGTCAATAAGGTACCGCTTGATTAATGGGTTTGCGTGGAATCCCACAAACATGCGGCCAAGGAGGGCGTTGATCCACGCAGTTGCAGGGTCTTGCGGTTCAGAGGAAGATGGATCTATTCCAAGTGAATCGGATAGCTTTTGCATGGAGTTTCGATATTGTTGTTGCGCTTGTGGTGCATTGTTTTGTGTAATACATTCCGAGTACTGCAAAGTTGTAGCGCGGCGTAAAAGAAAAAACCAGTCTTCCTTTTCAGATCCCGATTGGCAATAAATGTAGGTATATATGTTAGGAGATGACGCGTTTTGTTCTTTTGGCCATATTTGAAGGGGTGTGTGTTTGTGGTAGAGTTCGTGATCTTGCAAATGCCTCTGCATAAAAAAGTAGATTTTCGATTAAGAAGGCAGAAGATAAGAGGAAATAAGCAGCTCATCCGCAGAAACCTTACCTCATGAAAGGAGACTTGATAATTTTTCAACCTCAAGACATCAACACATTCCAGTTTTTTTTCCGAGTCGTAGATAAACATGACATCGCATTTGATAACCGCGAACACATCCTTCCAAGGAACATTTGATTTCGCAGAAGAGCCTGATGTTGGCGAAATCTCGGCGATTTCCGGAAGCGAAACGTCGTGTCCTTGAAAGCGCGAGACAAGATACGACGATGTCTGAATTGCAGCCGAACCCATGTTTCTGACGGCTTGAAAAGCGTTATTCACAGAGAGCATGTATTGCCTGTGTGAAGATGCGAGTGTCTTTGGCGGTTGGGATTCTTGTTTCGAGGTTGAAGGAGTGTCCGACCCAATCCCACCCAAATAATACGCAGTTTCGATACCGGACCTGCATTAATAATAAAACAATCAGGAAGGTTAGATTGAAACCCGTCGAGGCTGGAGAATAATGGTGGCGTCTCTCACGAATCCATATACAGTTGGTTGAGTGACAGTGGGACATTTGAGATACGCAGCCATCCCGTTTTTTCCAGTTGGGGCTCATAATCGCCATCATTGTCGAGCACATACGAAGGGTGACCCTGCTGTGATTTGCTGTCTTCAGTTGATGCTTGGAAGGAGTGTGGTGGTGGTGCCAGTAACGTCTGGGAAACGACGCGGAACAGAAGAATGAGACCGACTACCACGCAGCCGATTGTGAATATACAGCCAGCAAGGAAAGCGGGGACTTGGTTGATGATGCGATCATTTGCCATTGGATTCAACCGGGAATTTACTTTTTTGAAGGAGGGAAATCCCGAATAAATAACCACATAAACAGTTAACAACACACGTTGGGCCGATACATGTTGCTTGAGGGCTGGCTGCTGCTTTCCAAGTGTCCGTTAAATTATTTTGTGACCTCGAAACATCATGACATTAAGGTGACAGCTTGTCATTCGCAACGATTTCATTTTTGAACACTATCCTGAACCGGGCCTCAAAGAGAAAAATGAAAAGAACAGAAAAGGATATTGCTGCTTCATAAATATAACTTCGAAGACACACAAACAAATGAAGGGACAGTGTCGCTCATGCTTCAGGCTTGCACCAGTCGGTTATCCACTCGTCATCCTTCCCAAACCGCCGACAAGTAGAGGTGAATCCAAATGGAAACCAGTAACCTCGTTCCCCACGAACAACTCGCTCTGCTGCTTCCAACAGTCGATCTACCTTGTTTCGACAAGTCCACTGCATTCGCGCCCGCTTAAACGCTTCCACTGCCATCCAAGCCAGACGCTCCTTGTCTTGCAAGTACTCTTGCAAGACTTGGTTAATCTCCATCACACTCATGTCCGCGCGTAGCGGGATGACCACGTTTCGAAACATTTCTTCCATTTCAAATGGGATATCTGCAGCCACGACGCATCCAGACATGAATGATTCTTGATACTTTCGAATCGCCTTTCGAACGATAGAACTGTCGAAAACGCAGATCTGAGTGGTTGCTAGAGCATTGGCCCATTCCTTCTGGTTATTTCTCTAAACGGATTCCATTCAAAAAAGAATTAGCAGTGCACGGGCAAAGGGGGAGCTCAGGAAAAATAATCAAAATTGTACCTGATGTTCAACGTCCGGATCATTTGGGTCAAAAACGCCCAAAACTCCATTTTTACCTTTACCTTGCGAAACACCCGTTTCGCCCTCCAAAACATAACCCACATGCTTATACACTTGTGCATTTTGAATTTCTCCACTCTCAATACCATCTTTGACTTTTGCTCTGAGTGGGTATAACCATCCTTTTGGATGTCCAATCATGAAAATCGGGTTATTGCGTGTGGAAGCCCACCGATCCCCCAAACTCGTGTGCCGCATTTTTGCCGAGAGCGGCAAAGAGAGCGGATGCATGATTGCTTCGTCTGCGCAGTCGGGGCTATGGAAAAAGAAAGGCATTGGCGCCAGACTGGCTGCAGGTTTGTGCTTTTTCACGCGTTCAGTTTCACGAGCTTTCCATTGTTCTGGGCGCGAGAATTCTAAAATCAGTCCTGCGTAGCGGTAGGTGATTGCGTCTGCGAATGTGGGATAGTATGGATCGGAGACGCATACTTTGTTGTGGCAGTCGCCTGCAAATTAAAAGTAAACCGAGTATTTTTATAAGCCAACGAGGTGTCTTTTCGGGAACAATCAACGGACAAATGATAGAATCCATACCGGTGCCGTGAATCACGACTGCAGTTTCGGAAGTGACGTTGTGGTGCCATGTTTTCGTGTATATGATGTCAAACTCAATATCAGCAAATGCTTGGACAATGTTTTCAGAAGCAGTCAGCGCATCGTCGTATCCAAACCACCCGGGACCCCATAATCTGACCAGGAGCTGCGGATGCGAACTTGCAGCGCGGACCTGTTGTTGTTTGGGCTGTTGCTTCAGCATTCATTCCAAACCTGCAGCAGAAGAATGGGACCCACCTCATCGTAAAAATATCTGTCCATCTTCTCGAGATACTGTTTCCTCTCGTTAAAATAGAGCACATTGATTTGACGCGAGTTTATCGTCAATGGCTCATTATCCGCCAGACCCCAGGTTCTGTTTTTGACGCGTGCCCGCGTCAGCACATCCGACACTGGGGCCCACGCGTAATCGAAGGAGCACGAGCGACCAGCATCGAAAAAGCAATCGGAAGCCGGGTGGCTGCGCAACTGAGTGTCAGGTGGGACCCTTGTGAAGGCAAGACGTCTAAGGGCAACCAGCAGCATGCTCGTTGAAATGAAGACGGAGAGAAGCAGCACCGGCACTGGGACCGAGTACTTGCCAAAGAGAATGCTGCGACTGGCGAATGCTTTCACTCGTGCGGGCAGCATGATTGCATTCACCATGCTTTTCAAGCTTTTTTTTTTGTGCTGCGCAAAGTTACGCAAAATACTTTATATTTTACTCATTTCTATGAAGACAAGCTTATAAACAGAGGACCGAATCACAGAACAAGGTAAAGACACGCAAGACCGGCACTGGCAATGACGGCATTCAGCTGCACAGCACTGCTTGGCTTGCTCGTCACGGCGGGAGACACTTGCGCAGCGCCAGCGCTTGCAGACGGTGCGGGTGCGTTGCCAGAGCTACCAGTCCCGGCTGGCGTTCCGGCAGACAGCGCCATTCCAATGGGAAACGTGGGCGAAAAGTAGTACTCAAATCCAGTTTTCCCTCGGATGTTGGAGCGGACGCAGTATGCCGGACCATTGGGCACACCCGCCGGAATCGTGGTTGTCACTTGCAGCTCTCCAATGGTGGTTGAGTTGACAAGAATAACGCCGATGGAGGACACCTTGTTCATTCCTTTGGATGCATCAGCAAGCTCGAAGGCAACAGGCGTGGCGATGTCGTAGCCAAAGTTGTTCCAAGTGATGGTGATGGTCTCGCCTGTTTTGTAGGCCAGGAAGCCGTTGGGGTTGATGATGGAGATGTGTGCCAGGGTGGAGGCAGCGAGGGTCAGGAGGGCCAGAAAGACTTGCATTGTTGGTTGTTGGTTGTTGTTGTGAAGACACTTTGTAAGGGACTCAAGCTTCGCTCGCTCGTCGCTTTTATTGTGATTACCCAAATTGCGGATGAAAAATCACAAATTAACACAAACGAAATTGAATTTATTTTGCAATCACTTTTTCACGTTTCAAACTCGCTTTTCAGTGCCCGTCAATTTGAAGGAGACTGCCCATGCGTTGGCGTGGTGTAGTAGCGTAGTCATAGGACTGTAGCGTAGCTGGGGTGGGCCCGGGTCTCGCTGCTGCTGCTGCTGGCGTGGCTGTACCGATGCTACTTCTGTATGCCATCCGCTGGTAGGTTCTCTTCCGTCGGATGCGCGTGCGTCTAAAGCAGTCCAGCCAGTCTGTACAGACACCAGTTACCAACCAACACTTGGTATCCAAAAAATCTAAATTTTTCGTGTGCCACAAAATATTGTTAAAACGTTGTTCGTGTCTGACTACTGTCCAAATTTATTATTCACAAAACTTTATTTTCCTTTTTTGGTACTTTGAATCATGTACGATCCGATCAACAACTTAAACAATATTTTCAGAACAGTGCCTTCCCGCCAGTCATGGCATTGACCGTGGCGCTCATGGGTCCTTTCGCCGTGGCTGTGGCCTTGACTGCTGGAAAGTATGCAGATGTGGTTGAAGAATATGGCTGCGGTGACGGCAGTACC